>SPJY01033452.1:1027779-1079357 GCA_005191435.1 Raddia distichophylla | reverse complement strand
TTTCAAAAAAAAAAAAGCTGTTCAAACTTCCTCTCACTCCAGTCAACGTCGATGCCCGCCCTGCCTTGCCATGGTGCCAGCCTCGCTGGCATGCCTTCGAGCCACGTCGGGGCACGCCTAAACTCGGCCGCCTCCGGCCTTCTCCTCCTCTGTGGGCCGCTCGGGCTCACGTCTCCCTTGAGGCCACGCAGGCCGCTCTCGAGCCGTCCCACATGGAGTCCCCGCTCCGCATCCAGCTCTCGGGCCCTTCCAAATTCATCCAACAAGCCCCTTCTTGCAGCTCTTTTGGCCCAACAGATATCCTATTCATGGATGTTGGCCTCTGTGCGGCCGCACCTCCCCCCTCCCCCCTTGATTTTGACCCGATGTCCTTTTGAGGCCCTCCTCCCTACCACCACACCACCTTCCTTGAATCATGCCCTATTTGGCTTGGTCACGGTCGCCACCCCCGCTCCACTGATCGCTTCCTCCCTGCTTAGGCACTCTCGGCCTAAGCAACCCTCTGCCATTCGCTGCAGTTCACGGCTAGTGTCCGCGCGCCCGACTCTCGCACCTGCTGATTCCTCCCCTATTCCTGCCATCTGCAGGGCTCAGGGCCTTCTTGCCCAGCGTATAGGGATCTCCTCCTCTAGCGACGTCAACGACCTAGCCGGGCAGCCCCAGGCACTTTTCGCTGCCAGCCTGCTAGATGAGGCAGCGATCTCTGCTGCTGCCGACCTCTACAGTATCTCACGACCCTCAGATGACCTTGCTAAGCTTGGACCAGCTGGGGTCGAGGGGTCCCCACTGCCGGCTTAGTGCCCTCCAAGACCCCCCACCATTGGAGTTACCCTATTCCGATGATTAGTCGCCATACCAGTTTTGCTCACCTGCGTGTGGGCCCTTTCTGTTGCTCCCACCTGCATGTGGGACCTTTCTGTTGCTCCCACCTATGCGTGGTCCCCTAGTCTTAGCGTCGCCACCTGCGTGTGGTTCGAGTCCTCTTCCGCCTACGTGCGGTCTATCCTTGGCCGGCCTTCCCTGCGTGGGTCTAGGTCGCCTTTCCCGTCTTTGCCGCCTGCGCGTGGCTCTTATAGGTCGATCTCTCCCTTAAAGGGCCTTCTGCCCCCTCCGGTTATGAGATCCCCCACTACTGGAATCTGCCAATTTCGCGAGGGTCAAAAAATATACACGAGGGCTGAAACAAAGCCCTCGTAATAAAACATAAAATCACGAGGGTACACTACAGCCTCGTTAAACATATTACATTTACAAGGGCCAAGATGTAGCCCTCGCAAAAAAGAGTAGCAGCAGGATACTCACGAGGGCCTAATTACAGCCCTCGCGAATAACTGCCATGTGCTACTAATTCGAGAGGGCTACGATGTGGCCCTCGCGAAAAAGGGTGCCTCAACAACTACTCGCTAGGGTCCTACTCCAGCCCTCTCGAATAAAAGGGGTACAAATTGAAAACCAAATCCCTCTGTAAGCCTTAAATCTCCCGCACATTGTGGTTTTACCCCGTTCGTCTGCAGAAACTTGGTTAACTCCGTTATACCGTGAAGGATTCTCCCCCGAATTCGAATTTGACAGAGAAAAGACGGAGTCATCATCAGTCACAATCACAGAATTGACGCTTCCGCACGTGTGTTCACAAACTTCACTTTTTGTGTCAACACCTGGTTGGTTGTAGTTTCTATGGAGCTGTAGGTGGCTGAGAGTAATATCAAGGAACAGCTAGAACCACATTAGTCAAAGCAAGTTAAATAATCATTTAACGACGGTACAGTGCTGGTCTAGGCCTAACCGTACTAGAGACGCGAGCCGGGACACAAACGTCGTCACGAGAATTCAACTAGCACACTTCAAAACAAGCTCCTTTTTTCCACTTTCTTTTCTTTAGTGCGGCTCTTTTATATGCCTTTTCTCTTTTTTTTGTGCCCTTTTTTTTCACTTGCCTCTATCTTTTCTTTGCACTTCTAAGATTGGACAGCACGGGCTGCGAGCATCGGACGTAATTATGGGCTGCAAAAACTCAGAATCTGAGAAACACTTCTTTACCAAAGTTGTAGACAATATTCTAAGCTTTCCAGCAAGTATAAGAACGCCCAATTTCAATATCTGACGTGTATGTTAAGCCTGATTTTCTGAATCAGTCCAAATCTGCACTTCCCAATATGGTAATTATTTATCCGAAATTTTACACCCAGAAGATGCCCCATGCCCGAATCAGATCTTGAGTTGAATACCAAAGTTGTAGAGCATGACTTCCCCTTTCCAAAGAGATCAAGAAAACACCAATCCGAGTTCGTATGTGGATTTTATGGCCAAAACACCAAACTGGACAGAATATGGAATCTGAAACCGACTTGGACTCAATTTGAAACCGACTTCAACTCCGTGGAAATTGACTAACTCAGATAGAAAAATGAATTTGATTCAAATCTGACACCTACTCTGATTCGAATATGAACCCTACTTTGTTTTGAAGAGAAAACTGACTCGGATTAGAAGATGAAACCAACAGTGACGCAAAACGTGACACGATCTCGAAACTCTAAACAAGAAGGCACTAAAGTCAGCACACGACGCGACGATGCCGCGAAAACTCAGCAAACAAAGACTATGTGATAAAAGCAAGAGGCTTGAATTGGCTTGGACAAAAGGATTCTTTTTTTTGTGGCAATTTTCTCGACACTAGGTAAAATAAAAACAAAGAACAAGAAATCTCTCACCGATCAACCTGGCGCTCTGATACCAAATGATAGGGGCAGGGGTCCCGATCTTGCGATGAGAGGAGGATAACTATCGATTGGGTAGGAGTCGATGTTGGCGGCCCGATACACCAATCTGCAGATGGTTATTGACCTTGCCGATGCACGATCAACCTGACCACGAAGGTCCTTGTTCCCGCAAGCAATCGAAGGACTAGCAAGAACAAGATAACAAGCAACTCAAATTGCGTATATGTATTAAGATCTCACAAACTGGTATCACAAATAGTGGGTTCTGTAACGATAGAGCAGGCGGTCTAACCGACACGCGCGACTACCGGTATGTAGCAATAGCTAAACATAACAAAACAAAACCCAAGTTACATACGAGGGGTGGCCATCTATTTATAGGCTATTTAGGTCGGTTTGCTACAGTGCTGCTACAGTGCATATGGCTAGGTACATTGTATTCTTGCATTACAAGTAAACTAGTTTGAAAGCGAGGTGGCTGCGGGGATTGTCCCGATGACTCCGGCGGAATTCTGAGGTGAGGCCGGATCCGTTGGAAAGATCTTGTCGTGGGCTTCTCCGTGGATACCAAGAACGTCCAAAACGGAGTTCGTATGCGACCTGGGCGTCCATTTGAATACAGGCTGCATGTTGATAGCCGAACCGGAGTAGAATTCGAGTTTGGCTTGTAGTTTAGTTTTCTTGTGAGCCTCCCTTTGACCGACGTGACTTGTATGCGTTGTAGATATGATAGAGGTGGAGATACACCTTCTTGAATACGCCATCACATATAGGAGGCGGCCAAGGTGGTGGCTTAACTGCTGGAGGTGACGACGCCAAATCCATTGGCCAATTGTGTGATCGTCCCGGCCGAGGTGGAGATCGATGAAGCAATGTAGATGAAAGCATCATTGTAGAAACAGGCTTGATCATATCTATGCCGAACATGGTCTCATCAACTTCAAAAACTACTGGATCAAAATCTCAGGTTTCCTCGAGGTGGCCAAGCAGGCCTTGTGCTCGGCACCCCCAACCACCACACCCACTACCCGCTACTTCGCTTGAAGGCAAAACTCAACCAAACTACCTCAGCTCTTCCAGCCTGGAGTCGATCCCACATCGGTGACAACAAGCTCCAGCTCACCATGACCTCCGAAGTCATTCAGCTTATGGACGTGGCCATGGAATCATGCGCTTTCTCGCCTGGGGAGATTATCCTGAGATGCCAATTCAAAACTAGAATTCTTGGCCTGAGCGCCATCCAGAAGATTAAATGGAGATAACGCTTGCGGCTAAGCTAGCTCAAGCTCGGTGATGCCAACACTAAATACTTTCACCCGAGGGCTAACGGTAGGCGATGGAGGAACTACATCCACTCCATTCAGAGCCCCTCCGGCCTACACACGGAATTCCACGACAAAGCAAGCTTGCTACACCAACACTTCAACTCCATTTTCTGTGAAGGGTCCCTATTCTGCCACCCGGGTGCTTCCCGATCTTTCAACTGGTATTTCCTGGGGCTCCCCATGGTGGAACTCTCTACCCTCGAAGACCCGTTGACCATGGATTAGATCAAGCAAGTGCTCCTGTCCATTCCAAATGATAAAGCTCCAAGCCCTGACGGTTTTACTTGGGACTTCTTCAAAGCTTGCTAGGAGAAGAGGCGGAGCGCGAAGGTGATGACGCACGGAATAGCGAACGCCTTCCAAATCCCAACGACGTCCCTCCTCCTCCCTTCCAGTGTCACCCGCCGTGCTGCTGTCCTCCTCGTCGGTGCTTGCGTCACTGGTCGACTAGGGCGGTAACGTGGCGAAGCCAACATCCCTGGGTCAGATTGAGGACAGAATACCACTGAAAACCTTCAGTTAGTTGCTCCATCGAAACAGAAAGGTCGACTTAATGGAGAAATTTAATGAAAACCTACATATTAGCATTGTTGCATATGTGAAGCTACAAATTCAACCGTCACTACAGGGAAAAAATTAATTTTGTCACTCATCCACATCGATACATAAACAAGCAAATATGTTTCCAACCGAAGCAACCTCACGCACAAATAGTGTTTTGAAAGTATATTATGAAACATGCTCATATAATTTTCACATGAACAATCTAAATATATTAATAAAGATATTATAGGCCATAGTTAAAATAGTTCAATTGCATGTATTCTAGCACAACATTTTTTTCCTATTGCAATATTCAACTAATGTACACTGTTACACCAAAATAAGTAATTTAGGTCATTCTCTTTAGAGTAAAAAAATATATTTTGTATATTTTACTTGATAAGAAAGTTTGTAGTTGTAATACTACAACAAACAAATTACATCATTTAGCAAGTATAAAAATCTGGGAGAGGCCTGCAACTGAGTTGTGGTGGATAATGGATCCCCATGGGGCTGGAGAGAACTATTGATATGATAGGACAAAAAATTGCACTCAACTAAACATCTATCCAACTGCATCACTTTCAATGTCGTGAGGTACTAAATAGCAGCCAATCATGCCAGTTCACGCAATTTCTCACACACCATGTTGTCTGACCAATTACTAACTTTCAGTGTTCAAAATTTTGAAGATCAATTGAGATACATGTATATGAAGTTTAATCATCGACATATTCATCTATACAACATCTAACTTAAATTTAGCTAACACTAAAGTAGCATACAAAAAATCACAACTATAGAATAAGTTGGGAGACACGAACTGTTGCTTGATTGTTGTAAAGCTGCTACTCATAAATGAGCCATTTCCATTTATCTGATGACTGTCAAAATGAAAACAATTAGTGGATACAGCGCAATCAGCTTAGACATGGTGCAAATTTTTGTAGGTGATAAATAGATACGAATACAAATTATTAAGAAGAAAATTTTTACCTTCTTGGCGGATTGTACTGTATAAAGTCCTAGGCAAACTCCATCTTAGCTTAGCTCTGGTCCGACACTGCCAACCTGACCTATATAGTTGCCCTTGGATTGTTCTGCTTGTAAGGCAAAAAAATAAAATCTATCATTTTTAGTTAAATATGTTAGCTTGCATGCCGAAGCAAATAACTGCATATCTCTAAGCTATATATCTTATTCAGACTGAAAAGACATCAAAGAAGAACAAACATAGTGCAACAATACCTCCTTTGGTGAATTTTAGCTGAACCACTAATTTGTTGAAGGAGATGTTGTCTGGTGATGAATTTTAGCTAAACCATTGATTTGTATGAGATCAAGGGACACCGAACATCTGCTCTAATATATGGGTTGGCGCCAATATGATTGCGTTAGTAAGGCAAATATGTGGGAGCCAAGTACGATCTATTTTTTATAACCTCTTCACGGTGGATCTACTTACTTAATTAGATTAAAAAAAACAGTTCTGATAGAAAACAGAAAACTCAAATTACATCACACAAAATAATTATAATTGATTTCAACCAAGAACAAACATTAAAATAGATCTAGAGTGGCATGAACTCTACTAACAAAAGAATTGAACATCAAACACTTTGCAAACCATGCAAGTCAAATGTTTGATGTTACCAGCTAACACGGTCGAAAAATCGAGATCCGAGGAAATTGAGAGCATACCAAGCATGAAAGATAGATCGTGGTCTTACCATTGCATGGTTTTTGCATCTAGCATGGAAATTTGAATGGGAAGTCCAAGTATGCATATATCACCATTAATTTTCATCTTACATGTTTTCAGTTTTACTTATTATGATTAATTTTGCACTTACATTTTTTTAGTCTTACTCTAGCTAGGAATACTTCGATAAAACTTTGTGGAATACTTTTTGAAAACTGAAAGCATGTTTAGATCATGTTGATTACATTGTCTGAGGCCTTTAGAACATAAACCATGTGGCAAATCCAGGGGGTTTATACTCCAGAGTGGGCAAACAAATTTGGGTGCATAAAAAACACCACCTTGATTCCAGGATTCTTGATGGCCAAGAGCTAATTAATCAACCTTGATTTCAGTAGGAACGATGTCCTTGTGAAGGAGAATTATCATCTAGATGTAGGAATGATGTTTCGTAGTTGCATTCTTGTAAAAAACTTATATATTCATCGCATGTGTCCAACAATTAGAAAGAGTTATGCAAAACAATCCAACATAAGTAGGGATGTTACCTTGGCAATTATGGCCGTCGTTGAAGACCTTAGAAAGTCGCTGCCCTCTACGGCAGATGACCACCTCCTCTGTCCTTGCTCGAGCTTAAGATGCATGAGGGATTGGAGAGGAAATGGAGCCTGCATGCCAATACCAAATACATATGCCTTGAAAAACACTTAGAACACCTGTGCCTACTGAGTCTCACACTCTCACCTTGAATCACACCACATCTAGGATCACTACCATCGCCTCCCAGTGAGAAATTACACCGAACAGTTGTTGTGCAGCACACCAATCGAGCCGCGAGGAGGCGGCATCAGGTTGTCGGCATGGCGACGTTGCGACAGGAGCGCATGGCACGATGAGGTCGTCGGCGCGGCAAGGAGGCAACGCCTACGGGGTGGCGGCAATGTCGTCGGCGAGGCGAGGTCATATCCACGGTGAGGATCCTGTAAGGAAATGCAGGATTGTTATAATAGCAACGAATCAAAATTATATCACGGAAACCCAGAAATAGCCTGCAATTAATTGATCACAGAACAAGATTACCTTACAACGAGCAGTGTGGCAGAAGCCGAACACGAGTCGATTAAGTAGTCGTTCACGGAAATTCGATCGCCTCCTCCTCGCTAGTTCCCAACATCCCAAGATGTGCACCACGACCGATCCCATGCCATGGCCACCATCAACGAGCTTTACGAGCTCGTCGGGATTCGCGACCTTTACGAGTAGTCTGACTTCAAATGGATGCCCCAGCCACATCCGGGATCCGTTTTGACATTCTACCACTCGTTGGAAAGCAAACTAAATTATCTTTCTAACGCATCTAGTCTCGCCCTGAAATTCCTTTTGGATCAACGGGGATCGATGAAACAACATCACTTCCAGAATCTGTCCGCGAGCAAATTTCGTCTCTTTCTCAGGTTCACATCGACTAGAGCCACAGGGTGTATCGCCTCTACGGTACCCACACATACAGGGATTTGAATCTATCCATGCACGGTGTGCTAGCACCAACACACAGACGCCTAGGAGAGATGACGGCTATGGTTTGGTAGAGAGGGAGAACTTGCACGCAAGCATATGTCGGCCTCTCCACCACCTACATTTATATAGACTCGCTATTGGGCCCTCTCCGAAAGAGGTCCAATTAAGTCCAGATCCACATCATATGTAATCCGCGCTATCCAAGAGTCCGCATCATATGCGACTCATAATTTTCATTGGGCATATCCCAATAGCTCCCGCTTGCACAATGACCAATTATGCAGTTACACTTCTTAATCACCTTAAGTGTGTGACCTTGTAGGTTCATACGCAAGTCGGCGGTGCACCCGAAATAGCTTTTCCAATCCACAGATCAACAGCGGTCCCTAGCAGAACGTATTGACCCACGAATGCATAGAATACAACGTCGGCTAAACCTTGATATACTCATACATATCGATTCCTTTGCCATGCGATGACAGTTAAGCTAAAGGCGAGATGCGCGCCACCCTTGTTGATTGCTTGACCATTTCACTCATCAATGTAATGGATATATGAAGATAATGTGATTCTCTAATCACATTAGCATGGCCATACAATTACTTATCCATCCACACCAAGGGGCCCAGAGGTATCTCTCCTATTATCTTGGAGGGGCAAATTCCATCTTGATAATAACACCCTTGGCAATGCTTCGTAGCATACCCAGTAGTAACCACGTTTGATGACATCAAAGCATACGAGTCCACGTGTTGGGCATCCATGACGATCTCAAGTCTAAGGACCATATAGGTGTACCACTCGAGATTATACGCTGGTGGCAGTTTAAGAGAGAACAATCTCGTAGCATCTCGGAAGTGGGTTTGTCTAACCACCCATGTTCTCCAACATGTGTCCACATTATTGATTTGATATCTCCATATCAATGATCCGGGAACATGATCATCAATCAATACATGTGCTAATCTTTGGATCATAATGGTTTAAGTTATGATACGATCAGGAACCCATTTATAATAACATCATATAGTGAAATAGTTCCACGAACAAGTCGTACTTGTTGATCGATACTGATGATGCTATTCAAGGAACAAGAGGATAATAATTTATCCATCATAAACATAGAAGTTATATAGTTTTCTCCAAGACCGCCTAACCGGCTCATCACTTATATTTTATCCACGTGCAACACAGCTTACCAACCGGATATCCAATATCCAATATTCATGTGCGCCTTTTATAAAGGTTTGGTAATACACCTTTTTCAGCTTCTAAACCTCGAGTAATTATTGGTTTGCAAACTAGTGCGCGATGTAACCTTCACATGCCACATTTCCTCACCTCCAAAGAACACATTCACTATACTTCATAAGTATCTTAGAATGTTTCTTACCATCCAGTGACACTCACTCGGATTAAATCGATATCTGCATATTCGGTGACATTCACATTGATGCACTGGGCATGAAAACCCCTTCTTTGGTAATTACCGAGCTCATCAAGTATCTAATACTGAATCTTACTCTCCAATATAACATACATAGGAACAAATTCCCGGTTGAACCATTCAACACCATGTCAACATATAGGTCTAATCCAATTAGCCTTTCAGATCTATCCCTAAGACCCTCATGCCAAAATCATGGAATATTATTTTCGATCAACAATATGTCATATATATAAGATCAGAAAAATCAGTGCTCTCCCGCTTACCATTGATGAACTAGTCAACCAATTTGACTTTTCATCTAAACAAATATTCAACTCCGATATGCTTGTTTCAGAAACATGCATACTCTACCACTTTATGGATCATCAAAATATTGAGGCCGTGTCAAGACACTTTCTCACTTAGGTCTCCTCAAGAGAAAGCCGCATTGATATCCATATTGAACATCGAATATGCAACAGTACCTAGTTGAATCCAGACAACACCAAGTGGACCAATAAAGTTCAAAACTTAATTAATTGGCACACATAGCTCATCATAAATTCATCTTTCAAAGCATAGGCCCATCACGGTGTATCACAATCCGACAACAATTATCTTCTCTATATCATACAGGTGACTAATGTGATTTTAGAGCTAATGGAGGGTTGGTTTCTTCATAAAACATACAATAATTTGTACATAATATGAAAGTTTAGTAGGAACTGAAACACTTTATAATGATCCCCGAATTACTCCGAGTTGTACCGTACTCCCACTAAATATTTTGGAAGAAACGATTTCTCTAAAATAAAACCATTCTGAACAACAAACAATTTGCAACGTTTACCCTTCTATATGTACAAACACTTTATACCTCATCTCAATCGAGCATGAGCTTATCAAGCGTTAGACGTCTTACACAAGCCTGACATTCCAAACTTTGATAAAACAATAAGGAACACTTTCCGATCAATATCATATATAGTGGTTTATTTGTGACCAGATGGAACCTATTAAATGAGCACAATTATTTCTAAAGTGTATCATAACGTGGATAATGAAAGAAAATGGAATCACAAGTCCTCAGGATTATTAACACACATCCATTCACTAACAGAGTATGCCCATAGAACAAATCAATCTTCTATTCCCAAAAGAAGCAGAAAACTTGAATTTGCCTATGCCCATAATATAATAACAATTATTTAATTCTGACTATGATGCTTCAGGTTGGGCCTTTAAAGTGTGTCAACGTCAAACGAGACAACTTCTACACCCTAGCCATTATTCCAAAATTTTATCCTATGGTGTCAGGGTAGTGCCAATCTTTGACTTCACAAGTCTAGCAAGTCTAGATTAGTACTTTAATCCAACTTGACTTTTTCCTTTCACACATGACTTGGCCTACTTGACAAATCGACCAGTCTTTCAAACCATCATTATATGATTGAAGCTGATCTTAATACTTTATTATTCTAATATGCATCATATGCATCTCGGCCAGTGATTTCTTCAAGCTTATTTATCAGAATGAAAAGTAACTGAAAATCACATCAATAGCTAACCTTCAGCTAAAAGGAAATTTAAAATTCTCCAAAACCTAATGTAATCAATCATATTGACTACATGACGGTTGACCAAATTTTCTTGTGTTAACTTGCACATAGACAATGACTTGTGGATCAAATCTTTTAGCTCTTGTCTAGTTCTCAATATGCCCTCCAAATCCACAAATATATTGTAGACTTCCATGATTTCATATTGCAATAAAAGCTTAGATTTCATGATGGCAAGAATGAAACAGTCAACACTAAGAAAATCATCATAGTACTTCTAGTAAACACCTTTTAGTACAAATCACGTTTTAAGCTGGTTCATCAGGGTACTACTCTTTAGAACAAATATTTCTTAATAACTAGAGAACAATTCTCAAAATTTGATATCAATCATCATGTATATATCAAGATTCTCTAATAAAAAAGCTAAAAAGTAAATCATCAGGTATATCAACAAATAGTAAACTATGTTTACGTGTGTACCTCCTTTAATAATTTAGCAAAAATACTCTCACTCATGTTATATTCCCCTTAATGACTCGCAGTGGGGACAAGATCCATAGTCATTCAAAGGAATAGTGTGTGGAGGCGACTAATATAACTAAGTGACACAGTTAGGCAACCCCTTGCCAATCACATCGCATGTAACTCTTGTTTGTTGGGTGGTATTGAATGCCCCTGCTCCCAACACTGACGCCCCGAGGCCCAAAACCATTTTGATAGCCTCAATAATTAAATCAATACTGTAAGCTGAAACTGCCACTTAACACACAAAACATTTATGGGTGCAACTATTGAAAGGGCATAAACAAACTCTTAATTTTTCGAGGGAAACTATTCTATCATATGAAAGTCAAATCCATCAAATATGAAGCAATAGCATGACATGTATCATCGAAAACAATCATATTGACTTGCGAAATATTATGGCCCATGGCATTCCGATCTCCATCGTTGCGCTTCTTGTCCACCGGGTCATCTACGTGATTTTAGTCGGGCAACATAATTTAATATAAGCCTTCGTGAGAACATACGCATGCATCATATACACGAGGGTCAAACTATTCACATCCATCTGCATATAATCTAATTCTATCAGATAATGTGAACTCATAATAATATAAAAAGGCACGTAAATAACTTTTGTGGTGGAAACAATTTGCCAATAGTGAATCATATTCGCAAATTTAGCCCATGAAAAATTGTAACAGAATAATCATATTAACCTGCTCCGGACCAATTATATTTACACAATGAATATTTCATTAAACAGGTCAGCCTACTAGCAAATTAGCTAGCAAGGTTTGAACTGTGAATCCTATTCACAATCTTATCTATAACAATTCGATTGAATTAATCATATTAATCCAATACCGAACTACTGATTAGTCCAATGACCCCAATCAACCGTCGAGTCAACATGGCAGTAGGGGAAGCTCACAAGACGACCAGTGCTCGAGGCGGCCGGCGACGATGTTATGCTCCAACTCCAAGAGCCATCGAGGGCATGGTTATACCGTTGCTCGGGATCAGAATCCCAGAATGCAGTGGGGCTCTCTGACCAGCTCTCCGACCAACCAAGTGGTACCGAGCAGTGCCAAGCAGCCCGCGACCGACTTGACATACTCTGGGCAGCGCCGACTAGTGTCGAGCGGTGCACCGAGTTGTCTGAGCAGTGCCGACCAGCAGAAAGTTACCCGAGAATAATTTGCTAATCATCGATCTGCTCCCGAACAATCAAAATCTATTGAGCATCGAAAACCAAAATATGCCCTGTCAACAACGAACGTATTTCTTAGTTGTTTCGAGAGATCAAGTGGCTAGGACTCTGATGGCTCATCAGCGTGCTAGCATGTAGGATCAAAACAAGATTAATCATATTAATCAAGCCGCCGACTAGACTAATCTAATTAGCTAGTCAACACGGCCACACGCATATGGCAAACATACACTACCAGCAATACATGTAGTCCGATCTCGTCCGTCAACTCGTGCAAGTTCTCTATAGAAACAACGCTGGACAGTCGCTGCCGTACTCCAACCACTCGGCGAGTTCGCAAACCTCGACTCCAACCACTCTGCGAGCCTTCCCGAACCAAACACCAGGTCACACAGCCAACATACCTCCGCACACAACAAAGAATTGATGTTAATACAATCGCATGCACATATGGATACAAGATCAAATCCTGCTGTCCAGTGGCAATCGTGTGGAGTAGGTCACGATCAATTGCATTGACAAGATTTGAGCCTGGTTGATCACATTAGCCAAAACTCCATAAACGATGTCTTGCCGATTCATGAAACGGACGATGCTATTGATCCCATTGATTTAATACGTAAGTAAACAATGGATCTAATCCGTTACTCAAGTATACCGGATTAATCAGGCTGTCTCCAACAGGCTCCCCTAAAGCATCCTCTACCTTAAAATAGGGGATGAATTCTTCCCCTATGTGTTCCAACAGCATTCCCTATTTCGTTCCTTAAAATAGAGTTTTTCTCTCCATCCCCTTATATGTAGGAGTTCTCTCTCCTCCCTCTATACAATTCTTCATATAGGGAACGCTGTTGGAGATGGAAGAAATATAGGGTGAGTTTTTTTTTAAAGGGAACCTGTATATGAGGCTATAGGGGATCAAATTTAGGGATTCCTGTTGGAGACAGCCTCAAAAGAGTTATTGATCTCATAAATACACAAAACAGCCAATCAATCTAGTAATCCGACATGATTAATATCTCATTAATCAAATCACAATTAGCATGACCAATTAATCAACACCTCTTAGCTATTAGTTACTCCTTAATTAATCATATCAACGAGGAAACCTAGACTGATCAATAGGTGCCATGGTTGATCTCACCAACAGAATTCCAGATTAATCTCTATCAATCAAGTGGATTCCCCTAAACTGATCCAATCGGCTACGCGAAGAACAGTGATAGATCACATCCACACCCCGCATATCACTTGTGCGGCCGATCCAGATCAAGAACTAAACAGGACGGCTCTGATACCATTATAGAGAAACGCGGGATTGCTGAGCTAGCAACGAATCAAAATTATACCATGGAAACCCAGGAACAGCTTGTAAGTAATTGACCACCAAAAAGATTACCTTACAACACGCAGTGCGACGGAAGCGAAACACGAGTTGATTAAGCCAGTTCACTGATCTGCACGTAATCATATGGAAGTTGTCATTCACGGCGATCCAATCGCCTCGTCCTCGTTGGTTCTCAACATCCCATGAGGTGCGCCACAGCCGATCCCCACGCCATGGCTGGCCACCATCAATGAGCTTTACGAGCTCGCCGGGATTCGCGACCTTTCTGAGCAGTTTGATTTCAAACGGATGACCCGGTCACATCAGGTCTCTGTTTTTTGACATTCTACCACTCGTTAGAAAGCTAAAGAAATTATCTTTCAAACGTATCTAGTCTCGCCCCAAAATTCCTTCTGGATCAATAGAAAATCGATGAAACAACATCGCGTCCAGAATCTGTCCGTGAACAAATTTCGTGTCCTTCTTAGGTTCGCATCGACTAGCGCCACATGTTGTTGTTGCGCCTCTTTTGCAACCACATATACAGGGATTGGAATATGTTCATTCACGGTGTGCTAGCACCGTCGCACAGATGTCTAGGAGAGATGACGGCTAGGGTTTGGTGGAGAGGGAGAACTTGTGAGCAGACATATGTCGACCTCTCAACCATTTCCCTTTATATAATGCTCACTATTGGGCACTCTACTAAAGAGGCCAAATTAGGTCCAGGTCCACATCATAAGTAGTATGCGCTATCAATGAGCCCGCATTATATGCATCTCATAATTTTCATTGGGCATAACCCAATAGATCCGCAGGGCGCGTGTGGCGCGGTGGAGGCGATGGACGGTGAGGACCGAGCAGGGCGCAACCACCTTGGCAACGGCGGGGCGTGCGCGTGGAGGAGGAGGCTGCGGTGGCGGGGGACGGGGCCGCGCGGGGTGGAGACAGCGCAGGGGAGGAGGTGGCAGCAGGGAGGGCACGGCGCGGCGGGGCATGCATGGTGAAGAGGCGATGGCGGGGAAGGGGTAGCATGGGACGGAGTGGGGAGGGGGAGGAGGCCACGACGGCGGTGTGGCGTGCGCGGCCTAGGGAGGTGGTGGCGGTGTGGGGAGGACACGACGCAGGGGGGAAGGCAATGGCACAGAGGAGAGGAGGGGAACTGAGGTGGGAAAAGTGGAGAGGTGGGTAGTTCGTGGCTTGGGAGTTGGGACGAATCAGTTGTTTGTGGGAGGTGTGATCCAACTTTGATTGTGGGCTTTGGATGCAAGGAAAGGGAGGGCTGTGATTGAGTGTGTCGTATTGAACTTGTGCTTTTAAAGGAGTGCATATGTGCTTGCCAATGATAGTTTAATCTTGGATCTTATCTTATATGACAAGATACTTATTGTCAATGTGAACAAAAGATTCTCAGTGGTTTAGGATGCACTACAAGGGATTTTACCTATTGCCACACAGTGATTACAACAAAATAAATTTCGTTACTACAGACAATGCTATCGCCAAATAATAATTTTTTGTGGTAATAAGTTTCCTATATTACAACAATCGTGAATTGTTACATTATTTATTATTTTTGTTGCAATAAATTGGATGTATTGCAATGAAAATGAAATTGTTGCATTAACTTGCTACTATTGCAACAAAAAGTAAAATATTGCAATAACAAACTTCTATCACAACAAAATTATATTGATGCAATAATTTTTCACATATTGCAACAATTACAGGTAGTTGATTGTTGCTATGGGTAGCAACGATTTTGATTTTGTGGCAATATATACATGTTGTGACGATATTGGACATACTGCAATAGTTATTTTGTTGCAATATGTTAATGAAACAAGGTGAAACGAAAACATGTTCTATTTAGGGCAGGTAGTCATGCGAGGAGAGCTGGTTAGGTGATATTACTTTAAGTCAAGAGGTTATGTGTTCTAATCCTATAATATACTTATTATTTTCTATGTGACTTATTGGTTGTAGCAATAAGCTTCTGCCACGAATTTTATTTTGTTGCATTATGATATTGCTATGAAATAATATTTGTTGCAATAAGTTATAGCAACGATTTGAAAACCATGACGGTAAGTTATTGCAACAACCTTATTGTTGCAATAAAGGAATTTATTGCCACAATTTTGATATCATTGCAACTTCTTAATACCACGTAGATTATTGCAACGATTTTAATTTTGCTGCAATATGCACATATTTCCCAATTTTGGGCTTAATGCAACAAACATTTTCGTTGCAATAGGTTAAATTTCTTATAGTGATCATGCCTTCCACTCTAAATATTGAGTTAAATATTCTTAAGCAATATAGCCTGCTTAGTAGCCTCATATCATGTCACAAACTTAGTTGCATCAATAATAATGTTGTAAGTTTTTGTTCGAAGATTTTACACAGATTTTCTCCCATTGCGATATGGGGAAGATATAAACTGACATATATTTTTTAGTATCCACACCATGCAATGTATGCGTCTGAATAACCAACAACTTCAATATTACATGTGAGCATGTAATTCTTAGTGCTCTGCAAATAATGCAAAACTTTTTTAACGGCTTTCCATTGGTCCAATACCTGGATTTGACTGGCATCACCTAGTAACCCATTTATAAAAAAAATTTAGGACGCATAAAAGTTTAACTTACATAATATTTTTTACAGCTGAAGCATGAGGAGTCGGCTTCATGTAGAACCAATATTTTTTATGTCAAAATTTGAGAAAAGAAAACTTTAGGTCTAATGCAGCATATTCTTATCATTGCTTACTACCAAATATAGCATTAACATATAGCATCAGTATAATAAACTTATTGTGGGGCCCAAATCCCATAAATCTTATCGGGAATGTTACGTCAAAAACACAAATTGCCCAGGGTGCAATAGTGCCAGTGTTAATTACATCGGCCATCTTTTATTAATGCCAACAACATTTTTTGCCCAAGAGTTATTACAATACCAATAATTTACATAACCACACTGCTACACGAGTTGTGAGTATAAGAAAGGTTTTATAACATAATTTAAACTAGAAGTCTATGCGATAGTTGTCCGTTTCCTTTGCCGTAAACTCCTCAAAATCAGCATTTGGAGAGGAATCTGAGTAAGAAAAACAGAGGTCCCACACGAAGTGGGTAAGTACACCGACCGTACTTGCAGGTTTTCATCAGGGAAAAATTTACTCTAGCATATGTAAGGGTATAACAAGGATATAAGCTCAGCTGGGGTGTAGATACAATATCATATAGTAGATTTAAAAAATTAAAATTCAGCAAAGACTTCTAAAAATTTTAAGCGGCATCGGTGCCTGTGTGCCGTCAGGTTGGACAAAGGGCGTGTGTGCTACCATCCACAAGGTGAACCCATAGGGCTCAAGTCCCATCTCCGACTCATGTAGGTTAATATGAAATGTGAAATGACCATAAAGTTGATTGTAATTATAAAAGATAAGTGCACTTACGATATCCCGCGCGACGTGACCCATGCCTCGTCCTCCTAAGTAGGTGGCGCAGATGTCAGGGTTAGAATCCCTATTGTCTCTATTCCTCCTTGACCTCTCGATCTACTCCTTAGAGGCCCACATCCGGCAGAGGTCTATCCAGGTGCGTGGACACTTATCCATCCAGTCTGGACACCAAGGCTTGTACTCTTGATCCTTTAGATACTCTAGAGTTGCCCTTGCCCTCGACATCTTTCTAATCCCCTCTTGTTATGGTGCTTTAACACCGCATCCAAAAAAGACAATGTGATGGCGTCCTTAACCTTCGTTGCCGCCATTGTGTCGAGCATATGGCGGCAAGCCTCGTAGTCCTCCTGGGTTGCCCCAGGAAAAAGCTGGTGCCTCTCCTGAAATGAAAGAAACACATGAGAAAATGCATGAAGCTATAAACACAAAACCATAAATAAATGAAATTTTGAATGTTACCCAGAACTCATGGATGACGTGATCGGCGACACATCCTCCCGCGTCATCCTCCACAAGGGAGTAGTCGCTCCAATTGAGAGCCGGGCATCGATCATCGCCCTTGCCTACTCGCTCGGGGTAGAGCTGCTTGAGCAGCACCCCTAGCAAGTGGCCCGGCTCCTACGGACCCTTGTTGACGCAAACCAAGCCCCTGCACATCGATATCAAAAAAGTATTTATCAAGTTTGTGGTTAGCAATAAAAGACAGTGAATTCAGAAAAAGTAGTTAGCAAATACCTCTCACCGGAGGCAACCTGTACCACTATCCTCTCGCTTGGATCTGTGGGGCTTTTTGTAATTTATTGCGCCCCGACCTCTCTTAGAGCTCGAGGACTCAGCTCCAGAGGATGAGGGTGGCTCCCAGTCCTCGTCCCCCTCCTCCTCTACCACATCAGCCTGCCTGTCCGAAATCATCCTCCAATCCTCCTCGTGGACCTCCTCCCCTCCCTCATCCTCGTCGGTCTCCTTCACCTCAAACTCCTCCTCGTAGCCCTTCAACTAGGGCTGGAAAAATAGCTTGAGGCTCGCGGCTCGGCTCGGCTCCGACAGGCTCGGCTCAGCTCAAAGGTGCTACCGACCTCTAGTCGAGCCCACATTTGGGGCTCGGTAAAATAGCGAGTCGAGCCAGGCTCGGCTCGTTTCTGACCGAGCCTAGTCTGGCTCGGCTCGGCTCGTTGGCATCTTTTGAACATCAAAACGTCTTCGGCTCGTGACTCGGCTCGGCTCGGACAGGCTTGGCTCGGCTCGGAGGTGTTATTGGGCTCGAGCCGAGCCCACTTTTGGGGCTCGCCAAAATGGCGAGCCGAGCCAGGCTCGTCTCGTTTTTGACCAAGCTCGACCGAGCCAGGCTCGGCTCGTTTCCACCCCTACCTTCAACGCCCCCGTCCACTCTTAGGCCTCGACCCCGCCCTCTCCCTCATCATCGGCCTCCACGGATCCCACCTGGGAGTGGGGGGGCCACCACCTAGTCGTCCTCCCCAAACTGGCAGTCAGTGGCCACCACCTCGCTGTCCTGGTGTTCTGGTGCACTACACCTGCCCCCTTCCCCCAGACCTTCTGGGCCCTTTTAGCCAACCTCTTCAAAGGTTCAGTCATCCTACAAAAATTAAATTAAATGACATGAACTAGATGTATATGAATTGAATGAAATGAAATAATGCAAAATAAATAAATAGCTTAAATGAAATATATTAGATGCATATAACATTAAACCTATAAAATTGAATAGCTTAAAAATCTTCGGCTTCCTCTTCCTCATCCTCCTCCTCCTCGTTTTCTTCGACTTCCTCTTCCTCTTCCTCTTCCTCCTCGTTTTCTTCTTCTTACTCGTTTTCTTCCACTTCCTCTTCCTCTTCCTCTTCCTCTTCCTCCTCCTCTTCGTTTTCTTCTTCTGATATCTCTTGAACATCACCAATATCGACATGTAGCTCTCCTATTAAATCTTGTTCTTGGAATGGCTTCATGTCTAGGCGAGACTCGTAGTCTTCTTCCGTGAGGTCGGGCAATCCACCAACTAGACGACATTTATGGACAATCCACCAATTTTTGTAATCTGGGTGCGCATATGGCAGATAGAACACCAACTCAACTCGGGCTTCTGATACAGCTTCTTATGATTGATTTCAACAAGTCCAAATTCGGTACTAGTCTGCATCCCACTCTCAGGATCGAACCATCTGCACCGAAATAGCACTAGCGAGAGATCGTTGTTACCTTCATAGGATATTTCTACAATCTTCTCAATGATCCCATAATATTCTATGTCTGGGCGACCAAGGTCGTCTGTGACATAACTCATGACGCCGCTATTTACCGTAGTTGTATTTGGGCAAGCAGCCTCAGCCGCTTAGCACCGAAATCGATAACCATGGCAATTATAGCATCCATGCACCTTAATTGTATAGCTGCACCCACGTGACATTTGTCGGAGATCATTGTACACGCTGGAATGTCTTTGACACTGCACAAGCATGCGCGACAGGATTCTTTAAGGATTTTAAATGTTAATGAAACTTTATCTCATATAAGAGAAAGAAACTTACATAGTAATGGAACCAGGTTAGAAAGTCTGGACAATTTGTCCGCCACCCGGTCGTTTCAGATTCATAATTTAGTCGCCCAAAGGTTCACCTGCTCTTCTCAATTCTTCTTGTACACCTTTACTTACTCGATTTAATTAAGACATTTATTAACTTAGTCGATGTACACCTTCACTTCATCCATATTGTCGTACACGTATAACTGAATCATAATTTTTTCCTCTACATCCAAGTCACGTGTGGTGCTTTTATTAACATTGCATTCGGCTTGGTCATGAAATACCTCAAGATTAGAAGTACTTCTACGACGTGCCTTCTTATAACTCGACTGTGAGACATGAACCTTGTTCTTCGTCGCAAAGTACTTGTCCGTGAAGTATGCAATCTTCTGAGTTAGCTAAGCTTCGGCAATACTTCCTTCGACTCATGCTTTGTATTTCACCTTCGCTCTAAGACTTCATCATGCGTTACACAGAATACATCCACCTGTATTGTGCTGGCCCCCAACTTTTGCTTCATATGGTAGATGCACTAGTATATGTTGCATGTAGTTGAAAAAACAAGAAACATAAATCTTCACGAGCTTCGTCACGAGCACAATAATCTCCTTCTACAATCCCCCCATCCTCGATACGAATAGTTCTTTTGCACACAGCTCTCAATAAATGAAGCTAAGCCCTGACAATGCGATCCAAATAGCGTCGTCAACATATCCCCCCAAGGCCTCAGGTCACTATGTGGTTTTTTATTTTTTTGTAGGTGGTTTAAAATAGGCCGACGACATAAGTGGGCCCATTATGTCAGAGACATCTTCTATCTGCCATGCGGGCCCGCCTTGAGATGGTTTCGTTAGACCGTTAAGATGTCATGAGGTGGGTGCCTCAATGTCAACATAATAAACTTTACCGTCGATAAAGTTTAGTTGAACGACTCCAAATTTTAAATTTGCTGGTAGGCGGGCGAGTCAGCATGACCAATGTGGGGGTTTATTTATGGCCGCCCACATTGTGATTTAATGTCGGCGGTCATTATTACGGCCGTCGACATAGAATTTAAACAGTATCGACGGTGTTAGTACCGCATGACCAGGATAGTCTTGTTTCCTACAGTGAATGGGGTCCAGGCTATTTTTGACTTTCGGAGTTTGGGAGTGTTTGACCGCATGCGTCGAGTGCTCGAGCCTTTTGGGTAATCCCCATCCGGTTCTGCCGCTGCGCAGGGAAACACCACACGGGCAAGTAAACATTGATGAGGCAGGAACAAATATATGTTATTTTTAATCTCCCACGTCTCATCTATCCCACCTCTCCTCGTTTCCGCAACCGCAACAAGGGCGCAACGGAAAGAAACCGCGGCCGTCTCCGCTCTCTTTCAGGTTTTCGCCGCCTCTCGAGCCGCGCGTCTCCGACGTCGACGGCGCCGCCGCGCTCCGGCCTCGCGATCAGGACGCATTGTTGCTGGTAAAGGCTCTCCTCCCCTCCCATATGCAACTGTTTCCGTATTTGTAGGCTTCTGTTGCTTTCCTTTCCTTTCTTTCTCGTTTAAACCGCCGAGTCGTGATGGTTAGGGTTTCTACGTCTTAGAGAGGTTTCAGTTATCCGCAACACTCGATTTTATTTTCTGCTCTAGGTAAGCTGGGTTTTTATTTCTGAACAGTGAACGGCCTCGTTTGGTTTGATCATTGTCTATTTTTAATGTTATGTGGGTTTCAGATTAATTTGTGAGACGTGAGGACTCGAGGCCACGATCGAATTTGCAAACACACGAGAAGGCAATTTACTTATAGCCATGCATGAGTGATGTATGCTCCTGGCTTTGCGCCGCTCAGCATTGTTTCAGTTTGCTCGCTTCACTTCTTTGGGGCGTTCTACCTACTGGGCTGAGTACATTTAGCGTGGAAACAAATCCATTCGATTTTCGTGTTATCTGTGGAGTTTGGTAAAGGAATACATGTGGCAAAAAAATTCCCTGCACTGAAAAATTTTAAAATGATTTTTTGCTGAAATTTTGGTGAGAGACCAAAATTCGCTGTTACCAGATGATACAAACTGGTAAATTGAAATTAAAATTCTGATAAATTTTTGCTAAAAAAATCAGATAATTCCAAGTGTCACATATTTTTGCTTGTATCGGTGCCCTCCTGTACAATTTTGGAAACAATGTCTTCCCCCGCTACTTAGAAATTGGTATATTTGTTTGCTTGGCTCAATTGCAAGTTTATCTTTTTCACCCCAAAAATACAGTACCAAATTTGATGTTGCAGTGTTGCACAAGGAACTTCAGCGCTCTATCCTTGCATTGTTTGTGTGATCACAAAGTGTGCCTTTTTTGTTGCTTAAAGAATTTGATACAGGTCTATGCTTCTATGTGCTCTTTCTTTCACAATTCTGAATTGAGAAGCTGCATACATGGCCCACACATTGCTGATGTGTTATGATTTCTTGCAGAGGTCCCTATATACCAATTTTAATAAATTTTATTTGTAGAAACATATGTTTGTTAAGTATTGGTGATGTAAACCCCCCTTGCCAACTATTATCGATGAGATTAACATGTATTTGGTGTGAACCTGCTCTTTATGGTAAACTAGGTCAATATTCTAGGTGACATAACAACAATGCAGTATAATCTTTGTGTTTTATCTAGTTTGATTGAATTTCTATACTTGTAAACAAAAAATTAAATAGGAAAATAAGACTCGGTACCTCAGTGGTGCAATATAATTTGAACTCAAAAAGTCATGCCATGTTGTTCTCGGACTGACGGCACAGTGGCATCATCCTAGCTATTCATCAGCCAATTGACCTTTTACTTATATGGAAACTTATTGGTTAGTGAAAAAATTAGAGTGCTTGTTAAAACTGAATCTAAATGTAGGAACTAATTTTAGTTGTGAAATGTGATACATGCATGGAAGTCCCAAAGAAGGTTAGCACTAGCGTTCTATTTTGGAAAACAGTGATTCTGAGTATGAATATTGGATAGTTTGTATAGCATTCTTTACGCATAGGTAATATATGTAGTAGATTTTGTCAAGCAGTCATGTAGTCTATTACCTAGGTCCTATCATTCTAATTACTTTAGCGACAGCATTGAATTAACCTTCACAGAAAATTGCTGGGATATTGATATGGGTGTCCGCATCAGATAGTCCTTAAAATCACCTATCATAATATAAAATTTACAATTCAAGGTTATACTCAAGTCGTGCTATGAGAAACAGAAAATAATTAATTTTGTTTAATCAGTACTACTGTAGCCTTTGCTATTGATTTGTCAGACATTTTTTTGGTTCCTTGTAATACAGATTGAGTTTTGTATGAGCTTTTTTTTTTGTGGATTTGTTGCTAGGAAGCAAGAATAAAGTGAAGATGACAACGGAAAATTGATGCAATCCATGATGATGATTATCAAATTTGCTCGGTAGGTTCTCCCTTTTATACTTTTGTCCTAAAATTCCTAGTTCTTGTAGTAAATTCAGGCTAAACTTTAACTACCAGTAGCTTTGTGCTGAATCTTTTCACAGTCTATGGAAGCTTTATTTCAGGAACTACGCACACAGACCAATTTCTCAGTTTTATCTATGATACAGGAGCGAGCTTTTCCAGTATTATCTTGTTTGAACTTCTGTGGAATAAATGGATTCAGATAGGCTGCCCTTTGGGTTCATTCCAGGCCAACAGAGAAATGAGAAATACGAATGGCAGCAGTTAATCCTTCATCAAAGTGAACAGGCAACAAGGGAGCATGCCCGTCCTGTTGCCAAATTGAACCACCCTCTGAATGCACCTAACAGGTTATTCTTTGCTGATATATATGAATTGTTTTAAATTCCATGCGATGCCTATCATAGTGTTTAGTTTTATCTATTCGGTCAGTTTTGTTGATGGAGCTTAATGATGCAGTGACAGGGTAGAAGATTCTGTGAATGCTACAGAAATTTCGTATCGATCTAGAGGTTATTGTGATTTACAGAGATTGAAAAAAGAAACATGGAATCAACCTCTTGATCGACTTGGCGTCAAGGAGTTGAAGCGATATAGGAACCACGCCTCCCCTAAATGTGGTCTGAAGAGGTGGGCATTTGTTTGTGAACTTGTGAGCTTCATAATTTTGGATATTTCTACCGTGTTATTACCTCTGATGTGTGATATTAGATGCTCTTGCATGCAGGACAAGGAAAAAATTTTCATTTTATGATCACAGGCATTCTGCAGCAATACCTTGCCCAGAAAGTGGAACAGGTGCACCGAGTCATCTGTCTTCTTTTTCTTGCAGTTCTCTCTCTGAGAACAACACAGGTGGATATCATGGTCAAGGTCACGCCTATCATAGCCATTCAACGAAACAGACCAGATTCAGATTTTCACCTGATCCAGCTTCAAAAAGATCTTCTCGGTAGTTTCCCCCCATCAGAACTTCTCGATGGGTAATTATGAATTTTGTACTATTTAGTCTTGCTTGGCTAAATAGATTGTTTTGTAATGTAGGTATGAGACGATTCCTTCTGTAAAACCAGTCCATAACTGTGGAAAAGGAACTGCGGTAAACATGCATTCAACAGGCAGACCTGTGAAGGTTTTTTCATTTAACTATGAAGGCAGCACTCGGAATAGACATCGTCAAGAACAACATCTGCATACTGACGTTGGCTTCCCAGATGGGCACATTTTAAAGATAGATGAATCAACACATCGATCAAACATTCTTAGGGATGAAGTTTGGAGAGCCCACTCCAAGAAGCCATTTAATGAATTGCATGCCATCCATTGCAAGCAACGTGAGCTTTCTAACGATGTGGATTTTTGTGACCACTTGGACAGCAGGCTAAATTATAATTGTAATGAAAAGAGGTTAAGAAGGAAACGTTCAAAACATGGTTGGGAAAACAATTATAATGGGGTTTGTGTTCGAAGGCATTGGAGAAACCAAAGGTATGGAGATCTGTTGTCTGGACATAATTCTAAAGGTGGTTCTGATGTGATGAGAAATGATAACCGTGAGGATGTGATGAGAAATGATCACCGTGAGGGGTTTTCTGGAACATTAAAAGAATTTGATCGACATGTACCAAAGGGGAACTGCCATCCAAAGAAGAATATTCTAACAGCTGCTAGATGTACTGGCTCCACAAACTCTGATGATAATTTAGATGTGACAAGTCCCAAGTACAGTAGCAAAACCTTTGCTTCATCCGATGGACAAAAACAGAATGAAGGAAGTAGAAACATAAAACTAGAATCAGACAAGTGGCTCAGTGATGTTGCTAGCACCAAAAGGCCTTGGAAAATGGGGAGTGAAGAGGCTTCAAGAGGCAGTTCACAGCATTCTCCAGTTGTCCATATTGAGAAGGATGTGCACACAAAAGAATCAGATAGTGTTTCTCCATCTGAAGTAATTCATGATTGTTTGATTCTGTGGCGAAGGCTACGGAAGGATAGTGGTGCTGAAGCTGAAACAGTCATACGTACGGGTAAATTAGGGACTACCAACAGGGCCAGAGATGGTAGAGCTGCTGCTTCTGGTAGCTTAGAAAGTGATGATGAAAATAAGTGTGCATCAGAGAGTGCTTCGGTTAGCTCAGAAAGCAATGATGAAAGTGGCAGCGCATCAGAAAATTCAGAACAATATAGAAGTGCAATGCCATCTGCTAGAGTACAAAAGTGTGGTGAAGGAAGAACTAGGAGAAAATTGGAGCAGTCCTTTGGATGTCTGAGAGGAAGCAAATGCAACGAAAGCCCTCAAAAAACAATGGCTGAGCAAGGGCTAAAGTGTAATCTGGAGTTTCCACCTGAAGCAAATTCTGGTGAAATCACAGAGCAGAAAGAACATGATAAACTTTCAAGCAATCAACTGTCAATTGTTTATCCAGATGCCATGATGCAAATTAATCAGAGTAGCTGTTCAGATGCCAGCAAGGTGGATCAAGCAGCTGCTTCTCATCCTGATATTAGTGTGCTTCACAAGGTTTTTCAGCACAAGGCGATTAATGATCATTTGGATGCAAGGATATATAAGCTGGGTGTGTGCTCTGAACTTGAGGACGAAGAAGGGGATATTGCCAGCTGGGATGTGCAAAAGACCACTTTGTCAACTGGTCCAACACGGCTAGATCAAAAAACTGTTGCTCTTTACTCGCTGAACTATGGAAATTTGAAGGCCAAAGCATTAGAGTGTTCCAATCAGAAAAGTAAACGTACTACATTCAGTGCTCCAAAATTGGATGAACGAACTGCAAACAACTGCCCGAAACAGCCTGTCCATTGGTCCAGTGGAAGTCTTTGTAGGGACCTCAAAATTTTGCCCACGGAGAGCGATTCTAGGGCTATCCAATGGGATACTGTGAATTGCAATATTTTAAAAAACAATCAAGAGTGTTCAGCACTGGTAGACTTTGAAAGTAATTTCTGTCAGAAAGAAACAGTGGAAGTTCGTGAAATGTCATCAGATCAACAGATATTCCAGCAGTTAGATTCTGACAGAACAAACTCACATGCAGATTGGACTTCATCTGTGATACCAGATTTAAATATTCTGCCTAGCATGGGCACAAATGAAGAATTCAAGGCAAGCGAGGAAATGATCTACCAGATATCTGGGATCGATTCAAAACCAGAGACTGTTAATAATACCCTTTCAGGTCCCTTTGGTGAGCCCATTGTGCAGGAAGAACAGCATGAGCAACCTGAGCCAAATGAACTTATCATGGGAGTTTGCGAAAGGGAAGGCTCTAATAGGTTGCCGATATCTAATTCACACAGTAGGCCACCAGAATTAGGCACTGTTGAAGGAACTAGCACATCAATTGATGCATTCAAGGGTGCCCTCTGTGAGTTCATAAAAAATATCTTAAAGCCTCTGTGGGAAGATGGGGTGTTATCTCGTGAAGTCCACAAAATTATAGTAAAGAAAGCTGTGGAAAAGGTGACTTTGGGCACAAAGATCCCTCTGACAGATATAGCCGTACGTAGATTTTTATCAGATGAATCTCAAAGTGTAGAGCAACTCGTTCAGGTGCGATCCCGATGCTCTTCATTTTATTTTTCTCGTGTTCCACAATCATGCATGTAAATTTAGATATTAATTTGTTAATGTAAGCTATAATGTTTTACAGGCTTACTTGGAGTTATACGTCGGAAGGCAAATTCTTAAAAGAACTATTAGGTCTGATAATATCTGAGCAGTCCTGCAACTCGCTATGTAAATATCTGACCCCCTCTGTTGGTATTAATTCCAAAATTTAGGTTTCACTTATTGATCACAATCTCATTGTATTTTGCAGGTAGCATCTGACAATTAGGTAGCAACTTTTGTATATTCAGTCTAGAACAAACGGGAAGGTCTCATAGATAGTGAATCTTTTCTACCTGCCACGACACGATCCATTTTGCCCCCCTTTCACACTTTTTGCTTGCTTTAAAACTTATCTATTTCTAGTTCTGTAATCTATGCTGTGATACTGTCAACATGGTCATCTTTTGGTCAGTGATGAATACATTTTTTAAACAAGGCTAATTATGGATTGCCTATTATCATGCTTGTTTCTTTTGCTGCTATGAGCAAATGGCCATTTGGTGTGCGCTGTGACGTGATAGCGCGCATTGCATACCAGCTTTCTGGTGGTGCCTTAATTTTTTTCCCCTGAGCAATGGAGTTTGTATAATTGTAACTGCCAGGCTCTAGAGGGTGCTTTGACTTTTCGTGTCGTAGTGTTGGACAACATATGGTCCAGATTAAAATTTCTGTTTGTCTTAATATTAGTAAATCCTGGCATAATATTACGATTTATTGCATAAAAAAAGTATATAACGATTTGGGTGTGAGTGAGAGATCTTGAATTGCCTAGATTATTCACTTGACCTTGATAGCATCTGTATGTATATATTGAGGGCTCGTTTATAGTCCGATTGTTGGGATTATGCCCAATGACAGTCATGGGACACATGATGTGGGCTCATAGATAGCGTGATCCACATATGATGTGGGTATTCTATACCATGTATGACGTGGGTATTGAATTTTATTGGACCATTAACGTAGAGGCCTACTATGGAGCACTATACAACGGAGGATGATGAGACACTTCCACCTACATAAAACCCTAGCCGTCATCTCCCTGGTCGGCACGCCGGTGCTAGCACCCAACATGTTCGTGGATTCTAATCCCTGTAAGTGTTGATTCCGTAGGTGCGCTGCGTTTGTGTTGCTAGTCGAAGTGCACCTGAGCTGAGACGGCTTAAAGTCATAGTCCTAGATGAGCTATGTGCGACAACTAAGTTTTGAACTTGATTGGTCCGCTAGATGTCATTTGGATCCATTTAGCTATTGTTGCATATTTCATATGACTTTCCTATTTGGAGACCTATGTGAGAATGTGTTCTTGACACAGTCTTTAGGTTATGATGATTCATACAATGCTAAAAGGTACGCAAGTTTTGAAAAAAAAAATCTTAAAATTGGAATGTTTTGATGGAAAGTCAAATTGTTTAGATAGTTTATAAAAGACAAGTGGGAGTGCATTTGCATTCCTAATCTTATATACATATGGCATACTATTGATAGAAAATAATATTTCACGAATCTATTATCTTGATGAAAATATTGTTCTTTTTAAAAGGCTTTGGTATATATTGGAAATTTTGGCATGGAGGTCCATAAAGATAGTTCTAAAAAGCTAATTGGATTAAGCCTATATATTGACAGAATGTTGAATAATTCAATTGAGAATGTGTTCTTGAGTATGTCACTTTGAATAGGATGATTTAATATTTTGATATGTCATGAGCTTGATGATTACCAAAGAGAGGTTTCATGCCTAGCACATTAAGGTAAGCATTATGGAATATGTATATATCAATCAAATCCGAGTGAATGAATTCACTGCGTAAACCATACAAAAGAGACACCATATAGGTGACAGGTCGATTAGACCCATCACTAAAAGAACCATTAGTGACAGGTCCTACAATGTTCGTTCACATATATGAATGGGGAGGGGCTGGCCATACCTATGACGTATTACTAGTGACGGTCATTAATTGAACCCTTCACTTATTACAATAGTGACGGTTAGAAATATCGACCGTCACCTGTCACCTGTTCTAGCCACCTTGGTGACGAGTTTACCAGGGCTAATTACGACTGATGTTTCTGGACAAGATCTGTCACTAGTATTGCCGAATGCGTGATGGCATAGCTTGATATTCGTCACCAGTATCTGCTTATAGGGTTCGCAGGTGAGTGTGAGACTAAGCCGGACACAACAACATAGGCGGCGGCACGACGATGCGATTTTACTGAGTTGCATCCTTTCCTCCTCTTGCCTCATTTGCTGTGGATTTGAAGTAGTCTTTGAAGGTTTGCACCTCACTCGATCCCTCCATAATTTGCTGCATGCTCTTCGCTAGCTCCTTTGTTCCTTTTCGGTAGATCAGTTAAGCATTATATATGCAAAACTTCTTTTGGGTAAATTATCGTACTTTTAGTTAACGAAAAAATTTATGGATGCAATGCAGATGATCGATAGAGGTTGGATGTACCTAGAGATCCGTACTTGTGTAGAGTACTTGAGCGGGGTGAAGTCGTTCATGAGTGTTGTCTGAACTGATATGAAAGAGAAGGGTAAAATGGCAATATATTGTCCATGCCGCGGATAATGTCCATACGCACTTGGTATTGCGTGGATTTAAAGAGTACTATTCATGTTGGAACAAATATGGCGAAGAAGGTCTTAGCGAAGAACAGATGAATCTTCATGCTAAAAAAACTGTGGATCAAGCACTCGCACTCGGTGATGTGGATGAGGACATATTTGGTATAAATGATAGTGATGTTGAGGATTTCCTGGAGAATGTGAACCGGATGGTGCGGGACGTTGAGCGGCACGAGGACTTTAATGACGGTGATTTTGCTAACTTTCAAGAATTTGTGTGAGATTCGAAGACGTCCTTTGATCCTAATTGTAAGGAGAAGTACACTCTGTTATTTGGTGTCCTAAAACTTCTGCAGTTGAAGGCAACCCATGGTTGGATTGACAAAAGTTTTAAAACTAAGGGATATTCTATCGGAGGGGAACTTGCTGCACAAGAGCGTCTATGACGCAAAGAAAATAATTTGTCCTTTGGGACTGGAAATAGAAAAAAATACATGAATACAAGAATAATTGTATCCTATTTCGGGGAGAGTACGCAGAGCTGAATCAATGCCCATTTTGTGAAACCCATCGATTCAAGTGTCGAAATGACGGTGGTGATGGGGATGGACGAAGGAAGAAGAGTAGGGGCTCCTAAAAAGGTGGTGTGGTATTTTCCTATACCCCATCAGAAGCGATTGTTTTCAAACGAAGAGGAGGCCATTTTGATGCGCTGGCATAAGGGGGGATGTTAGAACGATACAATGATACGACACCTGACGGATTGCGCCAAGTGGCGAACCATTGATTCCACATTTGGTAGGTTTGTTGAAGAATAGAGAAATATTGGGTTCGTTTCGAGCACAGATGACATAGATCAATTGGGTAACATGAGTACTTCACATAGCACTTGGTCTGTTGTACTGTAAATACTCAATGTTCCACCTTGGTTGTGTAATAAGCGAAAATACATGATGCTGTCGATTTTAATATTAGGGCCGAATCAGCCTGAAAATGATATCGACATGTACCTCAGGTCTTTGTTCGGTGGTCTTAATAAACTTTGGTCTAAAGGCGTCGAGGTTTGAGATTAGTACAAGCACGGGTACTTTACCTTGCACTCCATGTTGTTCGTCACCTTCAATAATCTACCTATCCATCCATAGCAAAAGGAAAGGTAAAGGTTGCACTGTTGCGTAGATAACACGTGCAGGCTGAGATTGAACAAGTCAAAGAAGACAATGTGCATGCATTATCAGCGTTTTCTTCCCAAGAAGCACCTGCACCAAAACATGGATAGTCAGTTCGATGGCACAAGGGAGAAATAGGTACCTCCAAGTCATGTCGAGGTCGAGGGGGACTTGTATACAGTTCAGTTAAGGATATCAATGTTGTCCTAGTTAAACAAAAGTAGTCCTCCAAGGATGATGACCTTCAGGGAGGAATATGGAATAACAAATCAATACGTTGGGATCTAGAGTATTGAAAAATATTAAATGCTTGCCACTCTATTGACCCTATGCACATAAAGAAGAATATTTGTGAAAGCCTGCTCGGTACATTGCTCCAAATGAAGGGAAAAGGAAAGGATCATGAGAACGCACGAGCTGACCTTAAAAAAATAAGCATAAGGTCAGAACTTCATACACATTAAATAGACAAAGGGTCAAAAAAGTACTCAAATCAGCTATCACCCTTTGCAAGGAGAAGAAAGAATTATGTGAGTTTTTGCACATCGTGAAGGTTCCCGACGGTTTCTCGTCAAATATTACAAGACTTGTTTCGGTAAAAGAGAGCTAAAAATGAATTTCCCCCTGATGAAGTCCCATGATTGCCATGTGATGATGACAGTCCTGCTTGCGGTAGCTATCAGGAATATCTTATCAATTAAGGTTCGTGAGACTATCATGAGCATGTGCTTTTTATTCAATGCAATTGAACAAAAGCTTTTTCATCCATACTCACTGGAGGAGCTAAAAAATACGACACTTTGGTACTCTATATGTCTTCTTGAGGTGTATTTTTCAACATCATTTTTCGATATGATGGTACATCTCACCGCTCACCTAGTGAAGGAGATACAGTTCGTTGGGTCTGTGTTCCTGCATCATATGTTTCTCTAGTTGCTTCTGGAGTTGCTTTGATTTTCACGGTATTTCCGGTTGCAATGTTATACTAAAGCCTTCCACTGTTGTAAGGTCGCTGAGTCTATCTTTGCAATGGCTGTCATATTGGAAAGTACTCTTATGTAATAAAGTTAATTCATTTAATGATATGATACAAGACTAGATATATGTGTTCTAATAACTTGATTCAGGATTAGAATGGGTAAAACACAAAAGGGATTTGACATTGTTGTCATGCCCCTACAATTTCCGTGACGCCTCCTTATGACCGAGTGGCTAAGAGAGCCAATGAATAGATAATGGCGCCTGTGGTGTGTAGTCTTTGTAGAATAGAGTAACAAGTGGGCATGTTGTGTTGGATAGCATCAAATTGCATGGATGCCTATCATTGCATGGATGCCTATCTTTAAGTAATTCCTTTGCTCTTTGTAAAATATTTACTAAAATGCAATTTACAACCTACTTATATGTATGTCTTGCTTCTTTATGCTAAAAATAACCTTTTAGCCATCCATTGATTACATGCTACGCATGATTGAGGATACATTACCTCCTAGTGCAAGTAACTCTTGTAATCAATAGATTTGCTGCAATTTTGGGTGAAGATGATCCCATACTTGAATACTATTATCGTGCAGGATGTGGTGACGCTAGTGGTCATAATGCTAAGTTCTAATTTCTTATCCATGGGGGTCACTAGTGGCATACCATGCTGATCTTTTGGTTTCTTTATGGTGATCTTTCACTGCTATTTTTGTTGGATAAACTTATAATTTTTGCTGCCATTGAGCTCTAATTATGCCAAACGCATTGTATGAATAACAATTAATACTATTTTATTTGTGTAAAGTATGTTCAATGATTTATGATGGGGATAGGACAATGTACTGAACAGTGTCACGATATGAGCAGACAACAATCGTACCTAAAGATTGTTTTGCATAAGATAGCGGGACCTAGAGCTACGTGCAAAGACACTCAAGGTTGTGCCCGAGATAGGAAGCTTGGAGAAAGGTGCTCGGAGCAGAGCTTGAGCAAGCATGCTCGGAATTACTGCCTGAGCATGTCTGCCCCCGGGGATCCCGAGTCCGGGATGACCGGTGAAGGGCTTGCCGGAGCAACTTTGTGGTCACACAAAGAGGACGCGTGTCGCAACAAACAACTCCGAGGAGGCAACCGGTGGGGCCCGTAGCCTCGACCGTCCATCCCAGCACCCAAGACCGGACCGCCTACCTCGGGAGCAACAACACTGAAATAGGAAGGCAACAAAGTAAATGTGGGCACGATAATACAAGGTTAGGCACAAGAATGATGGACAAGACATATATCCTCCCCTCATTATGGCTAAACTTGCGTCATGCTCCATACCACTTACTAATTCAACCAGGAGACGGGTCCCACGGGTGCAGTGCTTTTAGGTAAAGAAGCAAGTACCCTACCAGTATGTATAAAAAGGCTAGCACCAGCCTGAGCGAGGGAGGATAGGCAGACAGCAAACACCAGCATAGACGCAAGCATATCAAAAGAAGGAAGCAGTAGCCAGCACACGACTTAGTCGATTTCCATCAACCTAAGCTTTGTAACAGTAGCCAAGATCTAGAACCGGGAAGTAGCACTCGCTCGAGCCGTCCCACTGTAAAACGTTTGACTGTTTAAAGCATCATGAGGATCACTGGAGTAGGGTGATCACCTCAAATTGAGGGGTCCGAACCAGTCTAAAAAACCTAGCATGTCCAAGTGTTTGTATCTTGTCTATTTCCCCCCATCTTGCAGTAGGTCTCGCCCGTAAGATTTCGGCAGGTCGCTCACCCCCCTCTACAAATTTCTGTTCTTTCATCCTTGGGGCCACGTCACTCGGCTCCAGGAGTCGACAATGCATTTATTGTATTCTTAATTATTATGAGGACATTATGTGATGTTAGTTTATCTTGAGAGCTATTATGGAGCACATATCTAGGCGCTTGAGCTTATATCCGTTTGAATGGAGGATGCTCGCATAAGTTGTTTTGGTTGTAAATTAACATGCTCAACTTGCTCTGGGACAACATTTATATAGGTTTGAACCAAAGTAACATCAAGTAATGTATTCGTTGAGTCAAAGGTGAATTTAGAAGGGTCGTCACACAGGGCGCTCTTATATATCTTGGATATCCTTTTTTCTTGAATTCGGTTACCCTCTCTTTCCTTATTAATTACCGACTACTGGGGATTAGGCCTTCATTCCCCGTTCAGAATGGGCTTCTGTCCTAGTTCCTGAACCGGGACAGCCCTTGGGGACTAATGCCTATTGGGCTTTAGTAGTTTTGAAATATTGAGAGAAGCAAGACTCAAACCTAGAAGCTTTTGACTTTTCGTGACCCACCCACGCACTTTGATATAAGTAGGATAGACATACCTTTTAGCCTTTTAAAAAATGAGGCATCAATACAAGATTGATAAACACCCTTCAGTCCCGGTTGGTATTACCAACCAAGACCAAAGTGTGCCCCCTAGTATCCGTTGAACCGGGGCTAATGTAATACTCAGTTTCTGTTCGTGGCTAACTGGGACTATGGGCCAGTATAGAAGGCCTGATCCCCGGTGGTGCTAGCAACTCTCTTGTCATTTTTGGAGAAAAAAAAAGATGGCGATAAACCATCATTAGACAGCCTTGAAAAAAGATTATGAAAAAAAATATGTCGTCCTATGAACCAAAAATATCCTAGTAAGCTTCTCTGTTAATGGACGACGAATTGCTAATGTGATTCCCCTACCTGTTGATCTCCCTAAACAATCAATCGATGGTGTTGTCAACTTTGCCAGGACAGGACACCTCAGCTTAGAGATGATGTTGAAGGACAGCTGATTAATCTTTGCACACCTATCAGACGATCTTGTTTACTTGTCAATAAAATATGTTTATATTTCTTTTGGAGAACGGATAATATCTACGGCTGGTTAGCTGGTCAACCAATGTTTATTGGCCTGTCTGGGGATTCGGTGTATAGAGGAGGTGAGCTTGCTCCGTAGGTTTAAGCTGGATAAAGCTCGAGTAGCTTAAGTTGATGCTTCAGTCTAAAGTTAGGCTCGAGCTCACCTTAAACAAAACTCGAGTTAGCTTAGACTCAGGTCGTCTAGCTAGACTCAGTAACACATAAATTTTATAATAGAAAAATTAAAGTAGGAGCTTGGGATCAAATACATTTGACAAAATATTACTTAATTAAGAAAAATAGTGTTTGAATGAGCTTAATGAAACTCGAGTAGAATCAGACCCTCCTTGATTTGTAATTCTAATTTGTTTTGATTTTAGTTTGAAAAGTTGAGATCCTTTGGAAAGAAGCATGGAAACGTTAAAAAGTTTTAAAAAATTGAGATCTTCGAGAAAATCCCACAAAACCTAAAAACAATTGTTCCATTTGTTTCACTATATTTGTCCACGCCAACCATTGTGTACAAACCAACAAAACACAAATTCAAATGAAAAAGTGTATCCAGACACTATGCTACCTCTAATTAATAGATTTGGTTTGCTGCATTCATAATTTGATTGTGTGCATGCATTTAAGATTTCTTGGAAACAATAGTTTAGTGAAATTTATTAGGGGTATAATATTAAAACGAATTATAAAGCATCTTTTGTTATCGTAGTGCACAAATATTTGAAACAGATACTCCTAAGGCCATGAACAAATATAGCGAAATGAAGAGAGTATTTCAAAATATTACAATGGACAAACAATTTGAAACAGATACTCAGGCTATGGACAAATATAGCCAAACGAAGAGAATATTTTAAAATGTTACAATCGACTGTTACATAAAAAAAATAAAATTTTCAAAGCAAACCAAAACCACGAATCAAAAAAAAAATACAAAACATGTTTTTATATAAGAAAAATAATGTTTTAAGAAGCTTGATGAAGCTTACATATGAAAAACAAAGTTTTGAAAAGCTTATGAAGCTCAAGCTCGAACAAGATCGAATCAAGCTTGGTCGAGCTGATCTTAGACAATTTGCGAGCCCTAAGCTTTTCTTGCAACCCTTTTGACATGTTCACAATAGCTTGACTGAATTTGTTCATAGTTTCTTAACCTCGTTTGCCAAGAAATCACTTTGGCTTTATAAAAACTTTTTTTAGCATGAAGCCACCTGTAAAAGACCTTTAAAATAACACAAATGAGGTGGACTTGCTTTCAAATTGATGCGAACCTCTTGAAGTCGGGATTAACGTTCATCGCACTTCAACTTAGCCACTCCGAACAAGCTATGTAAAAAGTTTAAGTTCAGCTAACGAAGCCAAACAGTTTTAAGGAGATTCAAAAACACGGTCAAGTTTGGCTTTAACATTTCACCTAGTTCGTTTATTCTAGTGGGCCAATCGGATATCTGCCATTTCTCGGTCTCAAAATTAGATTTTGTGTGTGATGTATTCTGCTGACGTGTCATTTTTTAATACATGGAATCCAATTTTAAAATCAAGAAGTGGCGTATATATAATTAATCCTTTATTCAAACTTGGCACTCCAAGGTGACAAAGAATATTATTTAAATAATAAAAATGAAAATTTAATTATTTACAACTCATGAATATTGACAATTAATTAATCAGATATGCTATTTAACAAGCGCTTGCATACAGGTCTATCTTGTAGGCAAATTATGTATTGTCCGATTGCTATGGGGAGACCTGTACGATTTGTTGTGGGGGAGATAATTATGGGCCCATCACTATTTTATTTTAATACTCTGGTCGGTTAATACTCTCATCCTTTGCTGCGTACATCTTCTCTCTCTTTCTTTTCTCTTCTTTGCTTTCATGGAGACGGAGCATCCACTTCTCCTCTTCTCTCTTCTTTTCATGTGTGGATGCAGAGCTTGATAACAACGTCTTTCTTCCATTTTTTTTTAGTATTTTTCTAGTTTAGCAATATGTGGAAATGATATATTTATCAATTGGAATTTTTTTTTTTCTAAAATGTTGCAATTTGAGTTCTTGAAGGGAACGTATCCAAGCAGCAACGTGTTGTATGTTCTGAAATAACTATGGTATTTTTTCCACTTATTTATATAAAAGTTGCACATTTTGTGATTATGGAAGTTTGGTTCTATTGTACTAGAAAACTTAATTTTAGTTCGTATGTTTTCGAATAGCGCGTTGGGCCTTTGGTGTGAATAAAAAATTAGTTGTTCGAGGGTTTTTTACGCAGCCAAAATTGATCAAAAATCAAGAGAAAATAAAATCGACTGCAGTTGCATGTATATCAGAGGTGGCCAACGGGCCGGCCCGGTTTGGGTCCGTTTGCTTCGGTTACCGTGCGAACCAGGCCAACCGGGCCAATGGGCCTGGGTCTCAGCCCAGGTTCGGTTCGCACAATAACCGACCAATCCGAGCCGGCCTAGTTTTATATGGGTTGGTTTATTTTAATTAAAAATATATAAATAAATTAAGAAAACCCCTATATTTCACAAATATATACTATAAATTGCGTAAATACACTATATATCATTAGAAATATATATAAAAATAAATATATTTAATTAAATAAATATGCTACAGTGATGAACCGAACCGGGCCAGGTTTGTCCCGTTTGGTCCGGCCAGTCTGGCCACCTCTAATGTATATATTGTTGCAGCGACTGTTACCCTTGATTAATTAATAGCAGACTTTTGTGAGTAGGGATATGGATTTGCCCGTACGCAAACCAAACGAAAACTGTTGTTTGTTTGCTTTCCCGATTGCTCCCCACTCTCCCACCGGAGGCCCCAACAACCGGAAAACAGCACCGAGCAAGCAGCCAAGCACACGGCAGAGCAGGGACGACGGCGCTCCATCGAATGGAGCCCCGAGCTGGAGCGCCGCCTCCGCTCTTCCCACTCCTCCTGTCCCTCCTCCTGCTCGCCGTGCTGTCCTGTGCAACGCCCGGGGCTCTGGTCGGCGAGGACTACGTCCGTCCGCCTGCTCGACGCTGCGGTGGCCACCGCAAGGCTCTTCTCGGCCTCTTCCCATGGAGCAAGAAGAAAGCCGCCTCTTCCACTTCGGATCCTCAGCAGGTGACCTCTCTTTCCTGCTTGCCTGGCTTAGTTCGCTGCTCTCTCAAAAACAAATTATTTTTTTTGCCCGATTGCTTTCGGATAGGTCAAATTTAATGGGTGTGCTAATGTTTTGGAATCGAAGATACAGTATTTTCTTGATTAGACTGCAAGTGGGCGACTAGATCGTTCCCTTGTCAGTTCTTGATTTAGTGGAGCTCAGCTGAATCGAATTAGTAGATTCGGCGCTGTTTTTTTTGCCATCCTGATCTAGTATAGTTTTCGGTCAAGTTCAAACAGGATAGACTTTATTTGTGGTATGGTGAGTTATTTTAGCTCACTTTCGTTGGCTACAAATGGCACTAAACTACAAATGTCTTATCAGGGACCTAGTTTTCCTCCAATGGTCTGCTTCTGCTATTTGCTGGATGTTTATTAACTTGCTTTAGTCTAGAACTGTTTAGTGAATGAGTGCATTCGCTCTGTTCTACATCCGATGTGGGGGGTACAATTTTCCCCCGATTGTTATCTGAATTGTTGGCAAAGAAGTTCAATGAAATTGTGTGTAAATTTAGCATTATATGAGTGCACCGTACATCTGCTAATCATTTGTACCATGTAACTTGGTTTGGAATTGCATCCACAATTTGTCAGACGGAATTACAGCAGATGAAAGTGACTGTACTAAATGTTGTGTTAAATTGGTAGCATCTTAGGTATTGATTTTCTTTTCATTCTTTTTTTTTTTGCAACAGGGGTCATAAGCCCCAATCTCCATATCAGAATGAAACGAAAACAACATCTGTTCTTACACCAGCAAGCAGAGCACTGCCCCACCAGAGTAGCGCCCAACCATACATCTCAGAAATTCCACCAAAAAGAGCCCTCTCTTTTTACGGAATCACCACAAGACCAAACGCAAGCAAAGATAAGAAAGAACAAACCCAAACGAGGTCCAGGAAGCACAAGATTGCAACAACTAGGTGTCCAACGGGCGACTAGTAGCTAGAACCAAAAGGCAAAGCGCATTTAACAGCTAACAAAATGCGGAGTCCCCCATAAAACTCAACAGCAGCGCTGGAGGAGCATCATTCGTCCTGCCTTGCGTTTGGATACTCCTCCCCTTTCTCATGCACCTCCTTGAGAGTGGCAAAAATCCTCTCAACCCCCATCTTGACAAGCTCCTGGTCATCAGCTTTCAGTAAACCTGTCGAATATATGAGATTAGCACAACCATTATATTCTAATTCCTCAGGGCACTTGATATGCTTTTCTTCGAAGCATGCCATATTTCTGCACTTCCAAATAGCCCAGCAGACAGCCGCAAAACCTATGAAGACAAAATTTTTAGCTTATTCAAAATTATTTGCAAACCAACCAAAATAAGACTGAACATTCCCAGGTCTACTATGAACGTTCATGGCTAAAGCTATGATTCCCAGGTCGTCTTAGCCATTATACAAGTGAAAAACAGATGGTCAATTGTTTCCATCTCCTCACAGAAAACATATCTTGCATCCCCCATCCACCCTTTCTTCCTCAGGTTCATTTTCACAAGAACTGTCCTTTTAATCAACAGCCAACAGAACACCTTAATCTTAAGGGGTAAGCGAGCTCGCCATAAGGATTTATACTCCGAATCCCTCTCATTGCACCAGGGCATAAGGTAAGAGGAGGCTACCGAATACCAATGATTCTTACTTTTAGGAAGCCAAATGGCTTGATCAGTCGACTCCCTCATATCCAAAGCATTCAACCAACCCAATTTTTCATTCTTTTGTACATGGTGGTACTTACAAGTTTCAACCAACCAAGTCCAGCCACAAGTTGAGCGGTTTACACACACAAGCTCGTTCAGTCATTTGCATTTCACGGAATGTTTTACCTTCACATTGAAGAGGTTTTAATCAGAGTGGAGTTATCAATAACATTCCGTTGTTTGGCATGCATTTTAGTCTTCTTATTGCCTTATTCCTCATTATTGGAATGACCCAGAATTGAAAAGATTTGTCACTTGGCTGCTCATGATTAGCTGTATTCATGGTAAGGTTTCCAGTACTCATTTCATTTTAGGGATATTCTAGCTTCGAGCACTCCTGCTTATCAAAGAGATCTTCAGGATTCTAGAAGATTTTAATAGTGCTTTAAGTCCATTTGATCCCAAATATACATACTCCCACCGTTCAAGATTGTATGATGTTTTGGATAACATGATCTTCAGAATGCAATTTTGACCACCAGTTGTTATTTGAAAGTGGTAAAGAAAATTATCATATAATGAGAGTATTATCATAACTAGTTCCACAATTTGTTTTATATATTAATTGTCAAAGTTAAAGAAATTTGACTACATGCTCGTGACTGCTTGCTCTTCACAGCGTAGGATCATTGATAACTCGACCTATGGCACCAACAGCTCTATGTGGATGACAGAAGCTTGTGGCGAAAGACTTTGCCTAACCATGCGATTAATCTTTGTCTATTCGTTCATGCAAAGTAAATGCATGTTCCTAATTTTTTGCAAATTCTGATGTAAGATCACACGAACAACTATGAAAATAAGAGAGCTCTCAGTTTTGAATGAGAGTGGCAGGCTGGCAGCTGCTCACAGACCCTAGAGGACAAGTGTGTTAAAATGAATATTTGTGGTGCCTAAAATGTGGATCTCATACATCAGATTACATCCCCACTAGGGCGACTCTCACACAGCTCATCTTTTGGCTCAAACCAGCACTAGATCAATTCCCTAACATGACAGCTACTCTGACTTAGGTTCAATTTTGAAAGATACATAGCCAAACTATTGGGTTCAGCCCAAATAAAGAGTGCATGGTCTCTTACTCATCTAGGACTTGGACTTTGAGTCCTAGTGCAGAAAGTTAGGGTTGTTCAGGAGCTATACCATGTTTGATTATCCACGTATTTTGGCGAGATGGAACATTTTCATGAATTTGTAGAAGCGATTTTTAAAAGATGTTCCGCTTTGTTCCTATTTTTAGAAAGCTTTCATTAGTTGCTTCAAGATTCTTAAAAACTGATATCAATAAGTCGAACAATTTGGTCATTTGCTATTTTTTTCAACTTATTTGCTCATTTGCTATTCTTTTCAACTCATTCGCTCATTTACTTTTTTAATGGCAAATGCTTTACTTTTTAAGCAAATGACCCACTTCATTTAACTTGTTTTTAAAGTCTTTCGACCCACCTTTGAAATTAAAGAAAAACTGGCTTGAAAAAATGAAAAGTTTGTGTTTTCCAACCGGATAAACAAATGAGCAATATGCAAATAAGTTAAAAAAACAACATAGTCTTTCAAACATCCCATCTCGGCAAGATACATAGATAATCAGATACGGTTCGCGAACAGCCTCTTAACCTCCCTGTTCTGGGAGTTCTCTCCTCTGTGCAGCAAATGATGCTCTGCATTCTGGGTATTCTGAACTGGCATCTCCTCTCCTAGCAGGCCTGCCTCCCTCTCCTTCCTCTCAGTTTTAAGTTCCAACGCCATGTGCATGTGCCATCAAGGAAGTGTTGAAAACAGAAAGCTCCTTGTCATGTCCATGTCTTCCTGTACCAACATTATTCCTTTTCTCAATTCTGAAAACAGTAAGCATTGAAACATTAGGTAATATATACTATCGTCTTCTACAATGCGCAAAGAGTTGCTACTGAATAGGTCCACTTCACGTTGAAGTTTCAATGCACAAGCTCGCATCACCAGTCCTTTATATGCATTGTTCTCACTTTCAGCTTGTTGATTAAATTGGATTATGCACACCAGTAGCAGCACTATGAGAAGAAAGTGAGGAACTTGAGATGTCCTCATCGTGTCATATATTTCTATACAGAGGGACTAGTTTTATATAGCAAATCCTATGCATAGCCCTGGAGTATATATTGAGTATGTTTAACAAACTTTAATTTTTGTTTTATTGTTGACATTTTTTTTTCTAATACAAAAGTTCATCAACCACTGAAAATGTATATAAAATTATTTTGCAGGTGCACATTTCACTAGCTGGAGAAAAGCACATGAGAATTACATGGATCACAGACGATAGCTCTGCCCCCTCAGTTGTGGACTACGGAACTAAAATCGGCACATACACATCGACGTCACAAGGAGAAAGCACATCATACAGCTACTTATTTTATAGCTCAGGACAGATCCATCATGTTGTTATTGGACCTCTTGAAGACAACACGATTTACTACTACAGATGTGGCGGGAAAGGTCCAGAATTACAACTGAAGACACCTCCCTCTCAATTTCCATTGTCGTTTGCTGTTGTTGGTGATCTTGGGCAGACTAGTTGGACGACATCAACGCTTAATCACATTAAGCAGTGTGAACATGATATGCTTTTACTCCCTGGGGATCTCTCTTATGCTGATTATATGCAACACTTGTGGGATTCCTTTGGTACATTGGTGGAGCCACTTGCTAGCACCCGGCCCTGGATGGTAACAGAAGGCAACCATGAGAAGGAGAACATACCATTTTTTAAGGCTGGATTTCAATCATATAATGCACGATGGAAAATGCCTTATGAAGAGAGTGGATCCACATCAAATTTGTACTACTCTTTCGAAGTTGCAGGAACGCATATTGTAATGCTAGGTTCTTACACAGATTATGATGAGAATTCAGATCAGTATGCTTGGGTTAAGGTATATAACTTCATAACTCTCATCTCCATGTCAAATTGTCATTGCAGTTGCTGCTAGTTTGTGACTGAGCATCAAAGCTATGTGATTTGGAATAAGAGTGATTTTCTCATCAGAAGGATTAGTGTTTTGCTAATAGGACATTTACTAGGAAGATGAAGCAGTGATTCACAGATTTAGGGTTGCACCTAGACTCAACTTATCTGTAATTGTTCACAACCATTAGTTAGTTCTAGCTGGTATATTTGTTTACTATAAGGAGGATATGTTGAACATCAAAACTGTCCTACTTACTCTTTCTGATAGCAGTCCACATTATTTGTGTGCGCTTTTCAGGCTGATCTTGTTAAGGTAGATAGAAAGAGGACGCCATGGCTCATCGTGTTGTTGCATGCACCATGGTATAATAGCAATTGGGCCCATCAGGGTGAAGGTGATAGCATGATGGCTGCAATGGAACCTTTGCTCTATGCTGCTCATGTGGATATTGTAATCGCAGGTCATGTGCATGCCTATGAACGTGCGGTATGATTCCATTGTTCAAGACCTTGTTCTTTTCAGCGTAAAGTTTAGTTTAGTTTTACTGTAGCAAAATTTGCTATTTTTATATAGCCTATAATATAGCCTATATGTTGTAATAATTTGTAACGATTTTTAATACTTTTTAGTGTTCATATTTTGATATCTTAAAACTATTTTTAATTATTGTTTCGGTCTCTTTAGACCCATTTTTGAAGACTCAAGTTTTGCTACAGTAAAACTCAACTTTACTCAGTGCTGAAAAGAATAGGGCCCAAATTTGAGTCTCTGTCCTTTAAGACCATATATCACTATATTATTATTTCTTATGGTTATTACATTGTCCTGTACAGGAGAGAGTCTACAATGGTAGACTTGATCCTTGCGGTGCTGTTCACATAACCATTGGGGATGGTGGAAACCGGGAAGGCTTGGCCCGCAGGTACTATTCTCCTATCTTCATGGAGAGCTCCTCTGAATTTTAATCACATTAGTGTCACTTGATATATGACCCTTGGCACCTTCAGGTATCGTAATCCGAAACCTGCTTGGTCAATCTTCCGCGAAGCAAGCTTTGGGCATGGGGAGCTAAAGATCGCTAACTCTACACATTCGCACTGGACTTGGCACAGGAATGATGACGAAGAACCAGTAAGAACAGATGATGTGTGGATACATTCGCTAGCTGGTTCAGGGTGCATCCATGATAGTAGTAGTGAGTTCAGAAAAATTCTGATGTCTCCTTGAGAAACACTACAAAATCACAACTCAGTTTAGAGTCTAAGAAGAGCTTGCCATGTACTGTATGTACTGTAGTCCTACTTGTAAACTACAATATAAGAAGCTTTGTACTTTATACTGTATATTGTACAGTGGCTAACCAAGAGTTTGTGTTGCTTCTACCGAACATTTCTGTGTGCTGAAGTCCTCTGCTCGAGGGATCTATGCAATGCATGGTTTCGGTGGCAAATCCTCCCTTCCTCCTCGCGCTAGTGCGATCAATGGGAGCGGCGGGACGAGCAACGACGCTGAACTGATTTACTGTAACATTTTATAATAATTTTTAAGTCTTTATAGGATTTTTTTTAAAGATCTTTCAATTATTTTTAGCTCTGTATATAGGCTGCGGACTGCATGCATGTGCTGCGGGCTGCATGTGCCTGGTGAAAACGTGAAGACCCAAGTGCCCAGGCAACGTAAGCCCGTAACGCCGAACAGCCTGCGCTGTAAAGGCCTAAAAGCCTAAAAACTAGTACATCGCAATATCAAGGCACTTTCGGCTTTCCGATTTTGGACGTGTTTGGTTCACTGCCCATGCTCGCCAACGCGGCCACCGGTGCGCCGTCGAATTTGATCGCCGTTTGGTGCGCTGCCCGCGGCCGCTCGCCGTCGCCAAATCACTGGCGCGCCAACAGATTTGCACGCGCGCGAGCGTTGGCGCGCGCGAGCAAATCGCTCGCCAACGCTCGCATGGGCGAGCCGTGGCTGAGGGCGCGCCAAGAGTTGGCACAGCGAGTGCCGGCTGCCAGCCAAACACGCCCTTTATCATCGCAAAGGCAGTAGGCCGCAAGCGTCGGCGCTTTCGGCTTTCGGCTTTTCCAGGTTCCAGCGAGAGCGAGGGCGAGTTTGTCTTCGTGATCGGTAATTCATGAGCGCCTGAGTCGTATCGCGGTGAGCCCTGAGCAGAGTTGCCGCCTAGCGACGTCCTACCAAGGGTTTTAACTTTTGATTTTTGTCTTTTGAAGGGCTCGGTCGGCGATCCGTTCCTGGATCTATGACGACTAATCGCCTATAGGCCACTCGTCGGTCGCTAGAATCCAGATCACCAGTAAACCAATTCGCCATCACGTCGATCTGTTTTGGTTCGGTGAGACGGTGAGTAACTATTTTAGTATTTTATTATCAGATTATGGAATCAAATCATTGTTTTATCACCATTGCTAATAATTAGGAGACTGAGACTTATTTATCTCTAAGTCAATTTTCTCACATACCTAGATGCTCATTGGATCTTTTATGTGCCCCATGGAGATGTTTGGTCAACGTCTCAGAAAATCGATTTAGAGCTAAATAAGTCTTAATCGCCTGATGACAAGCCCGTCCCTTATTTTATTAAAATATTCATTGCTTGTAAAACATTGTCGACATAATGATACCAATGAAATATGCATCTGGTATCGAAAAAAGGGAAAAAAAGGAAACAAACGGATGATTTTAGACAATCACATAAAGGAGTGATGGATAAATTTGTTAAGAGAGATATGAGAGATTTGAGAAACACAAATGAATTAGCAATAGTGCCTGTGGAGTCAATGGAGGAACAAGTTGAAGTTGATTGGAACTCAGAAGAACAAGGCCCTGTAGAAGACAATGTAAGTGATCATGAGAATATATTTCATTTAGCTGATATGAAATCTGCTAGTGTTGATGGCCCACCAGTAGTGACTAGAGGTATTGATGATCCAAAAAATATTTTTAGTTGATACATGGTAGTATAGAAATATTTTGATACTTATTGTAGCATGTAGACCCCTCAATTTGTTAAGTGGTTGTTTATTAAAGAATTTTGGCGATGATGACCTAAATAAATTCAAATGGACTCACTTTAGAGCATTTAGCCTCAAGTTTGTGAATGATCTCCTTGTTAGTGCGGCATCAAGCTCAAGGACAAGACTAATAACACTTTGTACTAGTTTACGTTTGGGAGAAATTCTTAGCTTGTAGCTAGTTTTTGTTTGTTCTTTGCCGTACTATTAAGTGGGGTTTCATTTTATTACTTATCTGGGTAATAAGTCTCTCAATCACACAAAAATACCTTGGAGCAACCCAAATCCTAAAAGGGTCTTAGCCATTTCCTTTGCCAGAAAGTCTTTAGTTAATGCTAGACTAGACCTCTACCTTCGTTGTGTCTGTCCGTTGTTTCTCTAGAAGTATTCAAGTTCACGCCGGACACTTCGTTTATCTTATAATTTTCGGTCCAGTGTTCTACCAAAAACATCCAAGTTAACGCCAGACAATCCTGTCCTTTGTCTTCGATTTTGTCCGGTGCCATCTCCAGAAAATTTCTAGTTTACACCGAACAGTCCGACGTATACTTGTTACAATTCCATCTCATTTCTTTTTCATCCAGAAAGTTTGCTGTTTGCGCCGGACTTGTTTGTTCCCAACTAAATTTCAATGCCTACGCACGTAGACAAAAGTATGTTTGCGTCGGATAGTCCGCCGTGAGAAGTATTTTCCTGAACTTCTGTCTGCCGCAAACTTAATACTTTCTGCTCAAATATTCTTACCGTTTAATTATGTCCGTTGCTAAAGCAACTTTGACGGTGCTTTTGAAAAAGCATTTTTGTCATCTTATTAACGGTTAGGATTACTTTCAAACGGCTATTATTTGGTTCTTAGCCTATGAAAGGTTGCAGAAACTTCTTCCCAAGTGAGCTCCTAACCTCATAATATCATTCTCATGCCTATCAGCCTGGATTTGAGCCATGTTCTTCAACTACACCAAATTTTCACAAAAAGGACAAATATTCAAATTGCTCCAATAGTTTCCTGATATGATTGAGCGTCTATTATCCATTCAATTGATGATCTGAAGCTTGTTATTCTTGGATTATCAATCCTAGACGGTTTGTTGAAGGTGTTCTTGAAAAACTTGCTAATGGTGTTTGTGGAAGCCTTCAAGATGGTTTGTGAAGGCTAGGTGCTTGCCTACTGGAGTGGTGAAAAGCAACCAAGAGTGGAATGAGGTTGCGGGCTTAAGAGGGAGCCGGTCCTTTGTGAAGGGCTTGCCTCAATGGGGAGTAGGAGGAGGACTCTGAACCTCGGTTAAAAATTCTCTAAGTTCCTTTCTTTCTTCTTGCATTTAATTTATGTTGTTGCCTTTACTTTATTTCCTTCCGTTGTTGTATTTTCTCTGTTTAGACTAGGACTTGCTAGTTAATTTGGGTACAAACTGCTAAGAGTCAGAACTTACATTGAAAACTGTTAAAAGTTGTCTATTCACCCCCTCTTGGCCAACTAGGTCATTTCAAGTGGTATCAGAGTATTGGTTTCCTGTTTTAAGCTTAACCTCTTAGGATGGTTGAGGGGAAAGTTGTTAATGTTGGTAGAGTTCCTTTGGTTGATGGCACAAACTATCACTATTGGAAAATTAGAATGAAGTTCTATCTTCAAGCCACTGTGTATGATGTGTGGAGAGTCACTGAAAATCCCATCCCTGATCAAGTTGATCCTAAAGGTCCACACACACCTGGTCAAATCAAAAATATAGAATATGATGCTCAGGCCATTAATGCTATTTTCTCTTTCTTGAGTACTGAAGTATTTGATTGCGTGAGCAATCTCACTTCAGCTCACATGATTTGGAAGACCCTAAAAGAAATTCATGAAAGCACTTCGGATGTTAAGGAGGAGAAACTCATCATAGCTAGGAAAAAGTTTGATACTTTCACCATGATGCCAAATGAGAATGCTAATGACATGTTTACTAGGTTGAATCCCATCATCAATGAGCTCAAAAGATTGTGAGCGAGGCTAGAAAATGTTGAGATTCGTCGCACTATAGATCATGATTATGAATCTCTTGCTATGAAATGTGAACTTCTAGAAAGTTGAGCATAATTCTTTAAAGAAATCTCATGCTGAAATAGCTGCTACATTAGACAAGTTACTTGCTAGTCATTCTCCAAAATTTGACATGATTGATTGCTTGCTCTTGATAAAATGCTTGGGGAGCAATGGGCTACCTTGGGTATGGCAGGATTGGGCTTTGCCAAAAGGGAAGTGCCCAAGGAAGGTGGATGGATAAGCCCCGAGCCTCTATTTAGCAAGAGCAATTCAGGAATTCGCACCCACTTGAAAGTCAAAACAAAAAGGGGTGTTTGTTAGGAAAAGCTCAACTGTTGATTGTCAGTATTTGCTCCTTAGAAATAATCATGGAAAAGTGTTTGCAAAGTATGTTGGTCCCAAGAATTCGAATGATAATGCTAGATCAATCTTGGTTCCAAAATGTTTTGTCTCAAAATCCTTTGCTCTTGGAAGTGTGGACACTAATATCAAGGACCCAATTTAGTTTGGGTACCTAAATACCAAAAATGATCCTATTTGTGTAGGTGAACTACAATAGTGGCGGCCTACATTTGGTTATTGATAGTGGATGGGACTCACATACGTTCACCTCATTTGATGATGGTGATGTCTTCACAAAAATCACCTTTGGTAACAATCACAAGGGCGAAGTAAAATGAAAGGGTAGGCTTGCAATTTCACCCGATTCGTCCATTGACAATGTCCTTCTTGTTAAATCTCTCAATTTCAATTTACTCTCTGTTTCCAAAATTTGTGACTTTGGTTTTCATTGTCATTTTTCAAAAGAGAGAGTTTCAATTTTTGACAAATCTAAAAAACTAATTTTGAAAGGATTTATATTTCAAAATCTCTATCTTTTGAGTTCAAAGTCCAATGCCTTTTGTGTCTCGACTTGTTTAATATCTAAGGTCTTTTTAGGTTGGCTTTAGCATCGTCCACTTGGTCATGTGGGCATGGAAAATTTGAAAAAGATTTTCAAAAATGAGTTGGTGGTTGGCTTGAAGGATGTTAAGTTTAAAAAAGATAAGCTTTGTAGGGCTTATCAAGCCGGCAAGCAAGTTGCAAACCCACATCCATCAAAAAGTGTCATGTCCACCTCTCGTACACTCGAGCTTTTGCATATTGATGTGTTTGGCCCAACAACATATGCAAGCATTGGTGGAAACTCTGTTTGTTTAGTGGTGGTTGATGATTTCTCTCGATTTACTTGTGTATTCTTTTTGCCAAACAAAAGTGTTGTTGGAAATGTCTTTTAACACTTCTGCAAAAAGGGCCCAAAATAAATTTGATTCTCCCATCAAGAAGGTTAGAAGTGACAATGGAACGGTGTTCATTAACTCAAATATTGATAATTTTTTATGATAATCTTGGCATCAAATATGAACTTTCCGCCACATACACGTCTCAACAAAATGACGTGGTGGAAAGCAAGAACAGACACTAATTGAAATGGCAAGAACCATGTTGGATGAGTATGCCACGCCCGATAATTTTTGGGTTGAAGCTATCAATACGGTTTGCCATACCATCAATCGACTCTATCTTCATCAACTCCTTAAGAAAACTCCATATGAGTTGTTAGTGTGAAGACGTCCAAACATCTTCTACTTCCATGTATTTGGATGCAAAGTGTACATCTACAACAAGAGACACCATTTGGATAAGTTTCAAAGAAGGTGTGTATCATGCTCGGTTACTCCTCTAAGTCTAAATCTTATCAAGTGTTTAATAACTACATTCGACTTGTTGAGAAAAGTTATGATATCAAGTTTGATGAATCTAATGGCTCGCAAGGAGAGCATGAAAATTTAAGTGATGTAGATGAGGAGCCATTGGCTAGAGGAAGGAAGAATATGACTATTGGAGCTGAAAAACGAAGGAAATTTTCGATATTCCTAATGTTGAACAATCTCCCTCCATGATGCCCCAGTGATCAATCAAGAAGACATAGAGGAAACTCATGATGGTGAACCTATTGAAGAACCACAACCCATCAAGACTCATCATACAATAGCCAATGACCATCCGGCAAATCAAATTATTGGTGACATTGGTAGGGGCGTTCAAACTCATTTCCATCATGCAAATTTCTGTGAGCACTTCTCTTTTGTGTTTTGTGTAGAGCCCAAAAATATTAAAGAAGCGCTTTAAGATCCAAATTGGATGGAAGCAATGCACGAGGAGCTCAACAGCTTTAACGTATGGGAACTAGTCAAGCGACCTCAAGATTATAATGTCATTGATACTAAGTGGTTTTTCCGGAACAAGCAAGACGAGCGTGGAACCGTGACTCGAAAAAAAACACGCTTGGTGGCACAAGGCTTTACTCAAAATCCTGGACTAGATGCGTAGCATGTCTTGAAGCCATACGGTTCCTTCTTGTTTTTGCTTGTCATCATAACATAGTGTTGTTTCAAATGGATGTCAAAAGTGCTTTTCTAAATGGATTCATTGATGAACTTGTGTTTGTTGAACAACCTCCCGGGTTTGAGGATCCATTCCTACCAAACCATGTTTATTAGCTTTCCAAGGTGTTGTATGTGCTTAAGCTAGCACCAAGAGCTTGGTATGAACGGCATAGAAACTTTCTTTTAGAAAAGGGTTTCAAAACTGGGAGCGTTGATCCTACACTTATTACTAAAACCATTGAAGGAAATATATTAATTTGTCAAATTTATGTCGATGATATTTTCTTTGGATGTACTAACAAGCTTCATTGTAAGGATTTTGGAGAAATGATGTCCAAGCAGTTTGAAATGTCGATGATTGGAGAGTTGAAGTTATTTCTTAGTTTTCAAATTAAACAATTGGACAAAGGGACATTCATCTCTCAAGAAAAATATGTGGGTGATTTGCTGAAAAGATATAAGATGGTCGATTGCACACCAATTTCGACGCCTATGACATAAACGGATATCTTGATTTTGATGAGGGAGGTAAATCTGTTGATCAAAAGTTGTATCATTTCTTAATTGGCTCTTTGCTTTACCTCACAGCATCTAGGCCCGATATCATATTTAGTGTTTGAATGTGTGCCCGTCTCCAAGCCTCACCTAAAGAATCACACTTAACTGCTGTTAAGAGAATTCTGAGATATCTTAAATTCTCTCCTAGTGTTGGTCTGTGGTATCCTAAAGGTGCCTCTTTTGAGTTAATTGGGTACTCCAATTAAGATTATGCGGGGTGCAAAATTGATCGAAAAAGTAACTCAGGAGAATGCTAACTGCTAGGAAGGTCTCTAGTATCTTGGTCTTTCAAGAAATAAAACTCCGTTGCGCTATCAACCGCTGGAGCGGAATACGTACATAGTGGCGGGGAGTGTTTGTGCTCAACTTCTTTGATAGTGAACTGATGAGGACATCACTATCTTCGATATAGCCACACCGACAACTCAACGACAAGATAGAATGATGAAGGGACCAGTTACGCGAGCTCGTGCACGTCAGCAAATGGTCAACATGGTGCTATGGAATTATGGAGAAGCACCATCTCGTGAAGCAGACATCATACGCCAGCATGTAAAGAAGATGAAGACTCCACATAAAGATGGGCCTGCCCATAAGGAGGCGCCATGGCCAGGTTGGGCCTAGCTCACGGCTGGCCCAAGGTGGCTAGGCGCCCCCCCACTCCTAGCCCACACGGCCCAACTGCAACAGATTAGTACCATATTGCTTAGTGCTTGATCTCTGGCAGCCCCCTTACACTATATAAAGCATGTAATAGGCGCCACAAAGGACTTGGGTTTTGTTTAGGAATCAGTTTAGCTTCTTTGCTACTGTCCGTGCAAGCACGTGTCGATTAGACCGTCTGCGCACGTGTAAACAAGACTCCAAATTTCAGATTGGTTTGCCTGATTTCAAATATTCACATTAGCAATTTCAGATTGCTTGTTATCTTGTTCTTGCTCGTTCTCGATTGCGTGCAGGATCGTTGTTCGTGCTCCGGCAGGATCAACAAATCAGGAGATTGGTGTACCGGTTGCTAAGGCGCAAGCGTCGTGGACGGTTGTAGTCGGGCCGCTAACGTCAAACTCCGAATCAGATCGAGAGTTTCCTCATCTCTCATCGAAAGATCGGGACACATAGCCTATCAGTTGGTATCAGAGCCTTCGGGTTGCTCGGTGAGAGATTCCACCCTCGCTTAATTAGTAGATTGATTTTTTTTTCCTA
>SPJY01033452.1:997206-1025596 GCA_005191435.1 Raddia distichophylla | reverse complement strand
TCCTGCCCGCCGAAATCGTACTCGGTTCGCCTCGCACGAGCTCGGTCAACTTAGTTGACGACGAGCAAGAGCGCCTCCTCGATCTCGATCTCCTCGAAGGCACGCGCGACCGGGCGCAAGTCAGAATGGCGCGCTACCAGCAAGATCTCCGCCGGCACGCCGCCAAATCAGTTCGGCCAAGGGTCTTGAAGGCGGGCGACCATGTTCTGCGCCGTGTCCAGAACTTGTCCAATGCCAACAAGTTAACTCCTCGTTGGGAGGGCCCGTTCACGGTCGTTTCTACTGCTCGCCCGGGGGCTGTTCGCCTGGCAATGGAGGACGGGAGAGAGCTGACCAGCACTTGGAACATCGACCAGCTTCGTAAGTTCTTTGTGTAGGTCCTTTGTGTGTTTGCTTAGCTTCTCGCTTTTTGTAAACTTCGCGCCTTAGTTCGTCCAAGTCTCTCGGGCACCATGTAAAGTTCAATCCAATTCTCAGTGAATTTTCGTGGCGTCGGCGCCCTTTTCACTACTTGTCTTCTCAGACTACTCTCTCTCTGGTAACACTTGATGGCTGCTCGGTCTTGCGAACTCTTGGCTCCGCACTCCTCAGGGTTTCCCTACCCGTATCTAGTTTCAACGAATTCCTAAACTCAGGGTTGCGTAACACAGCTTTTTCACCTTGCGGCTAAGTCTGCTCTTGTAAGCCCTCCGCGGCAGAGGCACTTATCACTTGGCACGACCACTTGGCAAAGCCTGCTCTCGTAAACCCTCCGCGGCAGAGGCACTTTTGATGAGGACATCACTATCTTCGATATAGCCACACCGACAACTCAACGACAAGATAGAATGATGAAGGGACCAGTTACGCGAGCTCGTGCACGTCAGCAAATGGTCAACATGGTGCTATGGAATTATGGAGAAGCACCATCTCGTGAAGCAGACATCATACGCCAGCATGTAAAGAAGATGAAGACTCCACATAAAGATGGGCCTGCCCATAAGGAGGCGCCATGGCCAGGTTGGGCCTAGCTCACGGCTGGCCCAAGGTGGCTAGGCCCCCCCCCACTCCTAGCCCACACGGCCCAACTGCAACAGATTAGTACCATATTGCTTAGTGCTTGATCTTTGGCAGCCCCCTTACACTATATAAAGCATGTAATAGGTGCCACAAAGGACTTGGGTTTTGTTTAGGAATCAGTTTAGCTTCTTTGCTACTGTCCGTGCAAGCACGTGTCGATTAGACCGTCTGCGCACGTGTAAACAAGACTCCAAATTTCAGATTGGTTTGCCTGAATTCAAATATTCACATTAGCAAATTCAGATTGCTTGTTATCTTGTTCTTGCTCGTTCTCGATTGCGTGCAGGATCGTTGTTCGTGCTCCGGTAGGATCAACAAATCAGAAGATTGGTGTACCGGTTGCTAAGGCGCAAGCGTCGTGGACGGTTGTAGTCGGGCCGCTAACGTCAAACTCCGAATCAGATCGAGAGTTTCCTCATCTCTCATCGAAAGATCGGGACACATAGCCTATCATGAACTTAACATCCTAGCTTCTTGTAACATCTCCTAGATTTGTTTAAGGTGTTTACAAGTGACATTTGAAGTGTTTATTTGCCAATCTCTTGGATTTTCAGGTTTTAGGCCTTTTGTCACATTTAGGGGGAGATTCTCTATTTCGACTGCATTTTTTGCTCTTCAAGTTTGTGACTAAACAGATTTGGTTTGATCAAAGTTTGAATTTTCAATATTCCTATTAATGATGACTCATCAAACCCATACATTTCCTTAGAATGTAAATTCCATTGAGTTTCTGCTTAAACTTGAATTTAATGATTTAGAAAATTAAACATGCTCTATCTTGACTTTCTCTTAAAGCATAATTATTTGGTCATGAATTATTCATGTGATACCATAATGTTGAAAATTTGGAGGTCACATGAAAATTCGAAATTTTATCAGAGTCTAGAATAAGTATATTCAAAATGCTCCAGAAAGATTCATGTTTACAAGGACAAAAGTTTCAAACGATATTCAGTGCAAAATAGTTTACGATGGACAGTCCAGCGCAAGCTGGATTTTTTCTACGAACAATGGACTGTCCGGAGCTAATTTAGTTTGCTCTGACTATTTTCGTCCGGAGTAAATAGGAAACTTAGTAACTTACTGATTAATTTTGTAATAAAATTTTCTGATTCTTATCTAGATCCAAATTTAAAATCCCATGATTCGAAAATCTTACCTCTTTTTGTTTCAAATGTATTTCTGATCAAAAGGTAAGGTTTCTCCCTTCTTTGGCATTTTTTCTCCCTCTTTCCCTTGGATTCCTTCACAATTGCGCTGGGTCGCACAACAATAAATAGGCAGTTACAACTCCTTACTACCTTATTTACTGCCTCGGTGATAAATTTCCTAGATCTTATCCTCTTCTCCAGTCATACCTTTTCTCTCTTCGGCCTGGTCCGGCACTCTCTCTTCCAGTCCTCAAAATCGCCCAAAACCCTAGCCATAAAATTTCTTCCCGGATCCTAGTGTTCAGGCCAAAATTTGCTGCCTCGCATCATCATCATTGGCGCGGCTCTTTCTTTTGGCCTCGAAATTTCTAGGTAATCTCCTTTTCGATGATTTGTGTTTTCATCTCTTCGATTTGTTCGTGCTTTGAAAGTCTTTGGGCGTTTTCTTTTGGCCTCGAAATTTCCAGCATGCCTTGGACAAAGACCACCGATAAGCAAGGTTTGATCGGTTGGATGGTGGATAAAGTAAGGAAGAAGAAAAGGGCAGTTTCTACTCCCTCGCCAAACAGGAGGATTGTTCGATCTAGGAGCACTGGAATTTCAATTGATAGAAGTCCTTAAGGTCTAGTGGTTCCAAGAGAGAAACATAGGGCAAGCACTGTTATGAGAAGGGATAAGCAGCCTGCTCGTGAATCTGAGAGTGAAGATTCAGATTATAATCCTAGTGATGTGCCTGCATCTGAACCCGAGGAGTTCGAATCAAGTGAAGGTGAGCTGTCTCTCTATGACCTAGGCAGCTTGGGTGGAAAAAGGTTAAGAAATATCAGATTGGCCAGGGAAAAATCTTGGTTTCCTATAGATAGAGCATTTCATGGAGAGAGATTTGTCACAAATCTTCAAAGCAACATCTATGAAGTGTACAAGCAAAGAAAGAATCCTTTATCACTAGTCCAATACATAGATTGGAGGCAAATTTGTGAAGCAACTGGATCCTCTTATCTGGTGGACTGCATCAATTCCACTCCAGGTCTACTGAATATAATATCAAATCAAACTATACCATGGAGTGTAGATAGAGTGATGGTGTTCTATGCATCTCTGTGGATGAAGAATCATAGACCATATCTGCTCTTCTCCATAAATGGGTAAGTTCACAAGCTGAGATCTTCTCACTTTGAAGACAGTCTTGGCATAGACTCAAGAGATTATAGCAAGGTTAGAATATATAGCCATATGTTTCCTGTTAATAGGTGGAAGCAAGTTGGAGAAACGCCTCCTCTTCAAGAATCAAGGAACATCTATCAAAATTCAGATCAAGATGGTTTTAATCACTCAGAGGTTAAGTATCTTACACCTGAAGTCAAGGCTCTTTTGATGATTGTAAGACATAATTTATTCTAAGACTGGATATAGAGAAGCAGTTACCCCTGTCTTAGCTTGGCTCCTCCATCTGATCCTGAGCAGAAAACTTATTGACTTAGTTGACTACATAATGGGAGAAATGAAAAAATCAATTTACAGAAAAATGTCCAGTACTTTGCCATTCTCCCAAATCATTTCAGTCGTGATGCTTGGAACGGACTTGGTAGAAATTGCATAATTTAACAGGAAGTTTTAAGTATTCCCTAAGCAGTACAGGTTTGGAAAAGCTCTTGAAGATGCAATTAAAAATGCTAGAGGCATTCATCCAGTTCACTCTCCAAGATTAGTGCAAGTGTTCAGTGGTGGAGAAGCAGAAAACAGTGGAAATGGGGAGCAAATTCAAGAAGGAGAGGGTCATTATTCAAGCTCCTATTATTTAAGTCAGTTTGACAGTCCTCTTAGTGCTCCAAGCCATTCATATCATGCAATGGCTCTTGCATCTCAAGATAATAAATTTGACCTAGCTCCTCAAGTGCGAACTGCTAGTGAACACACTCAAGTAGTACCCACTGGATCTAGTACTGCTAGAAGGATGAGTGGAAATGGTGGATCTCATACTGAAGTAAGAGCATGCTCTGACAGTGAACAAATAGATAGGCTGAGAGAATTAGTTGCAGCTGCCTGGTTCACTGAAAGTCAAATGCTTCGTTTCAGTCCTAGGCAGCATGATGGTGAAGCAAGGGCTCAAGACCAGCAGGAGCTGAATCTTTGGGCTCTCACTTTGTGCTCCCAGCATATTCTCAGTCACACCATGAGTTCCCTACTCATCAAGAGATTCCAAATCCTCTAGCTGCTCAAATGCCCCAAGATTCTCTCTTTCAGGGTTGGGGACATTTCTCCACATTATTTAGCAACTTGGGAATTTAGATTCAAGGATTAACTTCTATAGTGGATAACTTGGGTACTCAAGTTCACGGGCTTTACTCCATTGTTAACAGTCTTCAGTTCAAATATGATGAGGAGTTCAAAGAAGTCAGAAGCATGCAGAGCAAATTATTTGACTCTCATGGCCGAATCTTTTCAAAAATGGGTTATCTAAATAATTTGCAAAAAGCAAATACCAAGCGTCTCAAGGATCTAAATAAAAGAACGGATTCCACTCACATGAGACTGGATAATGTTGTAGTCGATTTTGATAATCATTGCTAAGGTATTGAAGACTTGGTCTTTCAATGCACTAGAGAAATCCAAGATCAAAATATTCAGCATCAGATTGCCTCTGAGCATGTGTGGAATTGTAGAATGATACCATTTCAAGAGAACATCTTAGCCTATTTTCAACATCAAGATGAAGGCATAAGAGATTTGTATAAGAGGCAAAATGAATATGAGCAACAAGTGAGGAGGGAACAGACTGTGGCTGATTCTGAACTTCATAATATTAGCTCAAGTCTACAATAGCTCTAACAAGATTTTCATTGGTGGACTATTCAAGAAAATCCTGAACTAAGCTGGCATGATCAAGCTATGGAAGCCTCATATTTTAAGCAAGAAAGTGATTCAGTTGAGTTTTCATTTCCTTTAACTAGTGACTCTCCAAGGCCAAGTTCCAAAATGTCCATGTTGACCAAGGCCTTCAAGAGGACTTTCTCTAAGCGCCATTCAACTTCATTCCTTTTCTCTTACGGTGCTTGATGCCAAAGGGGGAGAATGTGTCTTAGTTTTGGCTTATTAGTATTGGCTCTTTAAGGATTAAATATTTTCTGAACTGTTTGCTGTTTGACTGTCTGCTGTTTTTAAAAACCCTTTGTCAGTTTTAGGGGGAGTTTCTTGTATGTTTTTTCTAGAAATATTATATGTGCCTAGAACTAACTTTGTTTGGCAAAAAGCATATTGTCATCAATCACCAAAAATGGGGAGATTGTAGCATCTAGGCCCCTCAATTTCTTGAGTGGTTGTTTATTAAAGATTTTTGGTGATGATGACCTAAAGAAATTCAAATGGACTCACTTTAGGGCATTTAGGCTCAAGTTTGTGTTTTCTTGTTAGTGCGGCATCAAGCTCAAAGACAAGACTAAGGACACTTTTTACTAGCTTAAACTTGGGAGAAGTTTTAAACTTGTAGCTAGTTTTTATTTGTTCTTTGCCGTACTATTAAGGGGTTTAAGTTTATTACTTATCTGGGTAATAAGTCTCTCAATCACATAAAAACACCTTGGAGCAACCTAAATCCTAAAAGGGTCTTAGCCATTTCCTTTGCCAGAAACTCTTTAGTTAACGCTGGACTAGACCTCTATCTTCGTTGTGTCTGTCCGTTGTTTCTCCAGAAGTATTCAAGTTCACGCCGCGCACTTCGTTTATCTTATAATTTTCGGTGCGGCGTTATATCAGAAACATCCAAGTTAACGCCAGACAATCCTGCCCTTTGCCTTGGATTTTGTCTGGTGCCATCTCCAGAAAATTTCTAGTTTACGCCGGACAGTCCGACATATACTTTATACAATTCCATCTTATTTCTTTTTCATCCAGAAAATTTGTTGTTTGCGCCAGACTTGTGTGTTCCCAACTAAATTTCAATGCCTTCGCACGTAGACAAAAGTTGTTTGCACCGGACAGTTCGCCGAGAGAAGTATTTTCTTGAACTTCTGTCCGTCCCAAATTTAATACTTTCTGCTCAAATATTCTTACCGTTGAATTATGTCCGTTGCTAAAACAACTTTGACAATGCTTTTGCAAAAGCATTTTTGTCAACTTATTAACGGTTAGGATTACTTTCAAACGGCAATTATTTGGTTCTTAGCCTATGAAAGGTAGTAGAAACTTCTTCCCAAGTGAGCTCTTGGCCTCAAAATATCATTGTCATACCTATCAGCCTGGATTTGAGCCCTATTCTTCAGCTACACCAAATTGTCACAAAAAGACCAAATATTCAAATTGCTCCAATAGTTTCCTGATCTGAGTGAGAGTCTATTATCTATTCAAGTGATGATGTAAAGCTTGTTACTCTTGGATTATCAATCCTAGACGGCTTGTTGAAGGTGTTCTTGAATAGCTTGCCAATGGTGTTTGTGTAAGCCTTCAAGATGGTTTGTAAAGGTTAGGTGCTTGCCAATCGGAGTGAAAAGTAATCAAGAGTGGAATGAGGCCGTGAGCTTGAGAGGGAGCTGTCGACGGTTGGGATATTAGTCCCAAGTCAACTAAGGTTCTTGAGAAAGGGAGATAGAAGACTTGCCGAGCAAGGCGAACAGCAAACAACGAGCAATAGGGAGACACAAGGTTTTTATCCTGGTTCAGGCCTCTCCGGGGAGATAATAGCCCTACGTCCAGCCTTCTTTATATGATAAAGGGATTACAAGGAGGAACTCGGCGAGACGAACAGGTCTCGGCGAGATTATGGGTGTACAAGGAAGCAATATGCGATCTAAGCTTCAAGTCGTCTCCTCGTGCCATTAGATCGTGCCCTCTACACGCCGTAGGGGCCTTGTTTATATAGTGTTGAACAACCGACCTACCAAGGGATAATCGGGCCGGGCTGACTACGAGATCGTAACGAACTCGTATACATGCCAAATACATCCCGAGGTAGATAAGGTATACTCCAATTCTTGGGGATCATGACGTCTGCTCCAATCCGGGAAACCACGTCCGGGTCTTCACGTAGCCGTGCAGAGCTCTTGCTCGAGTCGGACTCAAACACGAAGTCTTGGCCACCACGCACCGTGCCATCCAAAAGGCTGTTCGGCAGGATGCGTATGAGCCGTATAGAGCCCTCTAGGGAGCTAGGCCCTAGGAGGCTGTTCGGTTAAGCCGTCAGGGAGTGGGCCATGACAATGGGCCGTGATTTTATCCCCGACAGGAGCCGGTCCTTTGTGAAGGATTTGCCTCAACGGGGAGTAGGAGGAGGGCTCCGAACCTCGGGTTAAAAATTCTCTGAGTTCCTTTCTTTCTTCCTACATTTAATTTATGTTGTTGCCTTTACTTTATTTCCTTCCGCTATTGTATTTTCTCTGTTTAGACTAGGACTTGCTAGTTAATTTGGGTAACAAACTGCTAAGAGTCAGGACTTAAAATTGAAAACTGTTAAAAGTTGCCTATTCACCCCCTCTAGGCCAACTAGATCCTTTCACTTATATTATAGGCCTCCGTTTTATAATTTCTCCCTGGACCCCCAAAAACTCAGGAACGGACCTACTTAATGAGCCTCAACTTTTCAACTACATTCAAACCAATCCACAACCATATGGACCAAACTGGGCGGCCAGTCACTGTGCATTGAGCCGGCCTGGCTCGGGCCAACAAACCATGAATGGGCCTGGGCATCGGCCCGGCACGGTTTGGTTCTTATAGTAACAGCCCGGTTCGTTACTATGCGAACTGGGTCGGTCCGGTTCAGTTCGGTTGTCCCGTGGGCCCTGCTCGCTCCGATGCACGCTCCGATGCCCACACCATTTCCCGCCAAGCCGCCGCCCAGCCAACCCCTGCTCGGCATGTGGTGGCTCGGTGTGGCAGCGTGCTCGCAGCCCCGTGCGTTGCAGCACCTGCGCTAATCGCAAGACATCACGTGGCAGCTACTGCACCTGCGATTTGGGCGGCCTCGTTCGTTCGTCGATTCGGTTCGCTTTTTTATTACCGTTGTAAATATATCTGTCTATAGCCGTTTGAGGTTTTCATAAAAAATAGAAAAAGAAAAGGCTGAAAAATATCGGATTTCTTTCCTATAAATAGGTACCCACCCCCTCGTCAGCCAACCACACTTGCAACACTATTCTCTTGAGTCTTTGTTGTGCATTGCGATTTGTGACTTGTGAACTAGAAATTTGTGCAAATTCTTAGCAAATTTGGAAAGTTAGAAATATTTAGAAAATATTTCAAACTTCGAGATTTGTTAGTGTGTCCTGTGAGGTTTGTATATTTTCATATGCCTATTTGTGTTATATATTTGATTTGTTTAGTATGATCCTAAATTAATTGCTCTTTTGTTATTTCATGTACAATAGCTTCCTGAGATGGCTGATGGTCGTTATCCGTACACCGAATTTCACCTCAGCCAGTTCATATTAAGATCGAAGGACTGAAGGATGAGGAGTTGAAGCGCCCTATGGATGACAAACACCTCGTATTTAGTAAAGGACATCGTTGACTTACAAGAAGAAGAGTTTAATATTCTCACATGGTGGCAGCGGCATAGTGGAGCATATCCGATGCTATTCATCATAGCATGAAATGTGTTAATTGCTCCGGTCTCCACAGTTTCCTCCGAGTTTACTTTCAGCGTCACTGAGAGAATACCGGAGGATAGATGGACTTCCCTTCATAATGACATGATCAAAATAGTATTGAGTAGAAAGGATTAGGCATTAGCCGAAAGACAGTAGCAGAATATCGTCACTGAGAGACAAAATCAAGAGTTGGCGGCTGCATTCGGGGGTTTAGAGCTTGATGAAGATTGAAGAAGAACCCAAAATATTTTATGCTTGGGTTGTAAAGTTTTAAACCGTACTTTTTTTTTCTTTGGCAAGGTTTTCTCAACTTTGAGTATTTACATGGCAAAGTTTTTATGAGTCAGCCACGTAAATCCACCACATTAATAAAGCTCTACAATGCATTTTAAATATTTCTCCATATCAATTTGAATTTTCTAATTATTTACATGAATTATTATTCCCATTTCTGAATTCCTCGGTTCTTTCTAAATTTTTTTAAGATATTACACTAAAACCGAGCCAACCGGCACCAAACCGCACCAAGCAAATTTGGGCCAGCCCGGATTGTCTTTTTAGACAAACCGAACCTAGGCTCAGCCCCTGGCCTATTGGTTCGTTTGGCCTGGTTCGCATAGTGACTAGGCCAAAATCTGAACCGGGCTGGCCCCAATCCGAACCATGCAAAATCGGGCCGGCCGGTTGGCCAGGTCTGAATACAGCAACGCTGAAAGTATCAAAACTATGAAAATACTCTCGAATTCATTTTTTCACTCGGCTGTAAGAAAATAAATTTTTCACACGGCTGTAAGAAAATAACCTTTTAGCCATAGTTCAGGTGAAATTTTCACCTCGGACAAACAGGAACACAATACAGTAGTGGTCACATATCATCCATCATTATGCTATTCAGAGAATAGTCATGCATAACATCAGAAAAATCTGTATACGCCAACTTGGTTGTCATGGCAAAAACTTCAGAAAAATGTGGCAAAACAAAAGGACCTGGGACATTCTAGCCAATCAAATGGCTAAGTACGAAATAATGACAGGCGACATCGAGACTGAAAAATGCATCCAGAAATGTGGCAGCAAAACAGATAGGCATCTTATGACTGCGATTTGAGTTCTTTCCAATGCTCATCCTTGCATCGCCCCTGGTCAGTAATCATTTGACTCAAAAACTTCTAGGAAATCAGTTAATCCCTTTACATCCTCTCCCAAAATTAGATGTCAAAGAAGATACATCTTATGACTGTGATTTGAGTTTTTGTTTCCAATTCTCATCCTTGCATCGCCGCTGGTCAGCAATCATAGACTCAAAAACATCTAGGAGATCATCCAACCCCTTTGCATCCTCTCCAAGTTTCCTCATGGCGATAACTATGCTCTCAATAGTAGACAAGCACCCAGCCCTTGGCTCCTGCCTCACCTCACTATACAAGCTAATCTTATCTGATTCCAGCTTCACATGCGGCAGAAGTTGTAACCATGGATTTTCATGGTACATTCGTTGTGCTTTCGCCCAAGTGCCATCCAGCACAATCAAATGTTGTACTTGAGAATCTGAAGCATCAATGTTGATTGCTCGTTGGCAGGGAAATAGCAGAGCAGACTGCGGTGGTATAGTAATCGAGAATTCCTCAAACACTGACACTTCCTCGGTGAGTTTTGACTTCTTCATATGTATTTTCGTGATGACAAAACCATTTGACACAGCTGCTTGACCAAGTGGGCCTCTTGATAACCATCTGACTTTGGGCTTCACACCACGCTCAATATCAACCAAGAGTTCCTTCTCTGTATAAGCAATTGAGCACTTGTCCATGTTTTTCACGATCCAACCTTCACCAACTCCAGCACTTTCTTTGCATATACCATTACAACTGCAGATATCTGCCATGTGAAATTCAGATGCATTTTCTAGCAAAGGATGGGGTAAATCACCATTTACATTGCATGTCATCCCTGTGTCACCACTAACAGCATTGACAACAGAGTTTCCTATCTGACTTGCTGACAAGGCTGGCCTTACAAAATCCGTGAGATGATCATCACTTTTCATCTTCCCCAACCTAAAACACTCATCACCATTAGAGCCACATGCAACACCACCATCCTCTCCATCCGAATCACCACAGATCCCATTGCTTACGTCCCCAATATTCAATCCTCCACCACTAACTTGCCTAGAATCCGCAAATTGGACATCTTCCTCACCCAAATCACCAGAAGCATTGGCCCCTATCTTCTCAAAATCACATCTCACATTAATTTGTCCATCACTGGACAATGCTCTTTCACCGCCGCGTCGGCTGGAAACATCACCATTCTGCACGCCCATCTTCCCGCCCTTGGGAAGATCATGATTCCAAGCAAGGGCGGCGCCAACCTCTGTCATTTCGCCCCCAAGATTCGACGACGGGGCGCCGTCGAGCGCCTTGAGGAGGAAGCGGGCGCGGTGGTTGACGTCCGAGACCTGCGCGACGGCGAGGTTGCGGAGGCCGAGGCTGGCGACGCGGGTTGAGTTGAGCGGGTGCTGGGCCTCCATCACGTGCTGCAGTACGGTGACGCCGACGGTGGTGTCGAGCGGCGGGCCGCGGAGGCGGCCGCAGAGGCAAAGGCGGAGGGGCTTCGTGCAGACGGCGCACATGGGGCGGCGACTGGATGGGTGGCACTGTCCGGGCTCCCGGCGACGTGGATCGCCCTGGCTCTCGCTCGCCGTGGCCGCCATGGATGGCTGTTGCGGATTTGCGGCGGCTGGGAGAGGGGAGACGGGAAGCGGACAGGCAAGGTCCGGCCGGCCCTCATGTCACAAGCGTCGGGCTCGGGTTTCCGAGTTTTAGGGTTTTTCAAAAAAAAATTTGTTTTGCGCAGGGTGTTGGACCGTATCGTGTTTCGTGTTGGTTCGTTTAGGGTGTCGGTTACGTCTTTGTTACCTGAATCAGATGGTTTATCATATAGAATGGTATAAAATCGGTGTTCATCTATATGTTTGGCTGAAAGAATCATGTTAAGAAACCTTGCTATCAAGAGTAGTTCAAGATATGGAGTACATGAACAATTGCAGAGTGAATAAGAACAAAAGGGAATGTGCCTCCCCTCACCCCTGGTCTCCTCTACGCCGCCGCCTTCTCACGACTCCTTTGTGCCGTCGTCGTCCAGCGCCGAACCCCCAAACTCCTCAATCCTGCAAGGCTCCTCCGCCACCCTCCATCCCTAGCTCAACCGCCATCCATCCCTAGCGGCGTCGTCGCTGCCATCTCGCCGAGTCGCCGTCGCCATCGCCAAAGGGGAAGGAGCGGCAGGTGAGGATGGGAAGGAGGGAAGGAGCGGCATGTGAAGGTGGTGGTTGTCAACGAGCCACAGTCAGCCAGTGGCGCTGCTGCTAGTCACCACACAGGCGCCGCCGCAGCCTATGTCAGTGGCCTCCAGTGTGGAGCCGCCGCCCATCGCTAATTACCAGCCCCGATCCCGATTAAAAAAACCATCCAATTGTTGTGTTTCCATCGGTGTCTTAATCGAAATTTGATAGTTTATTCGGCTTAATTGGCTAGATTAGCGAGCTCCGACCACTAAGTTTGAGGGGAGTATAGCACCAACACTGCATGGTTATTCTCCCTGAAATATCTGTAAGTTCCTTTTTTTGTGTTGTAGAATCAACTGAATCATTTTAAATCTTTGTTGCAGAAACTTCAGCCATAATATACTCTACGGGATAATCGGTGATGTTTCCATTAATTTGGAAAGCTTTGTAGTAATGTAAGGTTCGCACATCTTGTTTACCCGATCATTTTTAAAGCTAACCATCTCTGTGAAAGAAATATGTTTTTATTTTGCACTTCTGAGTGGCAATGACATGCAGCATGACTTGCAAAACTTTTTAGCCCAGAACATCTGAATTTTATATATGTGTAAGATCAAGCCTCCCATGGGCTGAATGATTTTGGTAATTGATGGCAACTAGGCCGTACAACTCGATCACGCCAAGATTAAGGACATTTGTTTCCTAGCTCTTTTGATTTCTTGCGTGTGTGTAGCCTAGGGCCAACATGTCTGCCGATCGTCGTATCTTTGGCTGCGAGATCCCACTGAGCACAGGTCCAGAAACATCAGCCGTGGTTCCATGGGGTTCTGAGAGTGCCAGGTGTTAGTCTTGAGCGAACCATCTAGAGCGAGTATACCTGTCGCAGGGTCGAGAAGGTTCGGGGGTACAGCTGTCCAGAGTTTCGTAGCCGCTAAGTCTCCGAAATATCTGAGAGCGCGAAACTTCCCGCCCAAGTGATCCAAAGTTCCCACTTAAGCCTACCTAGGTTGTCACCGTGTCCACAAGTCGACAAAAGTGTCCCAAGACCGGAGGCGTGGTGACGAGAGGGGGCGAGAGAGGCTAAGTCTGCATAAGTGTGAAGATTAGCCTCCATCGGACGAGGTCTATAAACATTGGATGGTGTCCGATGAATGAGTGAGCTCGAGAGACTGAGTCCCGGAATACATAGCCTCTGTCGGACGGCGTCTGACGAATCATCGGACGGGGTCCGATGAAAACTCGAAGTGGGAAACGACTAAGTCCTGAAAAACATAGCCTCTGTCGGACGGGGTCTGACTCCCATCGAACGGGGTCCGACAGCGCCCAAAATCTAGGAATTTGAACCTCATCGGACGGCGTTCGGTAAGCCATCGGACGGCGTCCGACGAAGTACAAATTTGGCCTAAAATTTATCGGACGGCGTCCTGTAAGTTATTGGACGGCGTCTGACAGAGTACAAATTTTGGACTAAACCTAATCGGACGGCGTCCGATGAGCACCGGACGGGGTCCGACGGATTGATCCGAAACTCGGGAAAACGAATCTGAGCCATCCATTGTTAGGGTTTCACTTTGTGCCTATAAATAGGGGCTTGGAGCACGGGAGAAACTTGAGAGAGCCTCATTAGCAGCCACCCCTTGTTCTAACCACCCAAGAGAGCTCCTCCCATGGCTCCCACCTCCTTCTAGGGTTCCATGTGCTTGTGAGATTGAAGGAGAGAGAGAGGGAGAAGAAGAGAGGAAGAAGAAGAAGAAGAAGAAGAAGAAGAAGAAGAAGAAGAAGGTGCCTCTACCTCCTCTCATCCATCCCCAAGTTTTGCCCCTTCTCCATGGTGTTCTTGTCCTAGTTTTCATGGTGGAAGAAAAGGGGTAGTGGTGAGAGACGGTCTCCGATCTTGTGCTCTTGGGACTTCACCGCCGGAGAGATCGTCGTCACGCCACGGGCTTCATCAACCGATCGACTGAGGGAAGGAGCGGCATGTGAAGGTGGTGGTTGTCAACGAGCCACAGTCAGCCAGTGGCGCTGCTGCTAGTCACCACACAGGCGCCGCCGCAGCCTATGTCAGTGGCCTCCAGTGTGGAGCCGCCGCCCATCGCTAATTACCAGCCCCGATCCCGATTAAAAAACTATCCAATTGTTGTGTTTCCATCGGTGCCTTAATCGAAATTTGATAGTTTATTAGAATCCCTAAAATATCTGTAAGTGCCTTTTTTTGTGTTGCAGAATCAACTGAATCATTTTAAATCTTTGTTGCAGAAACTTTAGTCATAATATACTCTATGGAATAATCGGTGATGTTTCCGTTAATTTGGAAAGCTTAGTAGTAATGTAAGGTTCGCACATCTTGTTTACCCGATCATTTGTAAAGCTAACCATCTCTGTGAAACAAATATGTTTTTATTTTGCACTTCTGAGTGGCAATGACATGCAGCATGCAGCATGACTTGCAAAACTTTTCAGCCCAGAACATCTGAATTTTATATATGCTTAGGGTCGCTCCAGCCGCTTGCAAAGTTACATAGCCGAGGAGATATTCTTTTGGGTTTATATTTTGCGTATTGCTGCATAACTCTGATTATATCTTGTATAAGGGCTAATGATAGCCACCTTGCTCTAGCCGCCCATCGGCGCAATATGATTATGTAATATTTAGGAATTTACACTTTAATCTATGTATGCATGATTATCGGCTATGTGATCATTCGCACTAGTGTACGGATCTAGGGACTAGTGCATGGGATTTCAAAGCTGGTATTAGAGCATGCGACTGTATGACCCATAAGACTTAGTGATCGAACCTAGGAATAGGACGTATTTTCTATACTCAAGATTATTTTTACTCTTAAAACATTTCTTACTGCTTTGCCTTCCTGTTCTACAAATTGATTGTTAATTTTTTTTAGATAGAACGATGTAGCGAGCATTCCTTCAGCGATGAAAGGTCGACACTTGGTTATGAGAACTCGCTGTTTTGGAGCCAGTGGGTTCGTGTGCTCTAGCAGCTTTGCCGCTTCCTGTCTTTCAATGACAGACCAAGGTTGTACTGGAGGGCCGCTTGGTCCCTCCCTCGCCCCACATACCTCGTGCGGGTGTGTATCTTCCACGAGGAGGACGAGGTGGAGGCTCATAGTAATGACACGGAGACTCCGAGGGACCATCAGCAGGCAGCCATCAACGATGCCGCTCTGGAGGCTACCATTAGGCTTCAGCGGGAGTACTGTATTTACCTCATGGGGGAGCCTAGGCCCGCCCAACGGCGCAGCACATGAGGGAGCTCCCCAGTTTTAGCAGTGCTTCTCAATCGATCCAGGAGCAGATGTTGCACCTAGCTCGCCTACAAGATGGGACTACGCAGATCGTGGATGGCACCTTTGGAGGAGATCAGTCTCCTGCGTTCGTCGCTTCGTGCGACAAAAAACAAGCTGAGGGTGGTGTGGAGACGCCTTCACCATTACGACATGAGCCTTACGATGACTAGGCTCCAGCGAGATGAGGCGCTACAGAGGCTGGCACAGCGTGTGCAGCGTGACCCATCTCTTTCACCACTAGGGCCGCAGTACCCGCCACCAGAGCACAAGAACCGCCACACCACTATGTGGAAGAGGACGTTGCCACCCCGAGCTTTAGTTGGGATCCCTCGTCATGGGCCGTCTACTTCGGCGGCCCCACAAGAGCAGGCGCATATGGAGGTCCACACCGAGACCGAAACTAAGACCGACACCGACAGTGACCCTGCCGATGACATCTTCGTTGGAAGAGATGTTGCCCCTGCATCGCCTGATCCGGGACATCTTCCGAGGCCCCGCATAGTCACCGGCTGCGAGTTCCTCCTAAGGTGTCCACCCCCGCGTTTCGTTTACTCCCATCGTCGGTGAGATTCTAGCTCCCTTTCTGTTAGCTTTTAGAGCCGTTAGCCCTAGTAGGCGATGGGTGTTCAATTGTGATATATGGTGGCTTGCTAGTGCCCTAGTAGATGATGGGCACTTGATGATGTGTATGATGACTTTCATGCCCTAGTAGAGGATGGGCAAAACATTTGGCTTGTAACTTATTTTGCTTGCCTTCATGTGGCAAGGGCTATCATGACCTGCATGATTATCTTTTTAATTCCTATTTTTATGATATTCTGAATTTACTTGAGTTGTTTCTTGGTAGCATTTGTTTTATTTGGCAAAAGTGCATGCATAATCAATTATATAAATACTGGTGTAGATGGCAAGAGGTCGAGGTGCTGGTCGTGCCCGAGGTGCTGGCGCTGATACCAGTAGGGGCCGAAGCCAAGGCCAGGGTCGTGGATGTGGTCACGGTCGTGGGGATATTCTGGCACCACCGCTAGGAAACCCAACACTCGGACAAGTGATGGCTTACCAAGCGCAGATGCTCAGAGAAGTGCGGCGTGAGCGGAGGCAAGTGAAGAATCGTCGTGGTGTGAAGCTCGTGGACTTCTTGCGAGCCAGGCCCCCCGATGTTCACCCACACCAATGAGCCTATGGAGGCGGAAGACTGGCTTCGGACTATCAAATGGAAACTAGCCCTAATTTCAATGCCCTGAAGAGGATAAGGTGCTTCTCGCCACCCATCAGCTGGACGGAGTAGCTACCGATTAGTGGGAGAACTATGTCACACCCCGGCATGGTGACGTCGAAGATGACGAAGGGGACGATGAGGAACCAGCTAAGCAAGAGGAAGAAGAAGAACAAGGTTGTAAGGACGATGAAGAAGCAGAGGACGAAGGCCCCGGATAGGAGTAACTGCCCATCGCGACACACGAGAAGGACATTCTGTGGGACGAGTTTGAGGGTTCCTTCCGGTCGTACTATGTGCCCCGAGGTGTCATCCGGATGAAGAAGCAGGAGTTTCGCCATCTGAATCAAGGGAACTCCTCCATCAATGACTACCTGATCCGATTCAATTAGCTGGCATGCTACGCCCCTGGTGATATCGAGGATGAGGATGAAAAGATCGACAAGTTCCTAGAGGGTAGGCTTCCCAGCCTTAGGTCTCGTCTAATACTCTTGGACTATTAGGACTTTTAGCATACGGTAAACAAGGCCGAGATGAAGGGCATGGAGGTCACTCGCAACAGGAAGCTGGCGGTATGTTCTGGAGCAAGCTTAAGCCAAGGCTAGGCAGTCGGCACCAATTTCCCTCGCCTTATGACCCACTATCAAAGAGTGCAGCAGCCATATCATTTGGGGCCAAACTACAAGGGTCTTGAAAACTGAGGTCACAAGCAGGCTGTGGGGAGGCCAGCAGTCCCTTCCAACACAAACCACCAAGCCGCCATGGCAGATTGAGCTGTGGGAACTTGCTTCCATTGTCACAAGCCTGGACATTTCGTTGCAATGAGCCTCGAAAAGGCTAAAGCTCCTGCAGCATTCAACATAGTGAATACCTCGGTAAGGGGGAAAGCAACTCCGGGAAGAGCAATTGGACAAGGTTTAGTGGCTAGACCGGCCTCAGCTTTTGGACATGGGAGGCTGCACCATGTCACCATCGAGGGGGCCGAGGAAGCACCAAGTGTTCTTATGGGTACGTTTGCATTACTCTGCGACCCCGTGCTAGTACATTTTATTCCGGAGCATCACATTCATTCATTGCACAACATTATGTGGATAAATATGGTTACAAACCTTCCCATCAAATAAGGCCTTGGTAATAAAGTCTCCAGGGGTACACTAACCGTCACCAGGGCGTGTTTTCAGTTGGAAATTAAGCAGGAGAATAAGGATTTTATCTTCGATCTGATGGTCATACCTTGTCGTGGGATTGATGTGATCATCCGGATGGATTGACTAAGACACTACAAGGGGGTAATAGACTGTGCACGTAGGGAAATAAAGATGTTCAGTGGGGGAAGCTACGAGAGTGTTTGGAAGGTGGACACCCCTTTAGGTGGGGCAGAGCCTTATGGTTCCTTAAGGAGGAAGATCCTGCTAAAGTGATAGTGATGAAGAAGCATCTTGACCTGTTTCCCAAAGAACTGCTAGGGCTACCTTCGGATCGAGGCATGAAATTTCCCATTGATCTAATCCCAGGAACAGCCCCAATTTACAAGCCCTACTATAAGATGAACCCTGTGGAGTTGGCCGAGCTAAAGAAGCAGTTGGATGAGATGCAAGGTCAGGGGATAATCCGCCCTAGCTCTTCGCCATGGGGCTCTCCGACCTTGTTTATGGATAAAAAGGATAAGACCCGCTGGATGGTGGTGCACTACCAAGTTTTGATTGCCCTCACCATCAAGAACAAATATCCTCTTTCCCAGATTGACGACCTATTTGACTAGCTTCGAGGAGCGAAGTGTTTCTCCAAAATCAACCTTAGGTCAGGGTACCATCCGGTCAGAGTTAGGGAGGCAGATATACCCAAAACGGCATTTACCACCAGATATGGGTTATATGAGTAGCTAGTAATGTCATTTGGCCTAACCAATGCCCTAGCCCACTTCATGAATATGATGAACAAGATTCTGATGGAGTTCTTAGACCGCTTCGTGGTGGTTTTCATTGATGATATTTCAATCTGTTCCAAGACTGAAGAAGAGCATTGGAACCATCTCCGACTCGTCCTGGACAAGCTAAGAGAATTTCAGCTTGATGCTAAGTTTAGCAAGTGTGAGTTCTGAATAGACGACGTCAGTTTCCTTGGTCACATCGTATCCGCCGATGGAATTATGGTGGACCATCGAAGGTGCCTATGATGATGGAATGGGTGGCACCCACATCAGTGACCGAAGTAAGGAGTTTCCTAGGGATGGCCGGATACTGCTGACGCTTCATTGAAAATTTCTCCAACAGAGCCCGGGCAATGACCCAACTACTGAAGAAGGATAAGAAGTTTGAATGGACGGATGCCTGTGAGAAGAGATTCCGAGAGCTCAAGCACCAGTAGACTACCGCTCCAGTGTTAGTGACACCGGATACTAGTAAGAAGTTTCAAGTATACTACGACGCATCCAAGTATGGTCTGGGATGTGTACTAATGCAGGAAGGAAGTGGTAGATTATGCATCGTGTCAACTGCGGAAGCACGAGTGAAACTACGCCACCCATGACTTGGAAATGGTAGCCTTAGTGCGTGCTCTTAAGATTTGAAGACACTACTTCATGGGACGTCCATGTGATATATACACCGACCATAAGAGCCTTAAGTATGTGTTCACTGAGACTACCCTTAACATGAGGCAAAGAAGATGGTTAGAGCTGATCAATGACTATGACCTGAACATTCAGTACCACCCTGGAAAGGCCAACGTTGTAGTCGATGCCCTAAGCCGAAAATCCCAGTGCAATCACTTGGAGGCTGATCAAATTCCTGATCAGATAGCTGAGAATTTGCGCGCCTTAGCATCGATGTGGTCAATCAAGGATTTCTGGCCACCTTGGAGGTAAAGCCTGACCTCCTCAAGCAGATTACGGAGAAGCTGAAAGATCACCCTAGCACCCAAAGAATCGAGAAGCTCATTGTCGACGGGTAGCTAACCGGGGGGTTATCGTCGGCAATGATTATATATGGGCGATGCACAAGATCCAAACTCGATGGTAGCACAAGACAGGGATTTATATAGGTTCAGATCCTCATGGTGGAGGTTATACCCTACTTCCTGTGCTTTGGGATTATAATGGTGATCTGATGATCAATGTGGAGGGTGATGTCTCTCCATAGATGTGTGTGGAGATGATGATCAACCTGCCGAACCAGGGGCTCCCTGCCCGCCTTATATAGTGGGGGGCAGGGTTACAAGATAGAGTCCTGGTCGGTTACGAGGTAGGATTCCTATCTCTATCCTCTAGCCAGATATGTAATTAGGATTACATGTATGTCTTCCCTATTAATTAGGGATAGACTTCTATCTTTATGTCTTTCCTTGCCGAACAAGTCTTCTAGAGTCCGAGTGGTACACGTTCTTATCCACCCGACTTGGTCCATACCCTGTTGGGTGGTCTCTTAGGCCCGCCGTGTGGGTACACGGGGTCTATGTTATCCACAGTAGCCCCGAGTGCTTCATAATCGAGTTGCTGCTTCTCTCTACCGCACCTTGGATGAGTCATGCTTCATGCCGAGTGCTTGTATATTGTTTATGCTTCTTCCCGACTGGCTTCTGCCTATTATCTGCGAGGAGACTGTGAAGGACTCATATAGAGTTGTTAGTGATACCCAGCCCGGGATTACCGAAGTTCTGGCGGTCGGCTCTTTGTAAGGCGCATCACTTTGATTTTGATGAAGTGGTAACTGTTTGCGATGTACAGTTGGCGATCCAACATGGGGTGTACCATTGGTTTTGGCTGAAGAGTTGAGTGGTACCTGTACTCGCCTTGTCTGATGTACAGCTGGCGACCCAACATGGGGCGTACCACTGGTTTTGGCTGAAGAGCCGAGCGGTACCTGTACCCGACCGAAGAGGGATACAACTGGTGGCCCCAGAGGGTATACCGTGGTTTTGGCTGAAGAGCCGAGTGGTACCTGTACCCGTCTTGCGATGTACAGCTGGCGACCCAACATGGGGCATACCACTGGTTTTTAACCATCTGATACCTGTACTCGTAGAATATAGCGATTGTCCCAACAAGGAGCATACCATCTGGATAGGGTTTGACCCAACGATACATGTATCTGACTAGTGCGGCACACAGCTAGTGTCCCAACATGGGGCATATCATTGTTGTCAGCCAGGCGGTACCTGTATCCCACTGTCGCGGAATACAGCTGGCGACCCCACCACGGGGCGTACCTTAAGGAAAGAGTTTGGCCGTATGGTATCCATACCCGGGTTGCAGTGTACACAGCATAGGCCCCAACTGGAGCGTACCATCGAAACTCAATCCTAGCATCAGTGGTATCTGATCCTGACATGCAGCGATCAACTAGTGACCCAACATGGGGTATACCAAGAGATGGGTAGTTTTTGTGGCTCTGCCGGTAGTCGACCCAACATGGGGTGTACCGAGGCTGAATTTGGTTTAGCCCGGCTGCGCATGTAGCCACTGGATGTGACGCGTAGCTGAAAGGCTGTAGTTAGCGCTCAGGGCGCAGGGTGGCCTATGGCCAGAGGCGTAAGCGTATAGCCGTACCAAAGTTGGCGTAGACATATGGTGTGCCATAGACTTGAACACTCGAGGCGCGGGCGTAGGCTTATAGCCATGCCAGGTGCTCGCCGAGCTATAGATTTGTAAGGTCGAGGCACGGTCGTAGGCTTGTAGCCGTGCCGGGCACTCGTCGAGCCGTAGTTGTCGCTCATTGCGCAGGTCCTTCTTACTCGTGTACGGAGTTGTGGAAGGTACTTGATGAGGTAAAAATCCATGAATCCCTATAGCATGTACATGTAGGATTTAGGCAGTATCGGATGAAAAAACAATCAATCGGATATAAGGTCTGACTGCTTTATTTACGTAATTTTTATGCTTTTGCTGCTTTTCCTTAATGATCGTTAATTCCTCCAAGTAATCTTCCTTTTGTTATGCACTCAGCCCGACTAGTCTAGCCCCCGGCGTAGGAAATTGGCTCATGGCTCTCTTCCCAAGCATGCCGTATCGAGTGACCAGTGTTCGTCGTTTGTGGCTCAGAGCTTCACTACTCGGAATAACCACTTGGATTCATTTGCGATCATTAAGAGAAAGCAACAAAAAGTGCACGCGAGTGCATGTTGACGTCAAATAAACACCAATTCTATACGTCAACATATTCCGGAATGCCGGCATTTTTGAGGGAAAATAAAGGTTTATACTAACATTTTATTTATTCTAATAAGGTTCCATAAGTTTTGATGAGTTTTGGGTCTACAAATACAAAATGGGACAAACCAGAGCCAGACCGGGCAAAAAACCAAGCCGGCCGACCCACTTATTTTTGCCAATCACCCCCAAGTGGGTGGGTCTTTTCACCTCGTTTCAACCACTCATTTTCCACTACACCTACCACTCTATCCATTTAGGCACTAGGTTGGATAATTTGTCTTCCCTAATCATGCATTTAATCCCATGTTTATCACTAATCATGCATTAAGAAAATCTATAAATACGGGAGTGACCTGCAGGTTGAGACCACATCCCTGCGGTGATTGCATGATCTCGCCTGTAGCTCTCCTCTCCTCTGCACTGCATATTTGCTTTCATCTGCACGCATAGTGTCAACTAAAAATTGAGCAAAAATAATTTTTGTGGAGGCAAAGAACTGCTACTCGTGACGACTAATTTTGGGATGACAAACCCGTAAATACTTTCGTATATCCTTCGGGTATTTGTCTGTCCTAACCCTTGCAGTAAAAAAAAAATATCGTCATGGTATAGTAAGTTTGGCCGCACCATTGCTAAGGGAGCGAAGAGCGTCCACAAACGATTCAGCTCGTCCAGCTCGGACCGGACTCATACTCCGACCGAGGTCGTGGAGAGCCAATCTGGGGATACGATGTCCGTGGATTCCCATTTTTGGGGTAACACAACGTATATTCGGAAGCCCCAACAACCTTCGGGTTGGCCCAGCCCGGGCATGAGGATTTTGGTGTCGGAGGAGCAAATTGTGCTCCATACCGACCGAGAGCGGCAAGTCTTCGAAGCGCTGAGGCGCCGGTCTTTTCAGCACACACGGACTTACGACCCGATGCTGCTGATCAAGACCGGCCTTCTGGATGAATTCAACGAAGCCTTCCAAGTCGTCAGATGGGAAAATTTTGCGCCCATCGTCGAAAAAGGTTCGCGCCTTCTAACTCTTGAATTTCTTAGTACTTTATGCATTTTTGATGGTGGGAATAGATACTATTTTAGGCTCTTTAATGAAGAATTTGAATGTTCTTTAAAGGACCTAACTAGATATCTAGGCTTTTCCATCTTGTGTAGAGTTACTCCTGATAGGTTAGCTGGCTTTGATCGCGATGAATTTTAGGAATCTATTTCTGGCAAAGGGTATAACAACACTAACAAACCTCGCATGAACGATATTCACAACCCCACTCTTAGGTTCATGCATAGGTGGCTGGCAATGGTAGTTAACTCCAAGCTAGACATGCGCACTGTGCGCCTTGATGGGCTGCAATACCTGTTTGCAATGGTCAATAAAAAGCCTATCAATCCAAACACAAATATGGTAGCTCACTGGGTAGAGATGATTAACCAAAAGGGGGATATTGACTGCACGTCCCTAATCACCCGCACTGCGGAGGGTATGGGACTGCTAGATCATTGTGAATGGCCTTTCTAGACACACAATTCTAAACAATAGGAAAGGACCATTTCATCCAAGGCCACATCCTTCAGGTTGATGAGTCGGACTCTCATTTCATGAGATTTTCGAGCACTGCTGTTGAGATCCGGTTGCCTAATCCAAGGCTCGAAATCTACAGAGCCCGGATGCTGACCATCAATTTTAGAGCCCTAGAGCCCCATAGGCATAGTGTCTCTGCCCTGTGACACGCAGCCGCGCACGCCAGGAGCAAGAGCAACCTGAGCCCAGTGAGCCCCACCACGATCAGTGGACGGGGGCAGCTACAGCCCCTCATCACTCCGATTATAGTGCGGGATGGGATCAATGGAACCCGTCCGCCTTTGCTCCACATGAGTACGGAGCTTGGGGCACGCACAACTATGAGGCCGGTAGCTCACGGCAGTATGATGCCGAATGGACCCACTCACCTCGTGAGTAAGGACCCGAGATAGGACGGGAAGGACCATCATCGGCCCGCTACCCTTCCTACTTCGAGCCCTTCGCACGGGACGTCCATGCATTAGGATAGAGAATGGATACTTTAGTGGACGACATGGGCCACGTGCACCAAACGTTTGCCCATCACACTAGGTACCACGAGGACGTCACCCGTGACCTTAGAGCCAATACCACCGCAACACAAACCACGAACGATGCCCTTGCGGCATGGTTCCAGCACATTGGCTTTGACCCTCCGGCTCAATAGGTGTGTCCTGGTCTCTGTCGCTGCCTGCTGTGGCCTCCCTGCTTACTTTCTTGCTGTGCCGTGCTAGTACCCTGCCAGATTAATTTTCAGTAATTCTTTCCTGATCTGCCTTGCCAAAAATCCCAAATTGTCTTGCCCCCGCATGTGAATAATTTTAGCTCTGTGCTTAGTTAATAGTATGCCCTTTAAAAAAAAAACATTCAAAAACTATAAAAATCTGCAAAAATCTAAAAATACCAAAAATATTTTCCTTTGAATAAAATGTATAAATGTTGATTTCACCTAGAAAGGATATGATGAACATCGCTCTATTATTGTGATATAAATGCTTAGTATACAATTTAATACTCTCATTTAAGTTTGATAATTATTGGTATGAGTAGTCATCCTGCTTAATCTTGCTCATCGAGTGTTGACATTATTGAATCAATTCTAAGTTATTGAGGGATATGATATAACAGAGATAAGGACCTAGTTACTTATGCCCCTGCTAAGGCATAGTCTCGGAATTTATTTTGTAAAGAGAAAAATCATCTTGAGTTCCTCATTAGACTTTTTCATCCTACCAGAGCCAAAATGCTAAACAAATTCAAAGCCTTCATTTAGCCACTTTGGTTGTGTTGAGTTTTGTCAAAAGTAAGTCCTTAGGAATTAGTGCTCTTCAAAGCTGGTCATTTCCTTTCGCATACCCTTTGATTGCTAGCCTTTGTATCTGGTAATGCTGAATTCCACATTTGGGATACGGCATATATCTCGCCACATATTCCTCTCTATAAAAATAAGTCAAGTTCTTTTTCGTGAGTCCACCATATATCTACCTATTTGGTCTTCCAAAAAGACTTCCAAAATAATAAAGGATTTATTCCTCAAAATTATATAAAATTGAGGTAAAAAAAGCCTCTCAAAATTCTAGATTGAGGAATGATCTCAAATCAAATAAAGAAGTGAAAAAGACCTTTCCATAAACACAAGATCCGATGGGGCGGACTCATTAGTACCCCTCATCACTTGCACTTGTGTTTCTTCATTCCTTTGGTGTGAGTTCATTCTCTCCCTCATTCGCTGGACGTATTTATTCTAATGACCAGAATGCGAAGTAGTACCAAATTCCCTAGGATCTATTTTGACTTTACAAAATTAGATAACCTAAGTAGGCCACATTTCCATACCTATGAGCTCCACATAAACCTTAGAATAGGAGGAAAGAAGGCCATTAATAAAAAGACCTGGGTGAGGATCAAATACCACCGAGAGATCTGAGAGTAATAATGAGGAACAAACCATTTTAAAAAGAAAAAAACCCCGAGACATAGCTTGAAAAGGGCCGAGTTGACAAAGTTCTATCAAAGTTATTCCATCTTTCAACCGCTAAAAGAAAAGGGGAGATTTTGAAAAACTCGTGAGTTTGATGAAAGTTGGGGTACACTTGTACGAGTTTTCGTCAACAAATAATGTGGTACAACCTTGTATGATTGGTATTTATTGAATAATGATATTGATGCAATCCTGATCCACCGGGTTCTCACTTGAGCTCTTTGCTCGAGGACGAGCAAAAGTTCAAGTTGGGGGGTGTGTTGACGTCAAATAAACACCAATTCTATACATCAACATATTCCGGAATGTCGGCATTTCGAGGGAAAATCAAGGTTTATTACTAACATTTTATTTATTCTAATAAAGTTCCACAAGTTTTGATGAGTTTTGGGTCTACAGGTATAAAATGGGACAAACTAGAGCCAGACCGGGCAAAAAGCCAGGCCGGCCGACCCACCTAGGCCGGCCGACCTGGCCACGTCACCAATCCGGCCCTCTCTTCTCCCCAGTGGCATAAAAACACAAAATGAGGACATCTAGACCATCCACTGCCGTCGGTTTGATCGAATGGACACGGTTGCTTCACAAATGAGCATGGGATTCCCTTGTATTCCTTTCTTGCACAAGTCCATTTGATCCACTGGCTTAAGGGGTTAATCTACACCATCGAGGGAGCATCCCAGGAGAAATCCACGGCCGAGAGGTGAAGAAGGTGGGTCGGCCGACCCACCCTAGGCCGGCCGACCCACTCTTGAGCCCCTCGGATTCCCCTTTGGAGAAGGGTTGGATGACACGTTTTCCTACACGTGGAGCACTCCGGTTGGCTGCGGAACACTATAAAAGGACCCCTACACCTCACTTGTAACACAACACACAACACTTCTCACACTTTCATTCCACTTAGTAGAGTAGCTCTTAGTTAGTAGAAGTTGGGAGTTAGAGTCAAGTCGAGCTGACGCTCAGAGTTCCGAAAGTGTCTTCGAAAATTCAGGTAATAGCTCTTGTACCCTTTCCTAATTGTTTCAATTAGTGAGATTACATCATTCATTGCTTATGTGTTGAACTTTACTTGAGCTGAGTATATCTGCATAAATGAGTTGTATAGATTTGCTTTATCGGTAGCTTGTATTCGTCTGTAATCAGTTTAGGTTCTCACTCATATATTGTTAGAGCCAGGCATTGAACCTAGATCAACTTTTGGTACTGAGGTAGATTGATTAGAAATAGTCGCAGACGTGGTGTCTGAGACTAGGACTAACTCGGTTTACACTTGGGCCCACGTATATGTGGTAGGTGGCAGGTGGTGACAGCCCTATCTATCCGTAGATACTAAGTATCTCGTGCGTAACCCACAGCGTCCGGCTTTGGACTAGTAGAGCCAAATCGAAACGATCATAACCATTCGGGATTCCAATTCAGGATAGCGGGTGGTAGTGAGTGTCTGAGCTTCGACGACGAATATCAAGTGAACCACTAGTTGATTACCCTAAGCTCGCTCAATTAAACTGAATCACACGATTTTGAGAACTTATTAAACTTGTCTCGTTGTCCTCCCAACTGTCTATCTAGCTAAAGTAGATTTCTCTTAATTTGTGTGAATATTTATCTCGTGTGTGTGTGTGTCCCGGTCTTTTCATTTATCCTAACCCCCATTACCTAGACTGGCTGGTATTTTAAATAATTAAGATATAGAGGTTTATCTCTTTAAACCCTCGTTCCCTGTGGATTCGATAACTCTAGGAATACTCCTTGTGAAAACTACAAGCGATATCTGTCCGCTTGCGGATTAATTTCTTTGAGCGTAAGAATCGCCAACAGTGCGCCTAGTAGGTGTAGCCCCCGACTTACTGCTTAGTTGGAGACCGACTAAGTAGCAAGTCAAGAAACGACTTAGATTAATATGAAAAGAGTATGGTAAAGAGAACATAGCTCTGATGTAGGCGTAGGCGTGTAGCCGAGCCGTAGAGTTGGGCGCTCGTGGTGTTGCTATAGGCGTGTAGCCAAGTGGCTTGTCGCCAAGCCGTAGACTTGGGCGCTCGTGGCGCTGGCGTAGACGTGTAACCGAGTGGCTTGTCACCGAGCCGTATATTTGAAGCTACAGGCGTGCAGCCTTACCGGGCGCTCGTGGCGAGCGATGGCATACAGCTGAGCTGAAAACTTGGACGCTCGTGGCGCGGGCGTAAGCGTGTCGCCGAGCCATAGACTTGGGCGCTCGTGGCACTGGCGTAGGCGTGTAGCCGAGTGGCTTGTTGCCGAACCGTGGACTTGTAGCAGTAGGCGTGTAGCCGTACCAGGCGCTCGTGGCGCGCGATGGCGTACAGCCGAGCTGTAGACTTGGGCGCTCGTGGCGCCGGCGTAGGCGTGTAGCCGAGTGGCTTGTCGCCGAGCCGTAGATTTAGGGCTACAGGCGTGCAGCCGTACCGGGCACTCATGGCGCGCTATGGCGTACAACCGAGCTGTAGATTTTGGACTACAGGCATGCAGCTGTACCGGGCGCTCGTGGCGCAGGATAGCGTACAGCCAAGCTGTAGATTTGAACGCTCGTGGCGCGGGCGTAGGTGTGTCGCTGAGTGACGTGTTGCCGAGCCGTGGACTTGTAGCAGCAGGCGTGTAGCTGTACCGGGCGCTTGTGGCGGGCGATGGTGTACAGCCGAGCCGTAGACTTGGGCGCTCGTGGTGCCGGCGTAGGCGTGTAGCCGAGTGGCTTGTCGCCGAGCCGTGGACTTGTAGCAGTAGGCGTGTAGCCGTACCAGGCGCTCGTGGCGCGCGATGGCGTACAGCCGAGCTGTAGACTTGGGCGCTCGTGGCGCCGGCGTAGGCGTGTAGCCGAGTGGCTTGTCGCCGAGCCGTAGATTTAGGGCTACAGGTGTGCAGCCGTACCGGGCGCTCGTGGCGCGCGATGGCGTACAGCTGAGCCGTAGACTTGTGCGCTCGTGGCGCCGGCGTAGGCGTGTAGCCGAGTGGCTTGTCGCCGAGCCGTAGATTTGGGGCTACAGGTGTGCAGCCGTACCGGGCGCTCGTGGCGCGCGATGGCGTACAGCTGAGCCGTAGACTTGTGCGCTCGTGGCGCCGGCGTAGGCGTGTAGCCGAGTGGC
>SPJY01033452.1:919352-995947 GCA_005191435.1 Raddia distichophylla | reverse complement strand
ATTTTGATTTTCGCCACACTACAGGTTCATGGATATCATAGCAATCAATGGGAGAGCTTCGGTAGACTATCGGTGAGCATGGAACCTGATCCAAATGTCGATTGGGATAACTTACAAATTGTAGAGACACATGATGATGAAGGTAGAATTGAATTGATGAGTGAGGATCAGCTATATGTGGTTTTGGGTTTGAGGGATGAGGATGAGAGAGGAAAGATGGATGAACCAAATGGTTGTACAATGGTCCAGCAAGGGGGTGATGATGAAGGTGTTTCCATTCCTATTGATGATGTCATACCAAATGAGATAGTGATTACATATGATAAGGATCACCCAAAAATGGATCTTGGCACTAGGTACCCATCAATGAAGGAATTCCGGTTGGCTGTAAGGCAATTTGCCATCAATGAGGAGTTTGATCTAGGCACAGAGAAGTTAGATAAGAAGAGATTTAGAGGGTTCTGCAAGTCTAGTGAAGAATGCCCCTGAAGGATTGTTGCCTCTTTACAGGATGATAACAGTACTGTAAAGGTGAAATACTAAAATTCATTTTTTTTAAATTCATTTATGTGCATGTTTATGTCATATTTTACTATTTAATATCCATTAAGTTTTTAATTCTTTATGTGCAGGTGACGGTTTTAGTTGATCGACATGATTGCATTTCAAGTAGCAGAGTGAAGACCATAACACCGTCTCAGAATTGGGTAGCTAGCAAGGCCGTGAGTATACTTAGGAATTCACCTAGAATGGGTGCTAAAGAATTGCAAAAAAAGTTGCAGGATGAATACTCTGTGACAATTTTATATGACACAGTCTGGAGAGGGAGAGAAAAAGCCCTCGCAGAGGTTTATGGTAAATGGGAAGAGAGTTTTGAGCTTCTATTCAGATGGAGGGCTGAGGTACTTATGAGGTCGCCTGGAAGTGTTGTGGAGATTGATGTACTGGAAATAGATGGGAATGTGTATTTTCATCGTTTTTTCTGTGCACTTAAACCATGCATTGATGGCTTTTTAGAAGGATGTAGGCCATATTTGGGTATAGATTCTACTGCACTGAATGGAAGGTGGAATGGCCATCTAGTCTCTGCTACAGCAATTGATGGTCACAATTGGATGTATCCACTTGCTTATGGGTTTATAGCTTGTGAGACAGAAGACAATTGGACTTGGTTTATGAATCAACTTAAGAAGGCAATAGGAGATCCTCCGCTTCTTGCAATGTGCACAGATGCTTGCAAAGGCTTAGAAAATGCGGTGAACAATGTGTTTCCCAATGATGAACAGAGGGAATGTTTTTTCCATCTTATGAAGAATTTTGTGAAAATGTTCCATGGCTTTGGAAGGATGTATCCTGCAGCAAGGGCTTATAAGGAAGAGGTGTTCAAAGATCATATGGCAGCAATTATTAGAGAATCAGATGGGGTATGGCAGTGGTTAAGTCAGTACCATACTCTCAAGTGGATGAGGTGTGGCTTCAATACAGATATCAAGTGTGATTACATCACTAATAATATAGCAGAGGTTTTCAACAACTGGATCCGAGACATTAAGGACTTACTAGTTGCTGAACTAGCTAACAAGGTTAGAGAGATGATCATGGGTTTGTGGAGGAAGAGGAGAAGGATTGGAGAAAGGCTACCAGATGGAAAGATACTACCAAGTGTTATGATTCAGCTGAGGGCAAATACTAGAGGTTTGGGGCACTTGAGAGTTTTGGAATCTACTAATTGGCGTGCAGAGGTTTGGGATAATAGCAAGAATTCTAAGAGGAATATTGTGAAGCTACATCAGAATACTTGTACATGTCTTGAATGGCAACAGACTGGTAAGCCATGTCAACATGTTTTGGCCTTTGTAACATCACAAAAGAGAGTAGACCTTGAACAATTTGTGCATGAGTACTACTCTGTGGCCAGATTCAAGGCTGCTTATGGAAGAGAGATTGAGCCAATGACAGACAAATCACAATGGCCACAAGTTCAGTTGCCATTTGCTTTGGGTGCACCACTTGATAAGAGAAATGTTGGAAGACAAAGGAAACTTAGGATCAAAGACAAAGGAAACTTAGGATCAAAGACAAAGGAAACTTAGGATCAAAGGATGTCTTTAAGGTGGCCACAAGAAAAAAGGTGCCAATGATGACAACACTGCTCCCACTAATGCTAAGGGGAAGAAAATGATTAGAGGCCCAGTGACTTGCCAAAGATGTGGTCAAAAGGGATACAAGCAAGCTAGTTACAAGTGTCCACTCAACGGCACTAAAAAAAAGGCAAGTGTTGTTCTTTCATTCAAAGTTTAAATTATCACCTAATACGAAAAAATAATTTTTATTTTTTAACTGCAGGAAGAGGAAGCCTAGAAAGAACAGTACAAAAGCTAGGCCAGGTGAACCTAGCACCCCACAAAGGCCAACTAGAGAACATATACTGCAGGACAGTCTAGGCATGGTTACTAGAAGGTAAGGAGCAAAGACAACTACATCTCTGTTCATCAATACACTAAAGAGAAACAAAATGATTTATCTAAATGTGATATATGCAGCCGCCTTGCTTTCTTGCTGGGAGAGGGTACTTCTTCACGCATCACCAAAACTACTCCAGAGAGGATGCCCACTGCAGCCCCAACAAAGAAGATGACTCCGAAGAGAAAGCTATAAATTGGATGAAAGATGTATGTGACATGTGCTTTTTAACCAGATCGGAAAAAACAATTTTTTTGTATGTTAAATGATAGTACACTGGAGTCAATACTTTCTTTGGTTCTATGAATGGCAATGTGGTATTGCTTGAACAAATTTTACGTTTCCTATCCACTGTTGCTTTTTTTACGTGGAATGTTCAGGTTTCATATCCACTCTTGCTTGTTCAGTTTTCTATTAATGGAACTAAGCTTTGCGGTATGTACAGCGCTGCGCATAGACATCAAAAAATTGTGTATAAGGCCACTGGCCAGGGCTCATCTTCTCAGATTTACTCATCTACTTTGAAGCCACTTAGCCACGTACAGAACTCCATATGGAGGGCGTAGGCACGGCAAGAGTAAAACGCACATCTAAACGGTCAGAAAGCAGGATCACTATTTCAGGGAAAAAAAATAGTCGCTGTAAAAGGGCTCTTAGATGGTCTGTTTTGCGCAGGAGATGTACAGGCGGCGGTCTCACGTACAGGCGGCGGCTTAGTTCCATGCGCAAGCCGGTTAATTATCACGTACTGGAAATTGGCTATTGGCGTAGGAGACGTACGGGGGCATTCTTGTCCTTTCGCAAGCCGGTTAATTAGAAATGATTAAGAAAAGCAATTAAACTGGGGAAATGGCAGACTAAACAAAGTGTCAACGAGCTGAGTGGCAAATTTGCGAAGCCCATGATAGGAGTGGTAATTTTGCGAAGCCACACGAAGAGAGTGGCAAATAGCCAATTTTCTCGTTGCATCCGATTAACCTGGCCCAGATACGAGATTAGACAACCAAACACTCGTTTTTTGCATCTACAGATGCAAAACTCCACAGATGCAACCAACCAAACAGCCTATTAACGTCTCACTGCCTGCCGGCAAATTGTGTTGGCGGGATTGGCACGAGCACCGCACGTGGCGTGGACTATAAATATTTTTTCAATCTCCAAATTTGTATGCCATTGGAAAAGTTTGCAATTCCCTATCTGACACTCGAAATTTGCACTTTCCTTACATGCCACCGGTTTAAGTTTTTTCTTCCCTCGGTGCCACTGAAGTGGTAAAAAATATAACGGAGTTACAAAATGACCATTATGCCCTTGTCTTTTTAATACGTTACAAAATAGAAACAATTCATAAAAATAGTATAGAATTCATAAAAACATGAGAAAATTTTTTACATAAATATAAGTATAGCCAGATTTGAAAGTAAAAATTAAAACTTTTTTATGGAAATTTTATTTAAAAATTAATCAAACCTATCATGTCTCATGAAAAAGGAGAACAAAAGATGAAAATACCAAATGTTACAAATATTTGAATAGCAAGTAGAGAATAATTTTACATAAATTTTACAAACTAATGACTTAACGGCAGTGGTACCGAGGGAAAAGAAAATTTGAACTAGTGGCATATAAGGAAAAAAAGAATTTTGAGTGACAAATAGATAATTGTAAATTTTTCAAGTGGCCTTGTTTGCCTATGTCCTTCTGTACTTCTTCCACAATCCCTAATTCTCGGATCCAGATCCTCTGCAGTTACTACTCTCTGGTGTGGTCACTAACATGTGGGTCTAGGCTCACATGACCCTTAGCCGCCGCCCACTCCTCCCGTCAAGGCCACTCCCTCGATGGCCGCTCCTTTTACCGCCAAGGCCATCCCCGCCCAATTGGGATCCCCTGCAGTTGCTACTGTAAATGCACGATGTGCATTTTGACCTGAAACAGATTGTAACTTCTATAAATATGTCCAATTTGTATGAAATAAATTTTGTAATTCATCTAAAATCATAACGAACCCATTTTTGAAACTTTTCATTTTTAAATTTTTATGATTGTTTTTGAATTTTTTGAATTTTAAAAATTCAAAAATTCAAAAAAAATCAAAAAGTTTTGAAAGTAGGTTGTTTAGGATTTAAAATGAATTACAAAATTTGTTTCGTACAAATTAAACACCGTATAACATATTTATAGAAGTTATAATCTGTATTCAGCTTAAAATGCACATTGTGCATTTACAGCAGAGGGGATCCCAATTGATCCCCGCCGCCCACTCCTCCCGCTGAGGGCACCCTGCCGCCCACTACTCCACTCGCCAAGGTCGTCCCCACCGGTCGCGCGCTCCTCCTACGATTGAACCCACACCCGCTAGCTTATCCTGCCGCCCACTCCCGCCGGTGGCTCCTCCTGTTGAGCTCGCTCCCGCCGGCCGCTACTACCGTCGAGCCCGCTCCCGCCGGCCGGTCCTCCCCTCGTCCAACCCGCCGCCGGCGGCTACTCCTCCCATCGAGCCTGCTCCCCACAGACTGCCCCTCCCTTCATGTTCCTCCAGATTTGGGTGCTCTTCTGTGCATCCAACCTTGCCAACCGAGGGGTTCCATTTGTCGCAAGGCACCCAACAAGGGAAATCGATGTATATAAGCACACATATTAATGCAAATTCTATTTTAATGTGGTAGGCTCTGTGCCGATGCCAACTCTGAATTATTAAGCTTGTTAATTTTTTCAGTTTCAAGGGGTGATATAGAAGCACATATGTTTGGTGTATTTTTGCTTGGATCTGTCGATTCCAAGAAGTATTAGGTAAGCATATATAATCCTAGTATTTTTTTTATTTCTCATTTACTCTGGATATGATGGCGACATGGCGTCGATGGTTTGATTTGCTCTCAGTAAAGTAATTTGCAATAGAGATTTGGTGTGCAATGTAGATATTTACTTTCAATACATATGGTTGTAGGTCACTGAAATATGGTGCCAACTACCAAGTGTGAAATAAAGCAGGATTTCTAATTTATTGTTTGCATCACTTTTGATTGAATGCCTAGGCAAAGAAACTAAGTGAAGATAGTGATTAAAGAAAAAAAAAGCTAGACAATTGAATTGTCCTACCAAGTTTTTTTCCTGCTGCTGCTCCTCGTGTAATAAAAAAATCACAAGGTTGTGTTATCCATCTTCAAAAAATTGTTGCTATCCTTGAGTAAAGGAGTATTTCTGCACTTTCACCTAGATGAAAGGAAGTTGGGTTCCATGATAGAAAAATCTTCCAGGAATGAATTGAAGCCTCCTCAAAAGAAGCCCCTTGCATTGGTGGTATCCAAGGCTAGAAAAAGATTGTCCGAAAAGAAATTTCAATATGCTGTTTACGGCGTTCAGATTTCAACATGTATGGTGTTAGAATTGTGCAAAGCCTTTGTAGCGATATATTTGCCTTGTATGATTCATCAGCAATTGCCAGTTGATCCATTTGTATGTTTCGTATGTAATTAGGTATACCTTATATGTAAATTATAGCTTAAATGACAACAATTCAGAATGTTTTTAACGATTGGTTCAAGTCTTGTGTTTGTAAAATGAATGAATGAATGTATGCGGATCCAAAGCATTTCCTGCGTGTTTATGAGTTGGTCTATATCCTCCAAAGCATTTTGTATGTTTATGAAATTGTTCATCTTGTCAGATCAACAACCTTTAAAAGGACAGTTGTTTGTACAAATCCAAAAGGGGTATTATAACACAAAGGGAATCAGAAATTTCAATTTTCTGAATTTCAATTATGTATTAGCTTATAACAAAAGGGAGTTTTTAGGTTTGCACTTCATAAAATTTAAACAACTTATGGTTCTATTCTCTGACTGAGGGGTCAGATCAACATGCTCTTACTCATATTAAAACCATCAGGTTGAATTTTGAGACAACACTATGCAAGAATTCCATCAAGCTGCATACATTCAGACAACTTTTTTTCCAAAAACGCAGTTTATATCTTTCAATTTTTTTTCAAGAGAAAATTGCACTGTAGCTCCCGGAACTTGTAACAAATTGCACGAAATCCCCTAAACTTTGAAATTGCTTTATCAGCTCCTGGAACTTGTCTCCGTTTGCACCGTTAGTCCTGGGCAGTTAGGATCCGTTAGAAATTCCGTTAAACGCTGACGTGGCGCCCACATGGCCGTTAAGTGCTGACGTGGCTTTGACGTGGCTCCAAAAATCCGAAAAAATTAAAAATAATTCACAAAATTCATTAAAAAATCCAGAAAATTCATAAATAATCCAGAAAATTCATTAAAAAATCTAGAATAAAACATAATTTAAAAATATAAAAATTTAGAAAACCTGAAACAAAACCCAGAAAACTCATAAAAAATAATTTAAAAATATAGGAAAATTTAGAAAACCTGAAAATAATCCACAAAAATCATAAAAATGTAGAAAATTCATACAAATCCAAACAAATCATTTAAAAATCTAGAAAAATTTAGAAAACCCAAAAATAATTCACAAAATTCATTAAAAATTAAAAAAAAATCATAAAAAATAAATCATAAAAATCAATTAAAAATTCACAAAAATTCAGAAAAACTGAAAGAAATTCACAAAAAAGCTAAGTGAAGTTCTAGTTTTTTTTGTGAATATCTTTCAGTTTTCTAAGTTTTTTTTGTTAATTTCGAAATGATTTTTATGATTCTTTAATGATTTTTTAAATTAAGTTTGTGAATTATTTTCGGGTTTTCTAAATTTTTCTAGATTTTTAAATGATTTGTTTGGATTTTTATGAATTTTCTACATTTTTTATGATTTTGGTGGATTATTTTCAGGTTTTCTAAATTTTCTATATTTGTAAATTATTTTTTTTATGAATTTTCTTGATTTTTCTAGGTTTTGTAAATTTTTCTATATATTTTTAAAATGTTTTTGAATTTTCTGCATTTTTTATGAATTCTTTGAATTTTTATGAATCTTGTGAATTATTTTTTGTTTTTTATGAATTTTTATATTTTTTGAGGTTTTTTAGAATTTTTTTTTGCTTTTTTGGGGCCACGTCAGCACTTAACGGCCACGTGGGCGCCACATCAGCATTTAACGGAATTTCTAACGGATCCTAACGGCCCAGGACTATCGGTGCAAACGGAGACAAGTTACAGGAGCTGAGAAAGCAATTTCAAAGTTTAGGGGATTTCGTGCAATTTGTTACAAGTTTCGGGAGCTACAGTGCAATTTTCTCTTTTTTCAATAAAAGGGAAGTTTCACAACTTTTGTCCACCCCATACAACACCCAAAATTCAGATAAATTGGCTTCACATAAGCTTTATTCCACGCTCTTGTATGTGTTTTTTTTTGCATATGCATTCCATATTACATCAATAAAAAATCAGAAGCATCAGAAAAATTTCTAGCTTCATCAAGAAAAATTATAAAACTGAGAGATTATCATGTTTGGGACAGAGAAGCTAGGGTTGTGAGGGTTGTGATTAGGGCGGCGAGCGCCGGAGGGGCTAGGGTAGCAAGGGGAGGAGGCAGCTAGGGTGTCAACAGGGTAAGGCATACGACCGACAAGGGTTCGAGACAACTAGGATGGGGGAGGTGTTGGGGCGAGAGGTGGATGTGACTGAGGTAAGGGGTGGCGCCATGAATCGATGGGGAGAAGGAAGAGGAACACAGGAAGCCCAGGCAGCAGATGGTGATGAGAAGGTGGCACAGGAAGTAGCCAAACATGAGGGTGGGTGAGGCAACATCACGAACAGTGTGCGAGAGGGGTGTTTTTGCAATTGAACCGATGCTGGTGGCGAGCGTGTAGATGCAAAAATGACCATCCCCAGTCGTCGTCGCTTCGATTCTAGACGGTCGGCATCGCGGTGGTTGTTTGCATGCGTGCACAGCCGGGCTGATTGCTTGGCAGTCGGAGCCGTACAAGAATAAAAGTAAAAGAATCAGAATTGTTCATGTCCTTGCAATTTATTACTACCTCCTTTTTTTTGTTTGACGCTTTTGACTTTTTGCCACGCCTTTGACCATTCGTCTTATTCAAATTATTTTTGTAAATATAATTTATTTTGTTGTGATTTGTTTTATCAATAGAGGTACTTCAAATATGTCTTATATTTTTACATTTTTGCACTAAATTTTTGAATAAGACGAATGGTAAAAGACGTACCAAAAAGTTAAAGGCGTCAAACAAAAAAAACGGAGGGAGTACAACACTAGCTGCGACAGCAGGCCCTTGGCGCGCCCGGAACGCTGCGACGCTCGCGGGTGCGCCCGGAACGCCGAGACGCGCGCGGGAGGCGCGAGCCCGCGGAGCGCGCGCTGGAGCCTCGCGACAGGCGCAAAAAATCGTAGGAAAATGCAGCGGGCTGAAAGCTGGTTCAGCTAGCCAGCCGGCCAAGCCGCCTGCGTTGCCGAGAAAGGGACGGAACAAATCGTTTTATAGATAAAGGAATGAATGGACGGCTAGATCTCATTGCGCACGCGATCGGACGGCTGCGGCTGCGGGGCGACGTGTGCTTCGCGAGGCGGGGAGGGGCCACGTGGTGAGGTGGACGGGGGAACTCCGTTTTTGTATCTATAATAGATGTACACTAGGAAGTGACAGTAGTCCTTTTCATTCATATTTGCCTCTAATCTGGTGACTCGTACGATAGACAAATTACATTGTTGATTTGAAGAACCTTAGAGAAAAAAATATTTAGCTCATTTATTTTTTTTGTATGTATAGGATCTCACACATAATCTTATTTAATCTGTTTCCATTTGGGTTCAGACATTTGCGACTATATCTGCTTGGTTATTCTATTGAATATCTTTGGTTTGTGCTGGAATATTATTGGAGCTAATATTTAAGTTGCATTTGCACCGAAAGGTATGGAAGTCTCTCACTCACTCAATATAGCATCCAAGTTTGTCTTTCTTTCTACTTAAGTGTGTCATGTAATATCTGTTGGAATGTGTTTCTAGGGATGGCAAAAATACCCATGGGTCTGGGTACCCGCGGGTACCCGACCCGATGGGTCCGGGTTTGGGTCCAGCTTTGGACCCATGGGTCTTTTACTTCGGGTCCGGGTCCGGGTCTGGTTTTGGACCCATGGGTACCTAGACCCGGACCCGAATTGCAGAGGCTGACAAGTGGGTCCATAATATTCCTGCACTGTCACTGTCTAGTCTACCCTAGTCCCCTCATTCCCCAATCGCCCCATGCCCTCCTCATTCCCCCGCCGCCCCTCTTCCGGTCTTCCCCCCAATCCCCATCCCAATCCACGACACCTCCACGGCAGGATCTCCTCCTCCCTCCTCCACGGCGGGATCTCCTCCTCCCTCTTCCCTCCTCCACGGCGCCTCCCTCCTCCACGGCGGGACCTCCGCGGCGGCGTGCAGGAGGCGGCGCCGGTGGCGGCGTGAAGGAGGCAGCGGCAGCTGGTTGGACCCGACGGGTACCCGTTCGGGTCCGGGTACCCGCTGGGTCCGGGTCCGGGTATAGGTTTAGACCCAAGAGTGATTTCGGGTCCGGGTCTGGGTACGTGGTTCGGGTCTCGGGTCTGGGTCCACGATAGCCGGACCCGGAGGTACCCGACCCGATTGCCATCCCTATGTGTTTCATACTATTATGTTTCAATTTTTTACTATTTAATTGTATTATTACTATAGAGACATGTATGACGCTATAGATATGAATTACTCATTATAGATATCTTTTTTTATGCTGATAAAATACATTTTTGTTCAGATTAACTTGTTAATTTTGTATACTGAACATGGATAAGGGATGGATGAACATGCCTAGGTACAATATATATGTATATACATTTCCTATTTTTTAAAAATGTGGGTCTTAAATAATATATCCACGCCAAGTAGGAACACACCTGATTACATGGGGGGTCCAAAGGTTCATAGAGTTTGCTTTCACCCATTTAGCAAAAGGAAATAAGATATTATGCCCTTGTAAGAAATGTGTTAATTGCTCTTGGAGAGTAGACATTGTATTTGAGCACTTGATTTGTCATGGGTTGAAACGTGGGTACAAACTCTGGATGTTAGTGAACAAATAGGACAAAAATCATAACAATTAGGAAAAAAGCGAAAAATCATAATTTTTTTAAAAAAATAGAAATTTCAGAAAAAAATCAAAAAAGGAAAAACATAAAAAAGGAAAAAAGGAAAATCATAAAATTTTGGAAAATAAATTCAAAAATTCAAACTACCACATTTTCTAATTTCTATGAAATTGTACGAATTTGTTTTCGATTTTTTATGATTTTCCTAATTTTTATGAATTTTTTCTTTTTTCCTGATTTTTCTCTAATTTTAATGATTTTTACTTTTATGAATTTGTTTCTAGTTTTCATGATTTTCCCAATTTTTCCAGAAATTTTTATGATTTTTTCTAATTTTTATGAATATTTTATGATTTTTTTCTTTTTCCTGATTTTTTATTTTACCAATTTGTTTCTTAATTTTTCCTTTTTTATTTTTTATATTTTTTTCTGATTTTTCTAATTTTTATGATTTTTTTCCTATTTTTGCACTAATAATTAGCCACATGGGCTGCGACATCAGCCTTCAGCTGCCATGTGGCAGCCACGTCAGCGGTTAACGGCCACATCAGCGCCATGTCAACATTTAACGGTTGCCCTAACGGTTTTGGGGCAACCGTGCAAACATAGACAAGTTTAGGGGGCAAGAAAGTAAAACTCATGTTCAGCGGCTACGTGAGAATCGCTGCAAGTTCAGGGGGCAACAGTGCAGTTTTCTCATACGAAAATGAGAACAAATTTACTAAATGTAATACTTCTCGATGGAAAATAGAAAGAAAGAACTTTGATGGAAAACATTTTCACAAAGTTCCTAGAAAGTTTCTTCGATACTTTCCAATAAAGCAAAGGCTGCAAAAGGTATACATGAACCCTGAGAAGGCAACAAACATGAGGTGGCATGAGGAAGGCCGAACTAAAGATGGACTACTATGACATCCAGCAGATTCACCAGCTTGGAAGGACTTTGACAATAAGCATTCTATGTTTGTCCAAGAAAGTCGCAATGTTAGACTTGCATTAGCTACTGATTGCTTCAATCTGTTTAGGTCAATGAGTAGCGCTCACAGTACATTGCCTGTTGTTTTGGTCCCATATAACCTACCACCTTGGATATGCTTGAAACAACATAACTTATCCTTTCGTTGTTGATTCCTGGTCCAAAAGCTCCGGGTCATGACATAAATGTATATATGGAACCATTGATTGATGATCTGAACTCCCTTTGGCATGAAGGTATTAGGACTTACAATGCTTCGAAGGAAGTGTTCTTCCAAATGCATGCTGCAGTATTATGCACCATATCTTATTTTTCAGGTTTTGGAAATTTACATGGTTGTGTCACATTAGGAGAGGTTGCGTGCCTAGAATTCCATGTAGAAGCTTGTTCTATTAGAGTAAGAAAAGGTAGCAAGAATTGTTATATGTGACATTGTAGGTTCTTGGAAGCCGACCATAAGCACAGATTTGATGCCAAATCATTTGATGGCACTACAGAATTTAGGCCACCACCATGTCCACTTACTAGTGAGGAAATTTTGAACCAAACTAAGAAACTTGAAGTGAAATCTAGTAAGAACCCAGTAGGGAAGGACACAACAAAGCGCACGAAAGGTGAGAAAGCGGAGACATGGAAAAGGCAAAGTAGACTAACCTATTGGAAAGATTTCTACTGTGACATAATTTTAATGTGATGCACATTGAAAATAATGTATGCAATAATATAATCAATACTATATTAGGAATAGATGGGAAATCTAAAGATAATTTGAATTCTCGTTTAGACCTCCAACTACTAGGCATAAGGAAAGATCTTCACCCCATTGAAATTGATGGTAAATATTCTTTACCAGGTGCTCTATATACTAGAGTTCCGATGAGAAGTTGTTTTGTGAGGTGCTAAAAGGAGTGAAGTTTCCTAATGGCTATGCCGCTGATATACGCAGCCGTGTACATGTGAAGGAAAAAAAAGTTGATTGGACAAAAGACTCATGATAACCATGTTCTGATTCAGCACTTGCTTCCATTAGCCATTCGAAGAATATTACTAGAGAGAGTTATTGCAACATTGACCCGTGTTAGCAACTTCTTTAAAAAAATTTATTCACATGTGGTACGCATAATTGATATGGAACAACTTGAGAAAGAACTAGCAAAGACATTGAGCATACTAGAGACTATATTTCCACCATCTTTTTTATATATTATGGTTCACTTGATGGTTCATCTTCCTACCCAAGTTCGAATTGGTGGTACTGTATTGTTTTGCAACATGTATGCAGTAGTGAGGTTTCTTATGAGATTGAAAGGATATGTTCGAACTAGAAGTCATCTAGAAGGGTCAATAGCAGAAAATTATATATTTGATGAGGCCCTTACATTTTGCTCTCAATCAGAACAAAAGAAGAGAAAGACAAGAGGACATAGAAGAAAGGAGAATATATGGTCTAGAGAAAATGAACCTTTGATTAAGATGACATTCAATTAGTATGGTCAACTAATTGGCAAGGCTGCCAAAGTATTTCCTAATGTTGTTGGCTCGATTGTGAGGACTAAGGGTTTTCCTCTCAGCCATCAAGATTGGTGAGATGTTGATCCAAATATAAAAAACAAATTGTGTGATACCATAGAGAAATGTTAGGTTATCTAAATTATATGCATATGTATCCTGCTGACAAGTAATTCTTTTACTAATACTTAAATCTTACATTTCTCAAATTAATGTGTTTATGAGATGGATGAACAACTCGAAGATTATGCTTTCTCCACTGCTGCAGAGAAATGGAAGGATTTTAAAATCTGATTTGAAGAGAGCTAAATTTGATGTAGTAAGACTCATGAGGAACTTATGGATGCTTGTGATAGTAGAGTAGATAAGGAAGATTGGGCTTGGGTTATTAATCATTGGAGATCAGCAAAAGCGCAAGTATGCCTTTTGCTCAAATTAATGTGTATATCTTCATAATTCCTATACCCCTGCTACAAAAATCCTTTAATTATTGCTCTCTATTTTGTAGGCTCATAGTGAAAGAGGCAAATAAAATCGTGCTAAGATGGTAACTCCCTATACAGCTGGTAGCAAGAATTTTGCACGTGTGGGCCAAGAATGGGTATATATAAATTATATTTTTCATGCTATTGTATACTACCATGATCATGAGCAGAATGTGTTTCCTCGTCACCATATCTCTACTACTTTAAAGCATCTTATGGTGGTGGTGACGCCGGTGGTGGTAGTGTCAACTTGAGATCTGAGCCATCCAACTCGCAATGCCTCCTCTGCTCCATTTGATCTGCCTTGCGAAACCGCCCGCCACCCTAGCCACCAGGCCACGATCCCATCTCCCTCATCCGCCGCCGCCCCTCCCTCACCCTCACCATCACCCGCGCCGCCGGCCGCCTCCACCCTCCCCCGCGCCGCCGGCCGCCTCCTCCCTCTCCCTCACCAGCGCCGCCGCCCCCTCCATCTCCCTCACTCGCCACCGCCGCCGCCACCGCCCCTCCATCTCCCTCACCCGCCGTCGCGCGTCCCTCCCTCTTTCTCACCCGTGCCGTCTCCCTCTCTCCTTCTCCCCAACCCGTACCGGCCGCCTCCTCCCTCTCCCCAACCCGCGCCGCCGCCCCCTCCATCTCCTCCGCCCGCTGGAAACCCCTCCGCCCGTCGCATGTCCCTGCTCGTGCCGCCGCCGATGAGGCTGCGGCTCCTCTCCTCCGCCCCTATTTATACCGCCCTCTCCTCCCGCCTCAACCCCACCCATTGGCTTCCAGCGAGAGAGAACACAATTACTGCTTCTCCTCTTTTGCTCCTGCTCCTACTCGCATTCTTCCTCCTCGTTGCCCTCCTCCTCCTCTTCCTTCCAACCACCGCCTTCTTCTCCTTTCCAGCGCCCGTCATGTCTTCATCGTCGTCCTCCTCCTCCTTGCCTGGTTTCGAGAAGCCGAGGGCGGTGGTGAAGAAGCTGCTCGCAGAGTCCCAGCCCGAGGGCCAGGGCGCCACCATCAGGAGGAGCATCGGTAGGTACCCGCCTCAGATTCAGACCACCTCCCCTCCCACTTCCTCTCGCCGAGCGGTGATCTAGGGCTCTCATGGCGCCGTTGACCTTTTTCTTCTCTTGCATCCGCTACAGGCCAGAGCTCCGGAACCTCGACCCTTTCCTCATGCTCGATGAGTTCTCCGGTAAAATGAAAAGGCCTCAATTTTCATTCGCCGCCGTTAATTTGGTCTTCTTTGGTCAATTTCTCGTTTATATTGACACTAACTTTGCTTGAATTCATCTTTATTTTTTTCTTTGCCAGTTTCCAAGCCCGCGGGGTTCCCGGATCATCCCCACAGAGGTCTGTTCCTCTTCTGCTGCCAATTCTCCCCAATTAAAATTCTTCATACTGTGCGTAAACTTCAGTTGCAACGCACGAGCATATTTGCTAATTTATAAGGGGCTAGGATTTTGGGCCAAACTTATGGAGTTAGGGGTGTGTAAGGATTTTTATTTCTCCCGTTGCAACGCACGGACATTCTTGCTATATATAATATTAAAGAGAATAGAGTTTCTTCTTTCGTCTTTTTTTTGTCCGTCATTGCATCTACACCGTTTGATTCTGATCTAATAGTCCACGTTCACGCGGGTCTTCCACCGACGCACCGACCAACACTGGACGTGCAAATAATTAGAACAGAAGCTGAAGAAAGGCCAGAAGGTACTTGATATAGTTCCACTATGCTTGCTTGTTTAGAATTACACTCCCGTGTCATGGTTCATATGCATGCCTAGAGATAGCAAGACATGCAATGTTTTTTGTGATGGAACTGAACGTGTGGATGTGAACTTTTAAGATGAAATGTTGCCGAAATTTGTAAGATCACATGACGGCTAAGTTGGCATGTCTCACCTCATAAATTACTCTTTGTAATTCCATATGTTGTTTAAAATTATGTTTCCTTGCATCCTTTATGGTCCGTAGCAAAGCACGGGCATTGTACTAGTATTTAATAACATAGGCTGAGGAGCAAGGTCGCAATCTACCAAGACATGAGCTATATATATGATAACACATTCAAGAAAAGATGGGATTCCTGTAAAACAAGCTGAACCTAAAATTGTAAGTATGTCTAAGTCTAAACTTTCATGCATAAGTATTGAATTATTTTATCTTATCGTTTGTTTACTTTCAGCAAGCACTTAAAGAAGTTGCGATAAAATATCCAGAACTTAAGAAAAAAAACAATATAAGATATCCAGAACTTATAGAAAAAAAAAATAAAGGATGGTGATCTCTTCTCACATGTATTTGGGCGTGAACAAAGGGGGCATGTTAATTTGCTACGTAGGTTTAGGTCCAACTCCCTCTTCATTAGGAATTCTAGTTAACGCAAGTATACATCAACAAAGGTTTAGATGGCACTTCATGGCTGTCGTAAAGCTAAGCAAGAAGTCACATTAATGAAGGGGGCTGTAGAACAAATGCAAGGGGAGATGCAAGAGTTGAAGAACTTTTTTTAGTAGCCTAGGCAGAAGAGAAGCTACATCCAATTTAGAAAGCCCTCTAGAACATGGATCTAATCCTACACCAAATATGGTATGTATATATATTGGTAACCGATTTTTTCTAATCAATCTTTTTATAGTAGATGTTTGATTGTTATATTTATGTAGACAATGGTAGGTGCAAATGACAATAGTGAGGCAAGTGAAGATGGCAATAGTGAGCCAAGTGAATAGCCTAATCCTAAGGTCACCAATGAGGTATGTATCATCACATCATGATAAATGGTCCTAAGCCTATAATCTAAGCTTGCATTCTTACTCAATTTTTTTTCTAAGAAATTATGCATATCTATCTTTGCTATAAATGTATATATAACTCGTAGGCGAGGTGCAGTTCCATCAAAAACACATTAGGGGGGTATGTTTTTAACATTATTGGGTTATATTAGTGCACTTTATTTTGAAGGATTTTGTCATATTTACATGGGTTACAATGGTGTAGGGTGGGAAAGAAGTGATATGGCTTTCTCTTTTTGGTCCAAATAAAGTTGCTGTGGCAAAGGCTACTATTTAGACAGCTGACCCAACAAAAGTAGGAGGTACTGTTTTAGGACATTAATGCTATGAAGTTGTTGTCAATTCTGTGTTGAAAAGGGATGCTCCATTGCTTCGCCCTTATGAAAACATGAAAATCATGGGCGATGCCTTTGGACGATCGATTGAATGGCCAAGCTAGAAGGTACTTATTTTACAAATTTATGTTGGCTACTGTAAAGGTTGGCATGCAATTAAATTTTTAATGCTTATTTGTTTTGTTTAGATGATGAACAATGAACAGGTAGCAAAGCCATCACTTGAGAATCGTTTTGTTTCAGGTGACCACTTAATTTATTGCCATGATTGTAACAAATAAAAAATATTATTGCCAAGTTATCTTCCTATTCTTGAAGTGCATGCATATTATAGTTGAGCCATAATCTTTGTACTATGCATTGTGATCTTTCTCTTATTACTTCTGTACATCTCTTTTCAGGTAGTAGCTGGACTTGAAGTATGTGCTGCCAACAAATGGAGTGAAGAAAGGATTATTGATCTTGTTGTTTTTTTGGATAAAGGGCAATGATGTTAGTAGTAGTCTTTTGTGTTACTGTCAATAGGAAGCTTGATGGAGAAAGTGTATTTTGTGTTACACTCCATCTTACATTGAAGTGTATTTGGTTTGCTGTAACTTGTGACAAGCTAGATGGAGTGTATTTGGCATGCTATAAATTGTGATGTCAAATGCTACCGGAGGATGTAACTAATCACTTTTATAATGGTCAAGGATTTTCTCTATGATGTTGTGTTTTATTCAATACACTAATGTTTAATGCTTGTCAATCTTGGAATATTGCATTGTGATAATATTTTTTTATTGAACAATAATTGTCATTACAGAAATGAATGCCATGAAGGCATTGATTTCCTAATGTATATAGTGGCAACAAGTCTGTCGGCAAATAGATGAAAAGGTGTTATATGATCTGCTGGTGAAACATTATCAGCGGATTTAAGTCAGCCGGGTATAGTATGTCTATCGGAAAAAAAATGCCTACCGGGGAAAGTAGGGCCAACAAAGGCACACTGTCTGTGGGGAAAAATTTGACTGTCAGTAAAGAGAATTGCAGACGGCTGGGTCACCGTCATACAGCCTTGGTGGAAGGTCTGCCAGTATTACTCTTTGCCGGCAGATTGTTTGCCACTAAAGGTCATATTCCCCGGCAGATTGAGTGCAATGAAAGCCAAGGTTTCTAGTAGTGGAGGATCTGTCCTTGCAAGCAGTCAAAGAACTCGCAAGAACAAGGTTGAAGCACACACACAAGCTGATGTTCTTAACTTGTTTACTTATGCTCTAGTCGAGTCAGGAGAGCAAGTGATAAAGTTTCACAATGGGGGCAACTAATCTAAACAAAATCTAAACATAAATAAAAGTAGTTTCCCCAATGTATAGGGAGAGAGATGGTTGGTAGGAGGTGCTCTCACGCACTAGGAATACATTGGGGACTTAGCCTAAAGTAATGGTGATGCAGCACGCAACAAGAGCAAAAGATTGGTTTTGTCCACAAGATGTTTTTGACTGCTGCAGCAAGCTTGTTTGGAATTTGAAGGTGAGGTTGGATCTGTTGGAAAGATGGCGAAGTTATATTTCCAACAAGTGCTCACACGCTTTGTTTGCATTCTCTATGACGTTTTGTAGTCATGTTGGTCCTTGGAAGTCGAGTATAATCCTTTTATATTCCCACCATGCTTTATGCTATCGTTGGTGATTTAATGCCTCATAGATGGTCCATGCCCAAGTTTGTAAGCATAAGAATGTTATTATGCAGCGGTCTATTCTTTTTTACGGAAAGGCAGGAGAGCTGACTTGCATTAATTATAGGAGGAATGAAAAGGCAGAAGACTCAGTATAAAATCAAAACAAATAAAAGAGAAAGAAAAAGAAAAAGGGGTGAAAAGAAACAAAAGGTTGCCCGCCCCCAGGCGTGCAAGAGAAACTACACAATTACAGGCTTCTGTAACCACTCAAAGGCGCAGGTCATCAATGAGAGAATCTAAGAAGATCGAAATAGGTCTATTCTTACAATTATACATATGCAACCTGAGAAGGAATTCACCTGATAGTTAAGTTTTTGCGCGCGAGCTTGGACAATTGGTCCTGGAATGTTGATCGTTGGCTGTTGGTCGTAGTCTTTGGTTGTTGGTCCTATGGATGTATCCGAGGTGACGATGTTCTAATCACATAAAACTTGTAAGACATTGTCTAAAATTAAGTAGATAGACATAGACATGAAATAATCATCTTCGTAGTTGCCTGTAAGGCATATCATTAACCATTAGAACGTTACATCTTAACAACATACATTCATACATATCTTCACTTCCATGATTACATATAATTTTTGTTTATATATACTCATGGAATGTAATTGGTACAGACTAATTAATTAACGGAGCTGCTGATGACTTGTTGGTAGACATGTAACGGCAAACGAGGTTGAGCTTGCAAGAGCAACGGTTTAGCTAGTTCCAAACTGGCAATGGACTCTCGGAGCTCGATCCTACTAACTCCAGGCAGGTTGGTCCAAGTGAATCCCTGTAGAAGCCTCGCGAATAACATCATCGTGATAGAAGTGCCAAGTGACACCCCAGGGCAGGCCCTCCTGCCGGTGCCGAACGAGATGAACCTAAGGTCTGGCTCGGTGAGTACGATGGTTGAGTCGTTGATTAGATGTCGCTCGGGCCGGAACTGAAGGGGATCATCCCAGACGTTGGGGTTCCGGCCGAGCCCGATTCGGCTTAGGATTACTTGGCTGCCCTTCGGGATCAGGTAGCCAGCGACAGTGGTGTCTTCCATGGCGACATGGGGCACGTTGAAAGCGTGGTATGGGTGGATGCGGAAGGCCTCCCGTATGCATGCTTTCAGATAGTTGAGGTGTGTTATGTCGGACTCTTCGACTTGCCTGTGTTTGCCGACAACCGTGTCCAATTCGGCGATTGCTCTCTGCATGATCTCTGGCTTGTTCATCATCTCGGCTAGTGCCCACTCGACCGCATTTGATGGGTTGTCAACTGTCGCAAACATTATTTCCTGCATGAAAATTTTGAACATGTAATTGCCCTAGGTCTCCATATGGCTAGTCAAGTAATTTAGATTGAATCTTTAGAACTCGTTATTTAAATCGTGGCTAGCTGATGCAATGAAATTTATCACGTATGTTACTCAGATTGATACATACCCTGATTTATACATGTCTCTACATAGCTTAAACATTACATAATTATTTTCTTCATGAATATCTAATAAGAAACTGTCAGGCAGATGGACACTTTTTCGACCATACCTTCATATGCTGAAGTTGATACATACCCAAATATAAGCGTATCGCTCCATGGCTTAGACTGATAAATCTCATACTCTAATTGATACATACCCAAATATATATGTATCTCCATGGCTTAGATACGACATGATGAATCGTCAGCATGTGAATAATTAATTAGAAACTTTCAGTGCAGATGTACATAGGCTTTCGACCACACCCAAGCATACTCAGATTGTTACCTACCTGCTTTTTACGTATATCTGACTTCTTATGTGAAGACTGGTGGATTTTAGCTGGTTATCTAGAGTTTCAAATTGCAATGAATGTGTACTCTGGCACTAGTTAATTCTTCTAGGTAGCTTGCAATTTTTCTTGACCACGAATAGAGATGTATACCATGTATCTGTATAAATTTTTGTTTACAATGGTATGGATGCACCACATCCTTTTTTTTATTTTCTATCATACACTCATATGTGCATATACACTTCTTCTTTTTCTGTTCATTAAACTGCCTGATACTCCCCCGGTCTTCAAAAAGTAGTCATTTTAGATTTATCCTAAATAAAAGTTCTAAAACATTATCTATAAAAATATTTGGGTATGCATTTGGATTGGACACATGAAAATAATATACATGGATTCATCTTAAAAAGTACTTCCATAATATATAAATGTACATGCGCATGTTTTATTAGAACAACCGGAGTGCATGGATATACCATTTTTTTAGACATCCTCGTATTTTTTTCAACATCAGAGTATATAGTTGTACTACCATACATACTCTCAATTTTATTTTTACGCCACCCTCGTATTTTTTTTTAAAAAAAATGGATTGCAAGGGTTCATAGATCATACATTTTTTTTAAAGTCGGGAGTGTGTATATTTAGAGAAAACCACTGCTTTTTATTTTTTAAAAACATACACGTGTTTTTGAAAACAATCAGTGTATGGGTATATCTAGATGGACATATTCGTACCTTTTCAAAACAATTAGCGTATGGGTATATGTCGAATAAACTTGCAATCCCTTGCTTTCTATATGGACATACTCATTGATCGTCAAGTAACAACATGGTAATTATTACTGCCCATTCAAATGGCCAGGGCGTGCTTTCAATAGCATTGCAACCTTGCCATATCAAAAGCTACTAACGGGCATACCCGTTAACAATGACACCTATAGCAAGTTCCATGATTTAGATGCATTCCAATTGATACACACACACACACAATACTATCATTCTTACTATAGATAATATATTTTGGGATCATCTACCGCTACCGCAATAAGTGTCAGTTAATTTTGATAGAATTACACTATAACTATACTACAATTTTAGTATTACCAATGTGTACTTTATGGTGATTGAGCAAACATAATGACTTGAAACATGTGAAGATAAAAAATACGTGAGCATGCGTATTTTGCAAATATAAATAGTAAAAAACATAGAAAATCAACAAATAAAATAGGTAATTGATAAATAACAAATTTGTACTAAAATTGCACATTTTTAAGCAGTTTAATTTTAATGTTGCTAGAGCATCCCAACAGCCCCTCTATCCTACCCTCTAAAACACTATTCATTCACTCATGAATAGTATTTTAGAGGGTGAGATATGGAGGCTATTGGGATGCTATTAGAGTGTAACTTTAAAGTGACCGATAGTTAAAAAAGATTTTAGGAGTCCGAGAATTAGCAAATCCGTAGTCCGTAGATATATAGCTCACCAGTGTTTGTGCTTTTATTTCTTCAAACGATAGCAAAGGCCTGCGTTGTGCATCCTCAAGTGAAACTAGCGCATCAAGGAAGTCTGTTATCTCTTTCTTCTCTCCCCGTCCTCGAAGCGCGGACCATTCATGAACCCTTTCTTGTATGATGGGATCATGCAATCTATTGATCGTCCTCAAGACACCCTTGGCAATCTTCTCATGGCCGTCCAAGTTGAGGCCGACCAGTGCAGGTACGCAATCCGAGATGCAGAAGCTGTAGAGGCTATTGAGCAGCGTGAACAGCGCGGCGACGTGCTCCACCTCGTCGGGCCCGGGGCCGCCGACGACCAACGACGAAGCCAGCGGCTCGCCGTAGCCGAAGTGCCTCCTGCCGAACACCATCCTCCGTATCACGTTGCCGCAGAAACTCCGGGTTACATGGCGCACGTCGACGATGTTGTTGGTGGTGGCTGCTTGATCGCTGCAGTACTGGCTGTAGACGTAGCCGACGAGGTGGTCAGCCTCCTCCGCTCGCCGGCCGTTCATCCGGCGCTCCATGGCCGGGGACAAGATGCAGGAAGTGAGCATCCGCTTCATCTTTTTCCACTGCTCTCCATGGGGGGACAGGCTCGAGATCCTGTACCCGAAGCTGAACAAGCAGGAGGCGAACGTGGCGGGCCGCGACGCGAACGCGGCGTCGTTCTTTCGCAGGAACTCGCGGGCAATCTCCGGGGAGCTCACCGCGACGAAGTGGACGGGGCCGGAACGGAGGCAAAGGATATCGGTGTGCATTTCCTTGAGGAGGTTGTCGATCCACCTGAACACCGGCTTGTTCCATAGCATCTGGTGCATGTTGCCGATCACCGGCAACCCAGCCGGCCCCGGGGGTAGCCGGCGTAGCACCTTATTCTTGGACGTCGCCTTCTTCCGATAGAGCCATGCAAAGGCCAGTAAGATGGCAACTATTGCAAATACACTTGTCAGATTGTTACTTGGAGATAGTGGAGCAGCATGCAGGCTTTTTGTAAGTGACATCTTGGGTGATGTGTTGGGGGCTGCTCTCATGCGTGAGTGATTACACATGATTGTGTGATTGATCACTACTTAGTTATGCTTGCTAGTTGCTAGGCTGCAATAACTGCATGTGTCGTTGATCTGTCTTTGCAATTGGCATGGCATATTTATACCCGATAGAGCCCCCTGCATTCCTCCTATATGCAAATTTGATGTGCATCTCCACATTTTTCACATGTATCCTTGAGGCCATTGAGTCAATGTCTATGCATATATTTGTCATTGACACGTGTTCATACGGATCAGCGAAACTAGCTTATGATTTAACAGTCCATAGTTGATAAATGGTAGCTTGGGAGGACAGGATGAACATGACTGCTAATAATGATATTATGGAAGACTAGCTAGACCCGACATGACCGCTAACAATGATATTATGGAAGACTAGCTAGCTAGACCCGATATATGTGTCTGTGTTCTTTGTAAAATAGCTTTGTCATCTACATAGAAAATAACGACCTAGTAGTTATTAATTATTAGTATATATATTACTGTTCTGTACGGTATGTCGTGTAGTTGGCTAGGGGTGCCGTGGGACATGCGAAACCGGTTATGACTAAACCTTTCTTTGATTCGCGGTTGGATTCGGTTTGATTCGGTTGGGTTAAAGTTTATTATTTTTATAGCTTATCTGGTGTAACATTTTATAATATTTTTTGAGACTTTGTGGAGTCACTATAATAAACTGCTGTAGACTGGAGTGCCTCTGTAACTCTCGACCGCCAGAAAAAGATCATCGACCGTGAATACGTATTCCCGACGGCTAACACAAAATCGTCGAGAAACAAACCTATCTCGATGGCTATAAACGAAGCCGTCAAGACTCATGCACTTCCATCCACACAGCCACCACGAGAAAGTAACGGCGACGTTTACTCATGACGGTCGGTCGTCAAGCGGTCAAGAGAGGATCCGGTGATATCTTGATGGCCACTGGCAAGGCCATCGAGAATAATATATATATATATATAGTAAAAATAACTGGGACTCCCTGAGGCCTGGGCTCCCCACGTTTGCACCCTCTGATTTGCATCAATCAACATTTAATAACATTTAGTAGCACCTTCATTTGAATGAACCATACCAATGAGATGGCTAGCTACACATTCAAATTCAAATTGTGTCATTAATACTTTACTTTCCCATATCAATGCGTCTTTGAATTGTCAAATCTTCATGCAATCCAATGATGATGAGGTGGGGAGCCTAGGCCCCGGGGAGTCCCATTCCTATTGACACATCTTAGATTATCTTTTGTATGAAATCTTGATTTTTGTTAAAAAATGGAAAATTGGATAATTGAATTTGTTCTTTAATAATTAAATTTAAAAATGTATTTGTCCGTCTTGTTAAATTTGAATGAAATTTGCATTGGTATGATCCCATGCGCATAGTATTATTCTTGAACTAAACCTAGAGTTTATCCACAAAACACACACTTTATGGGAGTCATCACATTGGATGTTTGAACAATGCTAATTTTAATTTGTGGTAATGTTATTTCATGTATCAACTAACTAGTAATGCATAGCAGTACTTACAATATTGGTGTTTTTGCGATTTTTAAAAAATTTAATTTGTTTCGTTTACCATCTAGGGGCGATGGTGGTGAAACCCTCGCAACATGAACCTATCTCGACGGTTTTTAGTGGAACCGTCAAGACATACCATCTATCTCGAGGGTAGTCCAAAAAAGCCCTCTATTACAACATCTCTCGACGTTCTAGTTAAATCTAGCCATCGAGATGTGTGTTACTGAGGTCTTCCCCTAGGCAACGTACTCTCGACGGTTCCAGGGTGGCCGTCGAGAGTGACATGGCAAACGGGTTCATCGAGCATATCTCTCTCGACGATTCTAGGTTGGTCGTAGAGAAAGACATGGCCAATGGGTTCCTCGGCATATCTCTCTCCATGGTTATGGGGTGGCCGTCGAGAGAGATGTGATCCTTGGGAACATTTCTCTCAATGGTTTTAATGGTAATCATCAGGAGAGACATGCCTAACAAGCTCCTGGGGCACGTCTCTCTCGACGCTTCCTTGGTGGTCGTCGAAAGAGAGCTTCCCCATTTAAACAGTAGGGGCAGGACACCTAGGCGCATTTGTGCCAGATCGCGCAACCAAACTCTGTGCTAGCCGCTTTCGCCGTCGCCAGCTTCCTCCCCAAGCCGCCGAACTACCTCCGCACCGCTGTCCTGCGCTGCTGCGGCGCCGCCTCCACCTCTGCGGAACTGCCTCCATGCATCGGCGCCTACAAGGAACCGCCACCGCGCCGCCACCTCCTTCCACAGAGCTCGGCGCGCTGCCTAGTGTGGCCCTTCCTCCGCCTTTGCACAGCTTCCTTCTTCACCATCACTGTGCCGTCTCCTTCTCCATCTATGCTGCGCCCTTCAGCCGCACGCTGCCACTCCTCTGGCCTGCGCCGCCTACCCAGCTTCCTGTGACGCCGCCTCCCATTCACAACCCGCACTGCTGCCTCGCTCGCTGTTGGTCGCGCCTACGTCCTATCCACGGACCGTGTTGTCTCCTCTCTGACGTTGTTGCCAACGTACGCCAACGAGGTACATCCCTTGTGCTGGGAAACGGGTAGACTACGCGAGCGCAAAATCAAAATTTTCTACCACAAATCACCTACGAGCACATGCAAGTAGAGGATCACAGATCGTTACCCTTGACGCGCAGATGCAACGGAAGTAGTTTCTCACGCGTAGAGGAAGTAGACGTACACGTCCAGATCACCACCGAGTACTCGCCTATGCTTGCCAAGTGCTTGCCGGTGTTCGCCGAGTGCTCACCGATGTCTCACCTGTGCTCGCCGACGATCCAACCGAACAGCGCGTCCGCATACGGCAGCACCTCTAGCGGTATCCACACGTACCGAGCAGGAACGCCTCACGGGGTGTGCTAGCGGCTCGTGGTAGACCTTGAGTGCTAAATCTCTGTGCTTGGGTGACACAATAGATATTAGTGCCAGGATTAGTGGGAGTGCGTATCAAGTGACGTCCTAGTAGTACTGCTAGGAATAGACGTAGTGTCTAGACAAGTTAGTACCCGGTAGACACCTGATTCAACGACTGAGCGATAGGTAGTAGGTGGTGACAGCCCTGCTATCCATGCGGCAGTTTGTGGAATTCACCCCGTTAGTCTCAGTCCAGTCGAGCCCAATCGGGGTGATCATAACCAGTCGGTGTTCTTAACTGATAACGGGTGATAGTGAATCGACCGAGCTCCGATACAGAGTAGAAATTGTGTGTGAATTATCCTTGTACCCTTGACTAGTGTGAACCTTTAGTTGAACCTCTCGTCCAGAAATATCTTACCCCACTTTCATCATTCCACCGTATCCATCTGGCCAAGTCAAGACTAGAAACTAGACTCTTCTCATTCTTCGTGGGAAATCAATACCTTTGGAATAATCCGGGGTGAAAGCTACTGCAATATCCATGCGCTTGCGATTAATTCTAGTAGGCATAAGAATCGCCAACAAGGATGTGTAATAAAATGTAAGGAAGAACAAAAATATAATAAAGTAATTACCTATAAAAGTCCTCGACCGCTAAGACTCTTGCCCTGGACATCAGATCCTACACCTTCTACTTAGTATTTCTATCTATGACCTGATCAAAGTCTGCCTCCTCTAACCTTGCACGAGGACAGTACCTAAGTTAAAAGCAAATAAATCAGCTATGGTAGCAAACACTTTCTCGTGCTAACTCTCGCCATGTACTTGTCCCCATAGGATTACCTTTTTCATGGAACAATTTTTGGTCAGATTGGTTATGTTGACATTATGCTCTCTCGCTAAATATTTATTGCAAAAGTTGGTGATCACCAGCACGTAGTACGATTTTGCTACGGAACATTCCACACACGCCATGTTTTTCACGTTCACGCGAACCCCTTTTAGACGACGCTCCACAGGATACATTCACCTATACTGGAAAGTTCTATGCACCAGTGAATCCTCCATTGGATTTAAAAAACAATGAACATATATTTTTCAAGCTTGCACACAAGCACAACTATATCATCTTCGAGTTCGGTCATTTCGTTCCTTTTTATTTCTTTAGCACATAATTTACTGTAGAAGAAACTCAATTCTTCCATGAGTCAAAAATAAACCGGTCACTTTGTACCATTCGTCCAAGTGTTGTCCATTTTGTTGCCATCCATCATGCATCCATCTTCTTAATTTTTCCATCTCTAGGTTGCCTTCCGAGCTATGCACGTCAGAGTTTTTTAATTGGCAATTTGGCATAGGAAGGTTTCTAAACCCACCCACAAATGACCGGTTAACCACATTTCGTTGTGGCATCGGCAAGTTCAAGACGATATTTCAGCAGCAAACCCTAAGGGTTCGTTCTCCTACTGCAACGATGGCCAGGAAGCTGATTAAATCCCCGAGTACTTATGTTATGCACAGGCGAATCTCTCAGGATCATGCGGTCGAAAATATGTCTCAAACCACCACTACCACAACGAAATGTGCTCGACCAGTCATTTGTGGGTATCCACAGGGACATCGTTAAGGGGGCTTTCCATTGGACAACACGTTACAACGAATCACCGACCGTGTTACATATGAGTTGTTCCGTTTTCAAATGGGTAACGTACGACTAGGTCACATTCACAAAAATATAATTTTAGAAAATTTTCACATTTCACAAGTTTATCCTATATTCATTACAAATAACATAATTTTGCAAATAACATAATCTTATTTGTTCTATATTCATTAGTTTTTTATATTTATGACTCATATTTTTATTTTATAACTACAAAATTATTTATTTTAATAATCACTAAATTACATATAGTCTTGACTAATCGTACATGGTTGTCCTGACTACACAACTAATATTTCAAAAAAGGGCAAGGTGAAAGGGATATGTCCTAGATCAATCGTAGTTATGATTGTACCATGTCTTTGTTCATGTACATATGATAAATAGGTTCCCTGAATAAATGTCATGACTTTGTTCATTGGGTGACTTGATTGTGAAACACATTGTTAATTGACATTATTTTAAACGGGTCCCTGATCTATATCATTACGAGCAGCGGTTATAATTTAATCAGGATACGTATTGGTTGATGGTAATGTTTCACATACCATATATATAGAGATATCAAACTAATAGTATGGACGCATGTTGGTGAACATGGGCATTTGGACAGACCTACTCCGAGACGTTGTGAGTTGATATCTCTTATGTAACCATCAGCATATAGTCTCGAGTGGTACGCCTATATGGTCCTTAGACTTGAGATTGTCATGGATGCCCAGCATGTTGACTCGTATACTTTGGTATCATCAAACGCTACACCATAACAAGGTAGTTGTAAAGGTGCCTACTGGGTATGTCACGATACATAGACAAGGGTGTGATAATCAAGATGGAATTTGCCCCTCCTCGATAACAGGAGAGATACCTCTGGGCCCCTCGTGTGGATGCATAGGAAAAGCGCATGGCCGTGCTAATATGACTAAGGAGTTAGTCATGGTATGTATCCATTCCACTGCAAAGTGAAGTGGTCGAGCTATCAATAAGGGTGGCGTGCATCTCGCCTTGAGCTTGACTGGTATCGGGTGGCAAAGGGATCGGTATGTGAGTGAATCAAGGTTCAGCCGAATATTGATTCTATGCATTCGGGGGTCAATACGTACTGCTAGGTGTCGCTATTGATCAGTGGATTGGAAATAGGTTTTCGGATCCACGGCCGACTTGCATTGAACCTAACGGGTCACACACTTAATGAGTTGGAACTGTTTAACGGGTTACGTAGGAGATAGAACCCTAGCGGGCCGAAGCCCACTAGTGTGACTATATAAGGAGAGGCCTAGGGGAAGCGCTAGCAGATGAGTTGTGCCTTTCAACACGCCTAGCCGTCGCGCGCCCCTCCTGCTCTCCAGAAACCCTAGCCGCACGGCGAGGTGCTAGCACACCCCGTGAGGCGTTCCTGCTAGGTACGTGTGGATACCACTAGAGGCGCTGCCGTACGCGGACGCGCTGTTCGGTTGGATCGTGGCGAGCACAGGTGAGACATCGGTGAGCACTCGGTGAACACTGGTGAGCACTCGGCAAGCACAGGCGAGTACTCAGTGGTGATCTGGACGTGTACGTCTACTTCCTCTACGTGCGAGAAACTACTTTCGCTGCATCTACGCGTCAAGGGTAACGGTATGTGATCCTCTACTTGCATGTGCTCTTGAGTGATCCGTGGTAGAAATATTTGATTTTGCGCTCGCATAGCCTACCTGTTTCTCAGCACAAGGGATGCACCTCATTGGTGTACGTTGGCAATGAACTTGCTTAATACCAACAGAGAGATAATGTAAACGAAATAAACTTGCCTAATAAACGAAGGATGGGACTAAGTGTTACCGATAGAAAACGAAGCAGAACTCGCACCCGAGTTCGGCTCAGGAGCTCTAGTGGAGGGATGCCGACATGACGGCTTCTCCTTAGCATTAACTCTCCTCTCACCTACTCTACTTGATAAATGGGCAGCGTTTCGCTGCTTTGTGTTCTTCCCGCACTTCTCCGTGCCTTGCAAATGGGGATAGGGGCTTCTTTTATATCCTACCGCAGCGAGTGAGGGTGTGCCACATGTAGGGACACTTGTCTTCTTCTCCCCAGCCAAAGGAGAATCCAAAGTGGATCCAAAGGGGTCGGCCGACCGGGCCTCTGTTGATCTCGGCCCTCGGTTTCGCATGGGATCCCTCATTGGCGGTGTAGATCATCCCCTTGAGGCTGTTTTGACAGTTGAGGCCAGTACAATTGAGTTACTTGAGAGCCAAGTGATCCTATCCAATGCAATGTCATCCCTAGGATCAAAACGGCTTGATGTGAACGGTTGGGATAGTCTCCTTTTAGAATACTTGGAGAGAAGGCAACCCCGGCTTGGACCAAGTGCCAGTCGGCCGGCTAGTGTTGATCCTATCCAATGCAATGTCATCCCTAGGATCAAAACGGCTTGATGTGAACGGTTGGGATAGTATCCTTTTAGAATACTTGGAGAGAAGGCAACCCCGGCTTGGACCAAGTGCCAGTCGGCCGGCCAGTGTCGATCGGCCGACAAGGGGTTTTCCCCGCTTTGGGTCCATTTTTGCTGAGTAGGTCCTTGGAGACACAAACTTACCAAAACTTGTGGAACTTTGTTAATTTCCACATTTTTAGTCTATGTTCCTTCATTCGGGAGCTATTTTGACGATCGAAAGTGTATGAAAAGTTATCAAAATTGACCATCAACAATCCTACGTTTGACATGATTTTGCTAGGAGGGAGTACGGCGAGAGGGTCAGTAGCACTTTTGCTCGTACGAAATACCTCACAGCTCCACAACACCTCACTGTTTGGCCAGATTGGGCCTTCAATGTCCCAGATGATTGGGACACCCTAGCCCAGCACTTGGCCAGCCAGGAGTTCTGTGAGAGGTCCGAGATGACCAAGAAGAACTGGGCTGCTAAAGCAACCAGGACTACCATCGGGAAGATGTTGTTCGCGCACCTCAAAAGAAAATGGTAAACCCATTCTACTATTTGTAATTTCATTTTTCGCACTAACCAAAATATTTCAATTATTTGTATGATGCAGGCTATCACGACCGGACAGCTTCCTCCTTGGCTACAGGTTTTCCGGAGGAAGCACTCCTCCATGAACAAGGATGGTTCGATCAGGTCGTGGACCCCGTTGCTACGCAACAAGAGGTACATTACACGTTCATATCCAGTTTTCACCCCATTCTACTTTTTCGACCATGTATGCCCAACCTTCACTTCAATGTAGGCATGCTACAAAGAGGCTTATGCCGAGAAGCATGGGAAAGACAAGAACCTGGAGGAGGAACCACTTGACCCGTCCAATGGTCATACACCGGACTTCCAGTGGAAAGACTCGCGGTAGGCGGGAACGATGTTTGGGCTTCTGAAAACTGCAGTATGCCTTAAGTGGGCCGCCAGCTGTAAGCCATGGTAAATGGGAACAAGTATTGCTCAATTAAATTCTAGCCTGAGGTATGGTATGCCTTGATTAGGCCGCCAGTTGTATGCCGGGATAGTCAAGTATAGGTACCACTTGTCTAAACCTAACTTGGGATAAGGCACACCTCATGAAGGGCCGACGGCCAGTCACCATACCGAACGGGACTTGGGTGCCTATCAAGTTAAAAAGCCAGTCCTTAATCTTGGACTAGGATATCGAGGATACGCTCTTTTTATTTTCTGAAATTTGAATGACCTAAAATAATAGGGGCATAGAGAGAAAATGGCTGTGAATCGAACTCAGCCACCGTAGTTGAAAATGGGCGCTGGTTCTGGTGACAAACTGAGCAAACCCTTTTATGTGTTTTAGGGAATGGAAATGGAAAAACGGCAAGGCAGGGAGGAAAAAAGGGAGCTTGCGGGATTCTAACCTCAGCCGCTGAATTGAACGCACCTTCTGAAAGATTTGCCAAAAAAAAGTTTTTTATATATTAAGGCCTTGTTTGTTTCAATTAAATTAAATGAAAATTTGGTTTTTTTATAAACCAAATGATGCAATACTTTGTAGTCGTTTTTTTGTGGTTTTAAATAGTTTTTTCAAAGTTTATAAATATTTTTTCATAACTTTTTAAACTCATTAAGTGGTCTTTTAAGGGGGTCACAATTTTTTCAGATTAAAGTTTTTAGCAACTTGCAGCTCTAACGAACAAAGAAGCTAATGGACGGCTGGTGTCAGTCAGAGAGGTCGGTTCACACGTGTGTACTGGACACAGCGATAGACCAGTGCAGACGAGTTTCAAATATGTATACGTAAACATAGATAGCTAGATGGATGGATACGAGAAAGATCAGTACGTTAGAGCATGTCCATGAGTGATAGCAAAATGAAAGCCCTATATTACATTATAGCATCTCCATATTCAGGCCACTTCTCTTGTCCCTCTACTGGCTACAAGCAGTGACCATATGTTTGCAAGTACTGAGCAATGGAATAACAATCTGCAATGTAATCATCCAATGCCTAAAATGAAGACCCTTTTGCTTGTCTGAAATGAAGACCCATCCATTACCTTCTTTTATCCTTCTCTTCCTGTGCTCTTGGAGAAAATATCCTTACAGGCTCCTTTCCCTTTCTTACTGCATACCTCTTTGCACCTTCCTTTTCCCGGTCACTGTGTTGACTATCCTCACTCACATCTATCAGAACATCTTCAACATATATGTCCACCACTCCTGCATCAGTGGTATGGTTTTCCATAGAGAGGCATGCATTATCATCAACAAGCATTCTCAGCCCATCACCAAGTTCCTTTCCTTGAAATAGCTAGTGTAAGGTTTGATCTTCTCTAGCAGATGTAAGATCTGCCAGATGTCCCATAATCTCTGGCAGATACATCTTGTCCAACTAAATATATGATATTCCTTCCTGACCACCAACATATTTCACACTCATTCCCTATCCCACAAACATCCCATTGAAATGGAATCTAACTGCAAGCTTGTCTAGGTTGTCAATTTCCAAACCTAGATCAGTACAATGCCATACACACACAAAAAAACACATAGATCAATATAATGTCATAGCATCATAGATTCCGCATGAGTTTGAATGCAATAATTTAGTACCAATAAAAGCACTCAAAAGACAATAATTCAGTACCAATAAAAGCACTCAAAATACAATAATTCAGTACCAATAAAAACACTCAACATACAATAATTAAATACCATAGTTGCGCATTACACATATTACAATGCCATAGTTGTGCATCACAAAGTTTACATTTCAAAAAGCAAGGATCATAGGGTACAATGCATTATAAAAGAACTATCATGGTCTAGACCCATTACTATCATAGTCTATTCCCTCTCTTCAATGTGCTCCCAGAAGTCACAAGAACTACCAGGGGTTGGGGGCTCATAGTCAATGGGGTAGCACATGTTAGCTAAAGACCCATCGAGCTCTTCATCCGAATACTTCTCACCATCACCTAGCTCGGCTATTACACACTAAAAACACTCGATTACCAACTGCTCCAATTCAGTTGATATTGCATCGACTTCCAGTAGGGTCCTATTAAAGTTGTCCTTGCAAACCTTCCACAGGTCATCGGCTTTTGTTTCAATCGCTTTGACAGCAGCCGCTAGCACAAGATTTGCCGCCTTCGGATCAGATGCCATCTTCTCCTACCCACATTCAAACACCCCAAATCAAGATGGTTTAGATCTACGCATAACACCTCCTTGCAACAAATCTCCCCCAACTTATCCCCAAAATCTCACCTAACCCTAGCAAACAAATCCCTCAAAACGAGCCACGCAACAACAAAATACCGGTCAAACTAACCTCGATCCTGTCGACGTTTGTACAAATCACGGATTCAAGCAACCTTCCCAACACCCATCCCCTTCGATTTGAACCCAAGGAGGAAGCGACGCAGCGCCGACAATGTTGGAGCGAGCGGGAAGTGAGACAGTGGAGAGAGACACAGCGGGGAGTGAGACAGTGGGGAGTAAGACAGTGGAGGTGCAGCCAGCGTGTCGCCCACATGGGCTGCCCGCGTGGCAAAACCGCCCACATAACCCCCTACTGGGGGATTTGCGGCACTAAATGTACTACAGGGTTCCACCAAGACGGTTTTCCATGTGGGTGGCTAGACTCTCTGCACCACTATACTTCAGGGGGTAAAGTAGACTTTTTTCTTAATATATTATCCATACTGGTTATAGGTGAAACAAAAAAAGGATAAAGTAGGACTCGACAAAAAAAAGAAGATTTGACTAATACTGTCAAGAAAGGTGCGGCAGACACATATATGTATAATTGTAATTCTAGGAGAAGCCTAGGCTATGGCGACACCATAGATCCAGAATCCCTGGGATGCAAGAGTTACGCCTTATTTGTTTAGCTTAAATTAAACTAAAATTTATTATTTTTGTATAAGTCATATGATGTAATACTTTATAGTAATTTATATGGGATTTTAAACAGTTCTTAATAAATTTCGTAAAATATTTTTTCCATAATTTTTTAAACTCTTTAAGACGTCTTTTAAGGGGCCATAGATTGAAGGTTTCAACAATTTTTACCTCAAACAAACAAAGCCTAAGTACACATCATACAAATATTGTAAGACTATCGATGAATAGGCCAAAAGCAAACCTCCCTCTCTCTCTCATCCCAACAAAGATTTCAGATTGGTCTTGATCCCTTCTCGAGTGAGCTCCCCAGTTAAACCCAAGCACCATCAACCCTCTCTCTCTATGGCTACCTCGCCGGAGGTAACATGGGGGTGCCATCCCCTTCGTGCACTCTCCCTCCTTCCGGTCCCCTCTTCCCCCTTGGGTCCTCTTGGTTAAATTTGCTCTTCTTTGTTGCCGACAACTGCGCAGGAGGCAGGAAGATGTGATTTGTGACTTGGAAAGGCAACGGTGGAGATTGTCGTGGATGCTTAGGGTGGGCTAGGGTTTAGTAGCTTGGTTTGTGTTAATAGTTGCTAGGGTTATCTTGTCACCAGCTTATCCAATCTGGTGGAGCTTTTGGTTCTTAGCAGCAACTTCGGCATCGTCATGTCGGCTTCTTAAAGGGGTCACCAGAGATTTGTTTTCCATAAGGTTGCTTGCCTCCATATAGGCCTCAAAGTGGTGGAAGTGATGCGGAGTAGAGGGCCGAGAGGGCGCTTCTCTACTGTCGCTTTTACCTACGATGAGGTCTTCCTAAGTGGCAACGACTGTATTGTGGTTTTTGAATTTGTTTTCTGTGGCTTCATTGGTGCTAGTGGCATTAACAACGTCTCTCTATTTGCCATGATTGGGGTTTCCATGTTCTACATACCTTCTAGATTGGAAAACAACCGTTCCGCCGCCATTGCAGCACATGCCCTTGTTGGAAGCCCATAGTTTCCAAAGCCAGTGGGGTATTGGCTAGAGGAGCTTTTTTCTGGTAGGGTTCCAGCTATGCGGTCTTTCTATGGTGGTGGGCAACACCACAGAGTGGAGTGTTGCTGAAAGTTACAACAGGATTCTAGAATGATTGTTCTTAGCAATATGTTTTCTTGATTTCTTATTTCAATGTTGCCTTGTAATATTGCTAAGGTTAATGGAATACCCTCTTATAAAAGTATAAAACGCACTGCTACACAATGGATGATGACAGCACGTGCTTCAGGACAAACCCAATTGACGCAAAATCGTCGGACTACTCTGGTTTGGAATCAAAGTAAACTATGTACCAGAGATATGTGAAATTCCTGTCCTCTACATGAGTTTTCAAAATAGTCTTTTCTTGCATAGTTTATATAAAAATTGACTTTTCAGGATATACAACCGCGATAAAGCTAATTGATAAAATGTCATTCTTAAAGCATCCCCAATAGGGCCTCTATCCCATCCTGTAAAACACTACTTATGTCTAAGGATGCAAATGGGTCGGCCCTAGGACCAACTTTGACCCTCCATAGTTCATTTATTTGTACTAAATAGATTAGAAATCAAGTTTTTAGTACAAACAAATGAACTAGAGAGGACTAAGGGTGGCCCTGGGGTCAATCCATTTGCATCCCTACTTATGTCTCATAAATAGTGACATGAACAGTATTTTACGGGGGTTGGATGAAAAGGCTATTGGGGATGCTAACAAAGAAACTAGCAATAGTTTCAGGTGGTTTTGGTAGTTTAATCAGTTGGTTTCATACATACTAGAGGGTGAACGCACTGCGCTGCATGGTCTTGTTGAGAGAATCCGCACCACGCACAGGGATAGAATCCGCACACTCTACAGGTGAATAAATAGAAGGAACAACACACGCATGAGACGGTGGGAGGTAGGCAGAAGGGAGAGCAACGCAGGTCTAAAAAACGGTGCACGGAAAAAAAAACAACTACGACCATGCAAAGTAACATCCAAGCATTATCTTGTGAGGGCATTGCACCGTCATGCGTGGTGTGGTTCAAGGCGGCAAGGAACGGCAAATGCACAGCAGCTGGAACAGGCACTGAACGAACAAACACAGCGGCGTGTGCACCTGCAAACTGCTCAGCACATCAGCCCATAGTTTCATGAAGAAGTCGGCAGAAGGAAAAGAAGAACACGGACGCGGGGCATTGGCCTTTGATAACATGTAAGCCCTCCTATGCGCGCAATTAGCCACGGACTCAGCTCGTGAAACGAGCGGCAAAGCAACTGTGCGTGCAGCAAAGGACATCAGCGAGAAGAAGCGAACAAAATAGAAAGAGCAACCGTAAAACGGCAGGGACAACACATGAAAGCTATAAAAATGGGAAGAGAAAACCAGGAGGTCTGCGTATACGGCGCCGCGAGGCCGATGAAACAGAAACAGGGATAAGCCCGCAGCGATTGCGACCACGTGAACCTTGGGGACGACGCGGCATAGGGCATCCAGAGAAAACGCGGCATAGGGCATCCAGAGAAAACGCAATGCACACTGAAGAGAAGCAGCAACGGCAAGAAGCGAGGAAATGGAAGGTTGAAGCGGAGAGGCCGATGGAACTGCTAATGCCACCCATGAGATTACGGGAGACGCAACGGCTAAGCACGTCGTAATCGACGAAACCATACAAATGGCACAGGGCGGTAATTCGGCGGAACAACAGGTGTATCTATGAAGAGCAAAAGGGCCTTTGTGCGGTACGGGACAAATACGGAGGGCTGGATTGCATGTATGCACGTTCACAACAAAGGCACCAAGGGCCAAAACAAATAAGAGAAGGATAACCGTGCAAAACACAGAAAGCACAAGGACCTTTTTGCAATACCACCAAGACCAGCAGGCAGCAGCACGTGTACCAAGAGGGCAAATGACACGTTAGGGCGTACAGGCTGATATCCAAAATTGGGTGAAGCAAGCATGCGTGGGCTGAGCAGGAGCGTTGATACGAAGCAGAGGACGGCGACGATAAGCAAGTAACGTGAACAGGCCGACAGCTACGCTTAAAAACGCGTTACGCGCTATATAGCATAGTGAAATGAAATAAAAGTTTCACGTTATCTTGGTGTCTGCTGACATCGTCACTGTATTTCCAGTGCTTATCAACCTCACTTTGGTACTGCAACCCTCTCTGGTGCATTGCGTGCAGGCACATGCGACTTAATCACTCCCTGCGAGTCACAAAAGTGATCAGGCAGTGCATTTGCTAATTTATTCAAATTTAGGATCTTCTGGACCTCACCATTTGCTTCACTAGTGCGAGGGTCTAATGTTGCCTCATCAGCTGCTTGCCAGGTGATTTCTCGGCATTCATCTTCTGGTGGCTTATGCTCTCCCCCAAATGATGGGAAATTATCCTCGTCAAATATGCAATCAGCAAACTGAGCCGTATGCAAATCTCCAGTCATGGGTTCTAAATATCGGATTATTGAGATACTCTCATATCCAACATAAATCCCAGACTTTCGGAGAGGGCCTATAGCAGCACGTTGTGGGGTGGTATAGGTACATATACCTTGCATCCAAATTTTCTTAGATACGAGATCTTGGGGATCATACCCTGCGCTAGTTGCATAGGTGAATGGATATTGTGGGCCGATGGTATATAATTGATGAGATTTGATGCATGGAGGACTGCATGTCCCCAGCAAGAGGTCGGTAAGTTAGATTGCAAAAGAATTGGCCGGGCAATGAATTTAATTTTCTTAACCAATGCCTCTGCTAGCCCGTTCTGTATATGAACTTGCGGTACCGAGTGCTCAAGGTGAATCCCTGATGCTGTGCAATAATCATCAAAGGCCTTTGAGGTAAACTATCGGCGCTGTCCATGCGAATTGATTTGATGTTATGCTCGGGGAACACATTCTTAAGGCGGATAATCTGCGAGATTAGCTTCGCGAACGCATGGTTCCTCGTCGAGAGTAAAATCACGTTCGACCACTTCGAGAAAGCATCAATGAGCACCATAAAATACCTAAACGGCCCTGACATGGGCTGAATTGGGCCACATATGTCTCCCTGAATCCATTCAAGGAAAGCGGGGATTTCATCTCTAACCTTCAGGACCGATGGCCTAGTAACCAATTTTCCGGTGGCACAGCTGGTGCACACAAAATCTTCATGATTCGAAAAATTTCTAACACTGATATCATGGCCTTGCGAATTATTCATAATTTATCTCATCATTCTAAGACCGGGGTTGCCAAGTCTGTTATGCCAGATGGAAAAGAGTTCAGAGCTCCTAAAGGTCGTCTTAAGGGAGGTGAACACTGTTGGTGCTCTAATGCTAGTGTGGTATAGCCCAGTTTCTAAGGAGGTGAACTTCTCGAGAATTCGCTTCTCACATCCGTTGTGCTGCACAATGCACAAAAATTCATTACCATTTTCTTCTATGGTTTCTACGTGAAATCCATTGGCACAGATGTCGCGAAAACTCAATAGTGTTCGAGTGGATTCAGGGTATAATAATGCCTCTTTTATTTCAATAATAGTTCTCATAGGCAAAATTATAGATGCTCTTTCTGAGCCTACAATGCAAGTGTCGCTTCCAGCGATGGTGGTGATACAACCAGTATTCTTCTAGATAGACTAGAAGTACTTCGATTCTCGCATGATACTATTCGTAGTACCACTACCCACAATGTACAATTCCTCCATTGGCGCTACACAAATATATATATAGTTGCAATTAGGTAATGGCACAACCACATATGCAAAGCATATTAATTCATGCGAAATTCAAAATACTATAAATTCAATCATACTAAAATTCAGGGTTTTTCAAGACCAACCACGAGAATTAAAATATGCTCTCCTAGAGCTTACAATGTAAGGGAGAAATTCTAAAATTCATTTAAATGTCTTCTAACGCAACCACTCTAAGATAATAGCAGCGACAGGCAGCATGAGAAAACTAGATAGACTCGGTGAACATTGCGTCCACACTCTACCGGATATCAGAGTCATCAAAGTGATCTATCTTTATGGCGCCTTCAGGGACAGGGCCAGGAGGGGGCAGGGGGAAGATGCCAGTTTCTCCCCAAGGAGATCACCCTTTTCAAATTCATCTTCGGGCTTGGTCATCTCAACTTGAAGCTCTGCTAGATGCGCTTCAATGGGGCGCTTCTTCCTGGCCTGATGTGCCGCGACCACTTCCTTGGGCTCACGGCAGATCCTGGACTAATGCCCCTTCAGGCTGCAGCGATAGCACGTTTCGTTCTGCTGGCGATACGGCTTGCGCGGCCCCTGATTACAAGACTTGTCAGTTGCTGCCCCTTTCTTTCCTTTTCCTTTCTTACCCTTCTTATTTGGCTTCTTCACCTTGTAACTATTGGCATTAATTTCAGTGCCATTCGGGTTACTTGGTGCTTGGGACTTAAAATTCTTCATTAAGACATTATCATGAGTTTCAGACACCATCATCATATCGATGAGAGTGCTATACTCCTCAATGTTGTCCTGACGGTAGCTGCAGGCTAGTTGAATTTCATTGGAATGGAAAGTAGAGAGGGTTTTCTCAATCTTCTCTTGCTCAGAGACAGGTTTGCCACAGAGTCTTAGATTGGTGCAAATGCAATGCTGCGCAGAGTTATAATCAGCAATAGACTTAAAGTCGGCCACCCTCAGGCGATTTCAGTCCTGCTGGGCTTGTGGGAGAATTGAATACCTCAACCTCTCAAAGCGCTTGCAGAGCGCATTCCACAGCTCCAGAGGACATATCACTGCCATGTACTCACCTTTCATAGTGGGTGACAAGTGATTCCTAAGGAAATGCAGGGCCTGGTAATTTTGTTTAGAGGTGGGGTAGCCCTGGCTAATGCCAATGGTGGAACACAGCTGCTTGCTGCCTAGGACAATTTCAACATCGGACTTCCAGGTCAGAAAGTTCTGCCCTTGGAGGACAAGCTCCTCGAAATCACGGTTTGCAAGGCCAGTCATCTGCAAGATAACCAAATATATTATTACTTCAGGTAATCAATCTAGAGTGGTGCGTGACATAAAAATAATTCTCGCGGTTTCAGTACGGTGCCATTACGAGTTGTAAAATAATTACTGATAATATAACAAGCAATAATTTGTAAAATAATTGCACAGAAATATTAAACAGTAAATAAACAATTCAAAGTAATTCACTTAATTTTGCAAGAATCGGGGGCTTTTCAAATTTATTTTGAAAATTTCCGCTTAATCTGGACCTTTCGGTCCAGCGTACGACCTGCTGCTAGCAAGGCTGCACGTAGTCTTTTACAGGTTTGAAAATAGGTAATTTTTAAAAACCTAACGGGTGATTCTCCAAGAATCGGGGGAATTTCTGTAATTTTCAGAATTTTTCGGAGCCAATTTTCAAATTTTCTGGGCCCTTATGCCAAATATGCCCAATTTCGGCCCAACTTGGGCCTTTTGGCCCATGTACAGGAGCTAGGCGGCAAGCCGGATCGGGCCAGGCCGGCTCGGGCACGGGGGCAGCAGGCTGCCCAGTTACCCGGGTGGCTAGGGTTTCTATCCCTAGCCGCCACAGCCCACAGGCGGCGGCGGCGGCTTCGTGCGCGGTGGCGGCTTCGGGCGCTAGCGGCGCCGGCAATGGCGAGACACAGCGGAGCGGTGGCGGCTTCGGGCGCGGGTGGCACCGGCGGCGGGACATCTCACAACCTTTCTCGATCTGCAATCAGATTCAAACACAGATTACAATCTAGTGGTTAACCGGTGCGCCAAATTATACCTTCGCGGTAGAAGTGGATGCAGATCGTTCTTCCTCGCGAATTGATCGGCACGTCAAGGAGCGAGCGTGCTGATAACGTGTTGAAAAACCTCGCTACCGGGTGTAGTCCGAGGTATAAACGTGGACAATCAATCATAGAGAAAGATCAAAATCACAAGGGATACAGAGATATAGGGTGGGGTTTCTCTTTATTATTTCTCAGATCTGTTATATAATAGGTGCTCCACCTCTTTTTTATAGTACTGCTTAGGGTTTAGGCCAGGTCCAATGTGGGACCCACCGTGGGGGAGCCACCAGCCGGCCCTAGCCGTGCCGTGCCGCGCGCCGGCTCGAGCCGGGCCTGATTTCCCCACAGGCGGTTTCCCAACAAATAGAATGCGATTTCAGGCTTTTCTATATTTCACAAAAGCGAAATTACCCCTGCGTTGCTTATCCAATCGGACATTCCCTTAATTACCGAACGATTCCTGTTCACGAGGCCTACCATTGCTCCCGATCGAGTCCTGACCGCCGGACAACAGCCCTCCCCTGAAGCTCTGCTCTCCCCCGCCTCACCAGAAACTCACCACGCACCGCCGTTTTTCCCTGTCTCTACGGGCATGTTCAATACCACCTTTATATTTTTCCTATCTTATCACTATTCATCTACCTTTTAGTTTTTATTCTATCCCTTCGTATATTTTCCTATCTTATGTTTTAATATCTACTAATTGCAACAGTGATTTGAGGTGCCCTAATAACCCTCCCCCGACTCCTTGACTGCACAGTTCGCCCTCCATCGATGGATTGTTTTATATTTTTTTCTCACATAGGGGCAATCCTGTCTTTTTATGTGAGGAAAGTGAGATGATCTTTGGTCTGGCAAATATCCTGAAATTAATGCCACCCTTCAGTGTGGGATATAATCATAAAATCAATATTCTCTTTTGTTTATAAACGCTGTTTTGAGAACACTTGTTAAACTTTTTAGGTTGAGCAGGTAACATCCAAAATATATGTTAATCTTTATAAACCAGGACAACTCAACTAACCCGGAATCTCGTCGCACCTCCGCTTTCAACGAATTGCTAGAATCAAAATTGAAAAGCGAAATGATTGTCCTTTAGATGAGTTATATAATAATAGCATTCGTTGTTTAACTTGTAAATGTTTTTTTGACAACACGTGTTAAACCTTTAAAGCTGACCAGATAATATCCAAAATATTTGAATTTTTAAGGCCAAATCAAACGTCTGGATGTTAGCATTTTTCATCCAAAGTATTTGTTTATCGGTTAAATCATTTACCAATTATAGCGACACATTACTAACAAAATAACAGTAAAACATAAGGTTATCTTAGACATAGTGCGGGTGGGGTGGGGCTGCCTAGCATCTAGGCGCCGCTGACACATAGGTTGATAAATAGACCATTTTAACTATTTCCACTAATGTATTATTATATTATAAATATAGAAACTGTTTTTATATGATATATTTATTATTTTAGATGATTAGGACATCACCAGTGTGGAACTGTGGATACTACTAGTGTGACCGCTGCCCCCTCTTTCCTCTCTGCCCCACTCCACAACGACTATTGACATTACAACATCTTCGTCACGTACGACCAATGCTGCGACATCTTTGTAACCAACAGGGCTTAATCCAGAAGCTTAGTCATTCAAGCCCACATCAACGGGCAAGCGCCTCAAGCGTGCCCCTCGAGGACAGCACACATGCCAAGTAAGGCCCAAATACAAGCCCAAATCGTTGTCGAGTTTGGTTCGGCCATCCAGCAGCATGTCAACTTCAAATGGGCATAATTCAGACTCCTGAACTATGTGTTCAGCATACGACCACCCACTGGAAAACGTAGGAGTAGGCTTTCAATGGATCCAACCCCATGTCCAGAATTAAGTGATGCCTTGATTAAGTTCAATCTTCCTATTAGTTATTTCTTCTATTGGCTTTTCTTCTTGGATGATAGATAAAATTTTACTCTCATTTTGCTTGTTAGTTGATATCATCATGTAGCACTTCTTCGTGCTGCTTTATTGATTTTATGGGCTTATTAGCACTAATATATAAATATTCATCCTTGCCTCTTCATCATTGGTGGTTTTGTCTTTGCTAGTGATTTGGCCTTTTCCCACCCACTCCATACTTGCAACACGAAAAAAGCACTAGTGATCAGAACCAAAAGTGATAGTACCTATCACTAGTGGTTCTTTAACAGAAGCACTAATGATACTTTCACTAGCGTGTTCATTAATGATCCACTAGCGATAGGGTATCATATCACTGGCAGTTCTTTTAAAAATCATCGGTGATACTTGAGATGACCCGCCCAATTACCACATACTAATGGCCTCTTCATACCAAGATCATGAAGTAATTGTGTGGGTTTAGGCTAATACACCTGAATAACATGTCCACTACACATGCCACTTTGGATGCGAGCCCAAATCAGAGTTATGCAGCAGAACAATAATAAGAGAGTACCAAGCATTATTATAGCATAATGCCACCCAAGGCCAAGGTCTTAAGTTAATACAACCCCCAACTTACAATATAAAAGTACTACAAGTTCTTATTTGTGCATTACAACTTTATTGAAAGAAAGACTATTAGTAGCGCATAAAGATTTCTACAATAAATCCTCTAACGTCTCATTCCCTTCGGACCCCAGACCAACCGGAACCTTAGCTAGGCCACTCCCTGTGGCCTCATTGTCCACATTCTATAGTCTGACAAGGGATTAAGTAGCAAGAGTGAGTACAAAAGTACTCAGCAAGAAATAATAGCAATATTTAAAGAAAATTCTAAGTAAACCAAGAGGGAACTTTTCTTAGATTGAGCATACCTTCTCCGGTCTCTTCCTTCTACTTGATTACTATAAAATACCGTTTTATTTGCAAGAGTTGACCAGTTTTAATTTAAGAAAACTAATAGCACTTGTATACGAGGCAGACTTAGCCTCTGTAATCTCCATTCCAAGAGACTGGCATGAATTCATGATTTTACCCTGCGCAGGTTCGTCCTGAATAAATTTGGAACTCAGAGTGTTTATTCTATTCAGTAAGTCACATCTTCAGCCCCGGTCGTAGAACAAGTGATGGTGTTTAACTTTAGACGTGCCTTACTCACAACCTCGTCCTCCATCACTTATCCTCGTTTCCATTTTACTCATTCCTGACGCCGGCCAATGAGTAGCATCTTGGCATAATATATAGTGCCATCGGTTAGGGGCACCATGGGTCCGCTCACCCTTGGTACGCTCACCCACCCAGGTATCTACTTACCCGATGTGGAGAATGTAACCACCGAATAGTTAATCTTCTATGTCCGCTACGCGAGACCAAGGTTGATATGAATTGATACGGCTCTGTATCCGAGTGATAGATAAGTGTCCTTACATGATACCTTGTGAAGAGCCCCGCCCTACCTCTATACCTTTACAGGGCACCCCTCACGCACCATAATATTTCTACCGACTCGATCGCTCCATCGATCAAGCCTTCACTTTCATTATCTTTAATGCAATTAGTTTCTAAATAAAACTATAAATGCAATATATATATGCTAGAGATGCATTATCAAAAATAAATATATAAAAAAATGAAATACTCTAACATCAAAGAAATGCTTGCCTTCTATCTATATCCAGTAACCGGCACCATGCTCCGGTTGGTCGCTCTCAATCGGGTGATTTAGATTGTCCTAAAATAGAATTAATCAACTTTTAGGAGATGGTAATTATTTAGATAATTAAATAAAAGCATGAGAAATATTTAATTATTGCAGCAATTACCTATTACTTTACTATGGTCTCAAGTTGTTTGATTTATTCCTTTGTACACTTATATATATTTATTACTATTTATTTTATGGCGTGGACTTGGGGACGGACGTCCGACGCGCGCGCACGCGTCAGACGCTGCCCCAGCCCAGCCCAAAGCATCGCGCAGAACGCAGCTACTCTGGAAAAAACTCTTTTCATCTGCGCAACGCAACGCAGCCTAGCATGCATGCAGTGACATTAACAGTGACGTCAGCGAAAAGATTCTTTTCAGTTTTCTCTTTCGATGGCCATAGATTTTGACTGGTTACTCCAATCCACGAACCGTTTGCACCGTTGCGTTCCTCGCATTTTTACGAACAAAACAAGACCAAAGTTGCTATAAAAAAAGTTACTGAAACAATTTGTTATACTTATGAAACAATTAGTTTAGCCTGTTGAAACAATATAGCTAGTCTACTGAAACAATTATTGTTGCCTAGTGGACATATAACCAAGTGAAACAGTTGGTTTAGCCTATTGGAACAATATATATAGCCTGTTGAAACAACTAGTTTAGCCTGTTGGAACAATATGTATGGCATGTTGAAACAAATAGTTTAGCCTGTTGGAACCATCTTTATAGTCTGTTGAAACAATTGGTTTAGCCTATTGGAACAATATTTTTGGCCTATTGGAACAATTAGTTTAGCCTACTGGAACGATATGTCTATCGAAGTGCAACAATTAGTTTTTCCTATTTAAAAACAATATGTCTACCCTGCTGATACAATTAGTTTAGCCTATTGGAAACAATATGTATAAACTGTTGAAACAATTTGGCTAATGAAAATAATAAAAAATGAAAAAAATAAAAAAAGTATTTAAAATGAGTTAATTAGGATTTTAGATGAATTAAGAAATTTGTTCCATGCATTTTGGACTCCAAATGAAATAGAGACGAAAATAAGAAAATTAAATGAGAAAAAAAGGAACTACACTTTTTGCTAGTAGCGTCTCAGCACTTTTTGTTGCCTCTGCTAATCGCGTGCGTTTTTGGTTCGCTGGGCTGGGCCGCCGGCGTCCGACAGTGTCGGACGTCTGGTGCGAAACATTTCCATTATTTTATTTTACTCTTGTTTTAGTGTTTTTAGCATTAGATTTACCCAAAAATTTTGAATAAAATTGAGGGGGAAACCGTTTGGGCTCACTGGCCGGCCCAAATCGGCCCCTCAGGCCTAGCCGAAATACCTCCTCCCTTAAACTAATCTCTCCCTCTCCCTCTCCCTCTCTCTCTCTTTCTCTCGACCTCTCTCTTGCTCCTCCCCTGCTCGCCCGACAGCGGCGGCGCTGGGGCGCGGCGGCGCTGGGGCGCGGCGGCGCTGGTCCGACGGCGGCTCACCCAACTCCTTCCTCCTGGCGGCTTCCCCCTCTAATTCCCCCCATGGCGCTTGGCGCCCCTCCTCTTCTTCTCCCCAGGTCGCCTAGGGTAAGGGCAGAGATGGCGGCAGTATGGGACATCGGCTTGCTGGCTGGTGGCGGCCCTCCTGGCCGGCGATGGCCCGGCCAGCCCCTCTTCGGCGAGCTCCATCCGCCTCCTCTCTTCTGGGTGCCCACTCCACGCTCTTCTCCCTCTACTCCTGCTCGCGCCTGTGCGGCGGAGGCTGCCAGCGGCGCCATCCTGTGCGGCGGCGACGATGTCCCCAGGACGGCTTGGCCGACTTCTCTCCGTCGAGTTGCGCCTCACCTTCGGCTTCTACCTGCCCACCTAAGCTACGCTAGCCAAAACCCTAATTTTTTCTACTGTTATATGTCCTAATCTAAGGAAGATCAGTGGTTTACTTTGCATGCTTGATTGGTTAATTTCTGAGCATTAGCATGTGATGAATTGGGAGGTTTTAGGTGGCTTCTCACTGCTTGGTTATGTGCTACATTGATATGGTTTCATACTGCTTGCTGGGAATCAAAATGGGGATTAACTAGAGCTTAGTAGCTAAGTGCCTAATGGATGGTCTCGGTTGTAGTTCTAATGGTCGAAACAGTGCCGGGGAGCTTGAGTAGATCACTAGAACTCCCGATCGGCAACCGTAGGTCAAATGGCTTAGGTTTTGGTTATCTATTGCCTCCCATTTCTTTGCTATTGCATAGATGAATGGTGCATGTGCCTGCGAGCTTTGGTGATGCCCCATGTCGCCTGAGAGTATCGGCACAAGCTACAATCCTATAGATGGCAGTCGCTGCGGCAAGTAAAAGATGGGCATGTGTGTTTACTGTGTTACCTACATTCTCTCGCTATGGAGATGTTCATGATCTAGACATGCACATGCGTTCGAGGGCTGATGTGCTGCTGTTAGGTGTGACATGCATATGCTAGAATCATGAGAATGTTTATTCCTATGCAGTGCAATTGTGTACATGTGGGAAAAGTTGATGTAGGTGCACTCTATTGCCAAAATAGCATGATCTGGGAATGCAGCTGCTCTTACTGTGGTTGGTGATGAACTGAGGTGGTTGTGGTGGTGAATCCAAGCCCACTGCTTCCCCTTGGTCGATTTGCTCCCCTTCTCCTTCTTCAGCTCGTGGATGCTTGGGAGCAGAGCTCCCTCTCCTCTCTACCTTCTACCCATGCTTTGGTTGGTCTTACCTTGCTGAAATGTGGTTCTGAAGCTTCTACAGGGCTGACTACGGCTAATAAATATCTCCATTTGGGGTGATTTCCTGTTTTGGAAACTATGGGCAGGTTTGTTGGTTTGTGGGAGTCAAGGATCCTCTGTAGCTGATCTGATTTGGTTGAAAACATGGCTCAATTCCTATTGGGTTGAGGGCTCTCTTGCACCTGCTGTCTTGAGGTGTGGCTAGTGCTGGCTATTTCTGCTGTTTTGGACCTTATGCTGGTAGGAATTGGTAATTGCAACTGTTTGTTGATTTGTGTGCCTCCCTGATGGATTGATTTCATTTAGCGCTATGCAAGATTTAAATTTTCTTACTGCTAGACTAGTGAAATTTTACTTCAGGTTTGTTTGATTTTCCGAGTGATGAAACTATAGCTGTGAGGGAGACCGGCTGACCCTGGACGGCCTGGTGTCCCGATGATCACCTTGCTCCACGAACTCTGACGGCCTAGCCATTTTCTTTAATGCTAGTTAAATTGCTAGTTGGCTAATTTACTGATCGTAGATTTATTTATTTACTTTGTCATATTATAATTTATTTTGTGTGCTCATGCTGTGCAGATGAATTGGAGGACGGTTGGAGTGTAGAGATGGCTTGACAAGACTTGAACCGAATGAAGTCCAGGAATATTAGAAAGAAAATATATGAGGAGAAAAGAAAAGAAGAAAGAAATTTGTAATATATATACGTATACGTATATATGTAATTATGTATATAGTTATTATCTTGTAATGTGCCTCGCTTATGGTTATTGTGCTGAATGATGCTTGTATGCTAGACAGCTGTGGAATGGAAATTTTATTGTTTGGAACTTTTAATCTTATCATTTGTGTGTCAATTCGTGGCTTATACTATGAAAGGAGTCAATGTTTGAATTAATATGCAGTTAAGGTAACGGTGTGTTGTAATACTTTCATTAGTATCAATGGTGGTTCTGTAAACGAGCCGCTAGTTTTATTGTATTAATACTAGGGCTTCTAGAAATAAACTGCTAGTGATACTATTTTCATAAATTTCTATGCCTTTTAAAATTTCGTAATGTATTCATATGACCTCCATTGAAAATAAACTTTATATGTAAATTGTAGCTCTCAATAAGATCTATAATTTTGTGGTTGATGTATTTTCCATTTTAACCAATTTATACGCTTAGATATTCATTATAAGTTAAAAATTTCTAATTTATACAAACGAAGTTGGATTGAATCAATATTTACATGAAAATTGTAACTCTCAAGATATATACAACTTTGTGGTTGAAAGTTGTTTGATTTAATACCATTTACAAAATGAAACATTTGCTTTAATTATTCGTACAATAAAGTAAATGGTATATGTATTCTATACATATCAGTAAGACTGAATTGGTGTGGTAACTAGGAGGAATGTGCTATTCTTGTGATTGAGTTTGATTCTTGGATACGCACGTTTGAAGCACTTGAAATAAGTGTATTATGGGTGCTGCACAAGGTATTTCACACGAAATAGGTGTAACAGCCCAAATTTGGAGCAAATATAAAAATTGTTTGAATTCAATATCTCGAGCTGACATGTGGGCCCTGCTCTCTCTCTTTCTCTCCTCTCCTCTCTCTCTCTCTCTCTGCCGTGTGGCCCGGCCGCTGCTCGGCTCTGCTATGCTCGGCCCTGCTCTGACTCCGCCACGCGCCGTGTCCACCCTATCGCGCTGCGCACGCCATCATCGCGCGCCGCGCCATGTCCCGTCGCGCGGCTCGCTCCCTCTCGCCGCTGGCTGTGCCTTCGGGCCAAAGACTACGACCCTCGCCTATAAAACCGAGAGCTCTCCCCCGCCGGCATCCTTTTCGGTTCCCTCCCTCCCAAAATCACTCCACGCCGGTGCCAAAGGCCTCCTCGTCGACTGGGTGAGCGTGGATTCAATTCTTTCCGCCCGAAGCTTCTTGAAACCCTCCCTAAGCCTTCCTCTCTCACAATTTCAGCAGAGGTGCTCGGAGCCGTCGTGCCGCCTTCGCCCTTATTTCGGCCGCCGTCGCGTTCTTCGCAGCCAGCGCCTCCAAGCCTGTTCATCTTCGGCGCAACTCATGGTGAGCACGCCCATGACCCCCTCTTGCTCGCCGTCCATGCTCGTAGGCTGTAGATCCGTAGTTTAGCGAGGCTGCTCCGGCGAGCCCTCGGCTCCGCCGCAACGTCCGGACCTCTCCGGCCTCGGTGTGTGCGTCATACGGTCCGTAGGAGCCGTAGATGTTGGAGCGTGAACGCTCGTTGCCAGTAGGTGAACGTAGCGCCGCCGCATCGTCTGCCGTCGCCACCGGCCACGTCGATGGTCCGAGGAAGGCGATGTTCCCTAGCCATAGATTTTGCGCTAATATTCGTGCAGACCCGTCGTCGTTGAGTCACTGCCATGCTGGTTTCACCAGCCAGTAATGCCACGCGCGCGTCGATTAAAACCACGACCCTGTGCCTCTACCATGTGGGCCCGTGGCCTACCGGTCGGGGTAAATGGAGGCGCACCGTTGAGCAACGCCAGCGCCTTGCGAAGGCGTCCCTGCGAAATGCGCCTTCGACGTTTGCGGCCTAGGCTGGTGCGGTGCGCGCTTGTGCGTGGGCCATGAGCCGTATGTGCGATTGGGCCGGCTAGTTGGCTGGGTTGGCCCGAGGAATTATAATTGATTTCCACCAATTTATTTGATTAGTTAAATACAGAAATAGTTTTTTGAATTGTCTAAAATAGCTAGAGATTCCCAAAAATTCTAAAAAATTTTGAATAAATAGGGTAGGCCAATTCTGATTTTATAAAAATATGAAAATAACCACTGTAATGGGAGAATAGCACTGTTTCATAAAGATGAGTAGAATTCCTATATAAAAAAATGATTAAACTAGAATTAGGGTGATTTTGGTTATATGAAATAATAAATCTGACCCTATAAAATCATAAGAAAATAGAATGGGTAGACAAATACCATAGTAAATATAGAATATTATGAAAACACCATGCTTGTCTAATGGCTTTCATTAGAGTATTAATTTGCTAAGCGCGAACAAATGATAAGTAAATCTCTTACTAATTAAACATGAGCTGTCCTTAGAAATGTATTAATAAACTTATAACCGGGAGTTATATCATACATCTAGGAAACTTGGAAAAGGCCAACACCGATAAGCTTCACTCCGTATGTATGTCGTATTTTGACGTACCGTCATCGTATGCCGTTTCATAAACCCTAATCACCCAAGAATGACCGTATCGTACGACAAGGTAAAACCTAGAGCACGTGCATGCATCATAATTTTCTGCTTGCATCAGTAAGTCATTATTGGATTGTATGTATGCTTAGACGTAGGCGACACTGAGGGAAGGTTCGGGGACGCTGAGGAGGACCTTCCACCCGAGCAAGGCGAGTTAACACTTACTCTTTAGATGTTTACCCGTATTAGGGAAGGTTGGCGACTTTCCCTAGTGCGAATTAACATCGACATATTCATTGTCTATTACCCAATTTTCCAAGATAAATTGCTTTAATATTTAAAAATACATGCTTATGTACCTGCCTAATTGTTATTCATGTAATACTTATACATGCCTATCCTTGGATTATTTAGCCTTTATGAGTGCCTTGATTGTCATAACCTTGTTGACCTAAGAATAGTTTGGTAACAACTTTAACCCTGCCTAATGGGTAAATCCTGTTTAGACTTGCTTAGGATTGAACAAATCTTCTGGCAATTAGCCACGGAACGGTGAACCGATATTCACGGGTCATTCATCCCTTCATTAAAAACGTCATGACATGAGACAGTTAGGGCTAGTAGATGCATGATGGGCTGTGTCTGGTTGTGGCAATCGATATGTGGGGGTGTCGGTCCGGTTCGGTCGGTTGGTCGGGATAGACCAGATGGTTTAATGTCTGGGATCAAAGAAGTGGAGACTAGATGGTGGGAATGTTGCCCCGAGATGACATCTAGAGCGATGATTACGTCACGAGGTGCCTTGTGCTAGGTTTAGCCAAGGCTTACCTAGAAGGAGCGCGGATGAACACGCGTAGCGGGTAGACCGCTGCCATCAGAGGGATGGTTTCAACACAACGCGTGGCCATTGCGCAGAGTACAGGTTTCGGATCTCCAGTTGTGAGCGCTCTGCGGAGGCCCTCTAGGACCATTCTCGATAGGGACCGGCATGGGTCATCACCGAGAGTGATAAAGGCCACACTTCCCAAGATGACGCTCGGCTAGCGCGGGCTGGCAACCCCCTAGGCCGGGGCAGGCAGTCTATAGCAATTGTGGTCCACAACAGGATTGCCAAGTCCTAGAAGGATGGCGAAATTAGGAAATGTTGGGGCAACAAGAAGTATTGGTGTGGTAAAGTATAAAATCGAGTGTATGTTGGTCGAGAGTTGGTCTATTGTGGGTTGGTCGGAAGGGTCGGTTGGTCAGTTGGGCTTGGCAAGCATTATTAAGATGTTAAAACCTCAACAAAGTGTGTCCTAAGGATCCTTTTGGGCTCCCCTGCATCGATCAAGTGGTGGATTCCACCACCGGGTGCGAGCTCTTGAGTTTTCTGGATGCTTACTCGGGCTATCATTAGATTAGTCTGAAGGAGGAGGATTGCATCAAGACGTCGTTTATTACGCCTTTTGGTGCTTTCTGCTATATCACAATGCCATTCGGGCTGAAAAACGCTGGCGCGACTTGTCAGCGCACCATACAGCGGTGTTTTCACACTCAGCTCGGACGCAATGTGGAGGCTTATGTCGATGACGTCGTCATCTCATAACAGATCTGACCGAGACGTTCGAGAGCCAAAGGGCATATCGGATGAAGCTAAATCCCGAGAAGTGCGTTTTGGGGTTCCGTCTGGTAAATTACTCGAATTCATTATCTCCCATCGGGGGATCGAGGCCAATCCAGAGAAGGTCAACGCCATCATCAAGATGAAGCCCCCGACCAATCAGACGGATGTGCAGAAGCTCACTGAATGCATCGTGGCACTCAGCCGATTCGTTTTCAAACTCGGGGAGCGAGGCATGCCATTCTTTAGGCTCCTACGCTGACAAGACGACTTTCAGTGGATAGCCGAAGCACAAGAAGCCTTTGAAGATCTAAAAAGGTTCCTCGCCACACCTCCGGTGTTGGTCCCTCCCATGCCCCAGGAGCCCCTCTTACTATACATCGGCGCCACGACTCATCTCATCAGCAGCACTCTGGTGGTTGAACGGGATGAGGAGGGCTCCCTCCAGAAGGTACAGCGTCCGGTCTACTTCGTAAGCGAGGTACTGGGCGAATCCAAAATAAGGTACCCACAAGTTCAAAAGCTTGTGTACACTGTGTTACTCACATCACGGAAGCTTAAGCATTATTTTTAAGACATAAAATTTCGGTGGTCACTTCTTTCCTGCTCGAAAACATACTTCATAACCGGGAAGCCACTGGGAGGATTGCAAAGTGGGCAGTCGAGCTTGGAGCCTTTGAAATAAAGTTCAGGCCTCGACTAGCCATCAAATCTCAAGCGTTGGCCGATTTCGTCGCGGAGTGGACAGAGGCTCAGACCCCAGCAGCAAAGAAGAATCTCGAGTACTGGACGATGTACTTTGATGGTTCCCTCATGCTGAGCGGCGCGGGGGCTGATATTTTGCTCATATCACCGACTGGAAAGAAGCTACGCTATGTCCTCCAGATATTATTCCCCGTCAGCAACAACGCCACCGAGTACGAGGCACTCATCCACGGGCTACGCGTCGCCATATCGCTCGGAGTAAGGCGGTTAATGGTGCGCGGCGACTCCCAGCTCGTGGTTAACCACGTTCAAAAGGAGTGGTCTTGTATTGGCGACAACATGGCGGCTTACTATCAGGAGGTACGAAAGCTAGAGGACAAGTTTGACGGACTGGAGCTGACACACGTGCTCCGCCAAAATAACGAAGCAGCAGACGAGTTAGCGCGGATGGGATCCACTCGGGCGCAGGTCCCGACTGGTGTTTTCATCCAAGAACTACGCACGCCATCCATCAAGCTACCGCCTGCACCGGGAGAAGATCAAGAGAAGCAACCAAAACCCGATGCAGAGGTATTATCGATTAACCCTGGGTGGACGCAGCCTTACTTAGATTATCTTCTTCGTGATGAGCTGCCTGAGGATCAGAGCCTCGCCGAGTGCATTACACGCCTCAGCAAGAGCTACAAGGTAGTTGGGGACGAGCTTTTCAGAAAAAACAGTTCCGGGGTACTAAGGCGTTGCATATCAGAGCAAGAAGGAAGAGATTTACTCAATGAGATCCACTCGGGAGAATGTGGGCACCACGCGGCGGCCAGCACTCCGATAGGAAAAGCCTATCGGCAATGATTCTTCTGGCCGACTGCTGTCACCGACGCGTAAGACATAGTACGCAGGTGTGATGGGTGTCAATTCTTTGCTCGGCAGATTCACATGCCAGCTTAGGATCTACAAACAATTCCAATCTCATGGTCCTTCGCCGTCTGGAATCTAGACATGGTGGGCCCCCTCAAGCGAGCGCAAGGCGGATCCACCCATCTCTTCGTCGCCATCGACAGGTTTACAAAGTGGATTGAAGCCAAGCCGGTGGCTGTAATCACGACGGCCAAAGCACGCGAGTTCTTCCCGGACATCGTTGTGCGTTTTGGCGTACCCAATCGCATCATCACCAACAATGGCGTTCAGTTCAAAAGCAGCGAATTTCAGGATTGAGACGAGGAGCTGGGCATTAAGATATGCTATGCCTCGGTGGCCCACCCAAGGAGCAATGAACAGGTTGAGCGTGTCAACGAATTGGTGCTACAAGGGCTTAAAACCATAATCTTCGATTGCCTAAAGCCGTACGCTACGCGCTGGGTCAAGGAGTTGACTTCGGTCCTCTGGGGGCTCAGAACAACCCCAAGTCGAGCGACTGGGCAGACACCCTTTTTCCTAGTCTATGGCTCGGAGGAGGTCCTCCCGACTAAATTGAAGTTCCGGTCCCCTCGGGTTGCCTATTTCGACGATAATCAGTCGGATGAAGCAAGACATGAAGACCTCGATTGACTCGAGGAAGCCAGAGAAGCAGCATTGATCCAGTCGGCAAAGTACCAACAGGGCCTGCGTCGCTATCATCAGCGCAACGTACGGGGCCGTGCGTTCTACAAGGGAGATCTGGTCCTCCGAAGGAATCAAAAGCACGAGCATAAACTCTCCCCACTCTGGGAAGGCCCCTATATGATCGCTGAAGTGACCCGCCCGGGGGCTTACCGGCTACAACACGAAGACGGATCTGAAGTGCCTAACACCTGGAACATTGAGCAGCTACGTCGTTTTTACTCTTAAAGTCTTGTATTCAAGCATTGTATAATTAGTCTCCCTTTTGACTTGCTACTCAGCCGTAAACGACTGAGCAGTAAGTCGGGGGCTACACTAAATAGTGTGCGGAGTCAACCGCACCCTATCTTATCAATAAAAGTTATTTTCTCTTTACTTGTGTCGATCAAATTCGGATGTTATGAAAATTCTTGAGTAATGGCGCTAGTACTTGCCAAAGACAGCGTTTAGCTACTCCGTAGTTGCATGGGGAGAAAGCCAAGTGCTAAATCCTGGCACTCAGGGTCTGGACCAGTCGGCAGATGCGTTTCATGAAACGGGATAAAGCTTACTACTCGGATAAATAAGATCACAAGTATCGATGATCAATCAAGAGTTTGAGCAATAAACACAGCTACAGATCTAAATGTTTAACCAGATGGACAATAGTCGGGCGAACTTCTTTAGTAAAGCACAGGCCTTCTCCTCGGTGCACGCAAATCCTTCCTTCACGGCCTTGCAGTCTAGACGGGGGAAGTTTAACTTCGCAATTGCGAGGCCTTGGCTGGTGCATGTTATGGCCGCCTCCCGCGTGAAGACCTTGATCCGTGCAGGAATATCATCAAGACGGGCCACGAGGATGTCAAAATCAGTCGGCAGCTCTGCTTCTGGGTGAAGGCATTGGAGCGTTGGAACTATTCCTACTCGAGCACGGCGGCGAAGCTCGTAGGCGGTTTTCACTTCTTCATCAAGGACCTGGAATTGCGCCTTGGTCTTCTGTCGATACTCTGCATAGCCAATTGAGTGCGACAAATCAGTCGGACTTCAGTAGGGCTGAGCCAGGGAGAGTCAGTGGTGGAAAGTTACCTTCCATCTCTTTAGACGATCTCTCGGCTTGAGTGTTGGCTCGGAAGACTTCATATTCCAGGGCCTTTTGCCTTGTCTTCAGCGCTACATTCAAAGGGTCTTTTGCTTTGACCTCTCTTTCATGCGCTGCATGGAAAAGAGAAGGAGATTAGCGGGATTCCCTTATGCAAAGCAAGGATTCAAGGCATAAAAAGGCTTTACCCTGTATATCTCGGCTTGAGCTACTGCCATATTGTATAAAACTTCCCATTCTTCGACCTCCTTCCCGTCGTCAACCTCGTAGCCCTCCATCTCCTTCCTCCACTTCAGTCGGAGGGGTGGAGTGTGAGCTTTGGTGGAGGGGCGAGGAATCTCCTCGATTTCTGGTTCCGAGCTCCCTGGAGCCGGAGCTGGGATTTTCCCCTTCGTCGGCGAGGATTGGCGAGTGGCAGAAGACGGACCGGAGTCTTGGCGAGGTGCGGTCTGCCGAGTTGAGTCCTCTGTTGATTGGGACTCGGCTTGGTGATCAGGCCTTGGTGGCGCTGAAGCCGGCTCCTTGCTGCCATGCGAGCTTGGCGGTTCATCATCATCTTCGACAGGTTTTCTGAAAGCATTTGATGATTTTTCAAGACATAAATTCCTTACAAGTCGTGAAGGGAAAACGTCGCGAGGGAATACCTTTGCGATGACAGAAACTTGAATCCAAATCGGACGCTTGGGGAGATGGAGGGCTTCCTGGCAGCTTCGCCGGAGCCGAAGGCGACCTCATTGCTGGGTGGCGGCGGCGTAGGTCCTCATCGTCGTCTTCGTCCGAGTCCCACGAAGCGATCCCTTTGCCTTTTTTGGCTGGAGGAGCACTAGCCAAGTCCCCCGTAGGACGCTTGCGCGGTGCATCCTTGTGGTGCGGGGCCTCTGGGACCGGATATGTCGAGAAGAAGGCCGCGCGTCCCTGCATGTGTATCAGATTAGAATCAATTCCAGTATCATCCCGAGGAACCACGGTTGAGTTGAGAAGGATCTTCTCCTTACCGTTGGTGGTGGGTATGACAGACGGTACGCAGCCGGGCAGTCTGTGTGGACTATTTCTGAGCCCGGGGCGAAGAGCTCAGTCACTCGGCTGACAATTTCTTTCTGTGAAATCTGATCTTCAGTCTCCCGAGTGGCATCTTGGGACCCCGAGTACTCGAATGCGAGATGCACCCTTTCCTTTATGTGCTGGACACGGCGCTAGGTGTAGTTCCAGACCACCCCGATGCCGGTCAACCCAGCAGACTTCTGTTTGTGGAGGATAACGAGAAGTTCCTGCACTTGGCTTCCTTCGCCATCGGCGAGAGGAGAGGACCAGGAGGGATGGACTGTGGGGCACTCTCTGAAGAAGGAAGGAAGGACTGGAGGTGAGTTGGCGCAGTAGAACCATTCCGAGTGCCAACCCTTGTTGGAGGTTCTCAAGGGAAGATCAAGATAAAATTTTTAGGCCCCTTCCCGCAATTGAAACCCCGCACCGCCGGCGGCCTTGGGAGAGTTCTTGTTGGGAAAAGGCTTGAGAAGGTAAAGATATCCGAAGAGGTCGAAGTAAGGAGCGATCCCCAAATAGGCTTCACAGATGTGGATAAAGATGGCAATTTGAAAGATAGAATTGGGGTTCAGGTGCGAAACCTCGATCCCATAAAAATACAGCAATCCCCGGAAGAAAGGAGAGCAAGGAAGGCCGAAGCCGCGGAGGAAGAAAGATTCGAAGACCACTACCTCGTCAGAGTGAGGGGTGGGACAGGATTCACCGGCGGCGGCGCGCCATGACGCAAATTCCTCGGAGGGGAGCACGCCGATGGAGACCAGCTTCTGTAGCCTCCGCTCGATCGTGATGGACTTCATCCACTCTTTGCCGCTCTTGGCAACCTTCGGGGCGGCGGGAGATGGTGGAGCCATTGCAGATCGGAGACGGTGGCGGCGGAGGTTGTGACGGAGAAGAACCCTAGCGGGAGGAGTGGCTAAAAGACTGGCGCGAAAAGTGAGCAAGGTGAACCGATTTCGTTCCCCTGTTCCTAATTTATCGCAACGGGCAGTGTTTCGCATTCTGGGCCGGGCCTTAGTCTAGCGCTGGATGCGGCCTTTTCGAGGAGGGCTTGGATAATCACTCGGGTGGCCGAGTGATTTCTCCCGAGAGGTCTGCGTGTGCGTTGGGCGTCGGTCTGGGAGCGTGCCGTCCTAACTACTCGGATGAAGCAATATTCAAGATCAAAGCAAGAAGCTGAAGATTGACATGCAGATTCCCCAAAAGATCTTCATTAAAAGGCTCTTAGGCCTGATTACATAATTCCGCAGCGCAGCACATCGAGCTAAGGCGCGTCGCTGGCTCACGGCCATACAAAAGAAAGGAAAATTACTCTCTCGATGGCCACTTCACGTCGAGGATGGAGAAGACGAGAGCGTCCTTCAATGGGGTCCGCATTGCATAAAGTCGCGGATGGCCACTAACTAGGATTCTGATGGCTCTCTGAGCGGTTTGTTCTGCGAAATCCTCTCGCCAGCGCTGCCATTCGGCGGCTGTCGCGGCGGTAAGGCGGGCATGTTCCTCGGCGCAAGCTGTTGCCCATGGATCCATTGTTCTCTAGGAAGAAGAAGGTGGAGATTTCTGGTTTTCGCTGAGAAGAGGAGGACTTGAAAACTCGAAGGCTGGGTGTGAAGTAGTACTATGCCCCTGGATCTCTTTTATACATAGTGGGAGTTCAAAGGGCGTGCCTTGTAATCCGTTTCAAACACAGTAACACCATCATGGCGATGTGACGAAAGTGGATACGAATACGTTTCCCGACGGAAACGCGTGTCGTTCCGGCTGTAAAAGGGCGCGAAAACGCTTCGCCTCCCCTAATTGGGCCTGGGCTAAAATTGCAAAGGGCAATCCCCTTAACAAGCTTTCTTAACACGCCGCTAACGATGGCAATGTGTTAAAATCGAGCTTAATTCGGCCTCGGTACACCCTGGAAGGCATATGACCGGAAGCGCTAAAATTAAAAGTATTTCACGGCATACCCCATGTTGGGTCACTAGCCAACTTCGCATGCTCGAGGTTGGGTGTTGGTGAAATTTGGGTACAGTTTCGGAGGTATGCCTTTTCTAAAGTCGCCAGTTGTATACCGCTCCCCGGATACAAACGCCTCTCGGCCAAACTGTATCCAATCGGTACGCCCCTAGGGGTGATCCCTTCTCTGGTTGGGACAGGTACCACTCGGCTGAAAGGTGCGCCCCATGCTGGGCTGAGTGCTGGTTCTTACAAGTTAAGACCAGGCGCCTGGTGCTGATACATCCTGAAACGCTTAAATTACTGCATGCTGCAAGACAGAAGTTGTAATGGCGTGGCTTAAGGCATGCCCCATGATGGGTCAATTGCTGCTTTCGTACTGCGAGAGTAGGTGCCAAGTAGCCGAATTCGTCTGTTGAGATGATGCGCAAAATGGGCCGAATAAGATGGAGTTTGGTATTGCTAATCCAGGCGTTGCTTTAACACAAAAACTTAAGATTTCTTGAGTTCTTTACAATCTCTTTTTAGATTACGGGAGATATCGGTGAAACCAGTCGGCCGAACATCTGACTTGATCATAAAGCACTCGGGGCTACTGTGGACTATATGGACCTCGGGTATCCTCTAGAAGGCCCATAAGGGAGCAGATGGGGGGGGGGGGCGATCCATGTCGACCGATCAAGGATAGAAACCACTCGGGTTACACGCGCCTTGAGCTCCAAGGAAGTTCCCGAGGATATGATCTATCTCCATGTAACTAGAAGATCAACACATGCATGACATGTAACGGCATAACAAGATTAGGTACCGTGAATCACGTGCTACCGTGTAACTCTATCTCCCCCTACCTTATATAAAGGGAGGGGGTAGAGGCCATAGGCACAGAATAGCTGAGAATCATCTCATAGAGCATATGCTGTAATCATCTTGGTCATCTTGCTGCATCCCGCATCTTGATCAAACATAATCCCAGAGCAGAGGAAGTAGGGTAATACCTTGGCTGGAGGGCCCGAACCTGTATAAACCTGTTCTTGTGCTACCATCTGGTTTGGTTCTTGATTAGCGTCCCCTCGTACAAATTCATTGCCGGTGGTGACCCCCAGTTAGTCACCAGTCGACACCCCCTCTTGCTCGCCATCCATGCTCGTAGGCTGTAGATCCATAGTTTAGTGAGGCTGCTCCGGCAAGCCCTCGGTTTCGCCGCCACCGTCGTGCCGCCGCGTACGGACCTCTTCGGCCTCGGCGTGTGCGTCATAGGGTCGCTAGAAGTCGTAGACGTTGGAGCGTGAACACTCATGGCCAGTAGGTGGCCGTAGCGCCGCCGCGTCGTCTGCCGTCGTCGTTGGCCACGTCAATGGTCCAAGGAAGACGATGACCCCCAGCCGTACATTTCGCGCTAAGATTCTTGCAGACCCGTCATCGTTGAGGCACTGTTGTGCGGGTCCCATCTAGCAGTAAAGCCCCATGCGCGTCGGTTAAAACCACGACCCTGTGCCTCTGTGGGCCCATGGCCTACCGGTTGGGGTAAGTGGAGGCGCAGCGTTGAGCAACGCCAGCACCTCGCGAAGGCGTCCCTGCGAAATGCGCCTTCTCGTTTGCAGCCTAGGCTGGCGCGGTGCACGCTCATTGGCTGGGTTGGCTCAAGGAATTCTAATCGATTTCCACCAATTTATTTGATTAGTTAAATACAGAAATAGTTTTTGAATTGTCTAAAATAGCTAGATATTCCCAAAAAATTAGAAAATTTGAATAAATAGGGTAGGCCATTTCTGATTTTATAAAAATATGAAAATAACCACTGTAATGAGAGAATACACTGTTTCATAAAAATGAGTAGAATTCCTATATAAGAAAATGATTAAACTAGAATTAGGGTGATTTTATAGTTAGGCGAGCGCCAGAGTCCGGACGTCCGTCCGGACGCCCGCGCGCCGGACCACCCGCGTCCGTCGGATCACCGGCTACCAAGCGCATCCGACGCAGCGCATGTATGCGGACGCCCGGCTGCATGCGGACGTTGTTAGTCGATCGATTGATTAAACTTCTGATTAAACTTCCGATTTTTGTATAAAATTCAAACGGTGTTCAAAATGCGTGGAATAAATTTCATAATTCTTCTAAAATCGAGAGCAACCCATTTTAAATACTTTTAATTTTTTTGATTTTTCACCTTTTCAATTTTTTATGTGAAACTAGGAGAAGGCACTTGTGAAACTTACACCTATACTAGTGAAACTTGGCTGTGTGCGGATGATACTTGTCAGTGTGCTGATGAAATCTGATGAAACTTGGATGAAACTTCGATGTAACCTAATGAAACTTGGATTAAACCTATGAAAACTTCATGAAACTTGAAGAAACTGGATGAAACCTGATGAAACTTGAAAAAACTTGGATGAAACCTAATGAAACTTGACAGTTCGGCAAAGTTTAACGAGTATGAAACCCAAGTTTCAGTAGGCGAAATCCAAGTTTCAGTAGGCAAACCTCAAGTTTCACCAAGTAAGTTTGAAGATTTATATGGCAACATATATATTGTTTTGTTCATAAAAATACGAGGAACGCGTTGGTGCAAACGGTTTGTGGATTGGAGCATCCAGTCAAAAATTATGGTCGCCCAAAGAAAAAAATTGCGGTTGGGCCCACCCTGCATGCCACACGGTACAACTTCGGCGCGAACCGCGCGCACCACGCGCGAGGCCGGACGGGCCGGCCTTTCGGCCCGAAGTGTTTTCGTTTTAGTTATATTAAATAACAAATCTAACCCTATAAAATCATAAGAAAATAGAATGGGTAGATAAATACCATAGTAAATATAGAACATTATGAAAATACCATGCTTGTCTAATGGCTTTCATTAGAGTATTAATATGCTAAGCGCGAACAAATGATTAGTAAATCTCTTACTAATTAAACATGAGCTGTCCTTAGAAATGTATTAATAAACTTATAACCGGGAGTTATATCATACATCTAGGAAACTTGGAAAAATCCAACACCGATAAGCTTAACTTCGTATGTATGTCGTATTTCGACGTACCGTCATTGTATGCCGCTTCATAAACCCTAATCACCCAATTATGACTGTATAGTACGACATCGTATTTTGGGGTGTTGTTAGACTACTATATAATGTAATAATATTTATTTATACACTCGGTCATGCATGACATATCATACGAACTTAGCTTGGTTGCCGATCTTATATAATAGTCGAAGGTAAAACCTAGAGCACGTGCATGCATCATAATTTTTTGCTTGCATCAGTAAGTAATTATTGGATTGTATGTATGCTTAGAGGCGATACCGAGGGAAGGTTCGGAGATGCTGAGGAGGACCTTCCACCCGAGCAAAGCGAGTTAACACGTACTCTTTAGATGTTTACCCATATTAGGGAAGGTTGGCGACTTTCCCTAATGCGGATTAACATCGATATATTCATTGTCTATTACCTAGTTTTCCAAGATAAATTGCTTTAATATTTAAAATGCATGCTTACTTACTTGCCTAATTGTTATTCATGTAATACTTACACATGCCTATCCTTGGACTATTTAGCCTTTATGACTGTCTAGATTGTCATAACCTTGTTAACCTAAGATTAGTTTGGTAACAAGTTTAACCCTGCCTAATGGGTAAATCCTGCTTAGACTTGCTTAGGATTGAACAAATCTTCTGTTAATTAGCCACGGAATGATTAACCGATATTTACCGGTCATTCATTCCTTCATTAATAAGTCTAAGCAGTGATGCATGATGGGTTGTGTGTGGTTGTGGGAATGTATATGTGGGGTGTCGGTCCGGTTCGGTCGGTTGATAGGGATAGACCAGATGGGTTAATGTCTGGGATCAAAGAAGTGGAGACTAGATGGTGGGAATGTTGCCCCGAGATGATATCCAGAGGGATGATTACGTCACGAGGTGCCTTGTGCTGGAATTAGCTAGGGCTTACTCAGGAGGAGCGTGGAAGAACACGCGTAGCGGGGAGATCGCTGCCATCAGAGGGATGGTTCCAACACAACTCGTGGCCATCGCACGGAGTACGGGTTTCGGATCACCAGTTGTGAGCGCTCTGCGGAGGCCCTCTGGGACCATTCTCGATAGGGACCGGCGTGGGTCATCACCGAGGGTGATAAAGGCCATACTTCCCTAGGATGACGGTCGGCTAGCGCGGGCTGACAACACCCTAGGCCAGGGTGGGCAGTCTATGGGAAGTGTGGTCCACAGCATGATTGCCAAGTTCTTGAAGGATGGCGGAATTAGAAAATGTTGAGGTCAATAAGAAGTATTGGTGTGGTAAAGTACAAAGTCGAGTGTATGTTGGTCGAGAGTTGGTCTATTGTGGGTTGGTCAGAAGGGTCGGTTGGTTCAGTTGGGCTTGGGAAGCGTTATTAAGATGTTAAACCCTTTATTTACATATGTAGTCAAATACTTTATGATGCTTGGTAGGATAATTTTAAAATCATTTAAAATCTGGATTTACGCAAATAAAATAACCCCTTCTCCCAAATAAATCCTTCTATACACTATGTGCATTATGCGAAGTGTTAACTAGGCAGCGTTTGGATGACGTTGACCTCACCTACTTACATTCTTTTAGATGATGGGACAGAGGTGGATCCTTACGAGTGCAACGAAGATGACGGATAGGACCTTGGTGGGCCGGATGAGTCGTAGGGGATGCTCCAGTCGCTTGCTCGACACCTAGCCGATAGGACATTCTTTTAGGTACATATTTTTGGGATAGCTGCAAACTATGAACAATGTTTTGTGATATAAGGCTGGTATTGTTCGCCTTACTAAATTCGCCTAAGGGCATAACTAGGTATGTAATATTCAGGGATTCTAATTAATCGATGTATGCTTATATCGGTTATGTGATCTTCGGCACTAGTGTACCGATCCAGGAACTGGTGCATGGGATTCAGACTCACAAGGTAATTTAATTTTGCGGGTTGACAATAAGTGTACTACCCTGCGGTGCCCGGACAGGGTAGGTGGTGTAGGGGGTGCTCGGATTTAGTAAAAAAAATTTAATTATTTTTGGGCTTTCAAAAATTATGTTTAAGATACCCCTCACCACAAGTGTTTCGCAACTAGAATCGCCGGTGTTACGTAATCACCGGTGATTCAAAAACAATTAGTGATATGACAATTTAGAACAACCGATGGTGATAATGTCTTCAGTGAAGTGTAGTAAGTTGTTTAACATTGCTCTATTATTTGGTTGATCTTAGCCTATTATAATCGGGTTCACCCTATAAGTTTTGTTACATTTTGTTTGGATTTGTTTTTTCAGTGTTCCATATTTAACCGTTTATAGATCTAATCGGTTACCTATGTCATGGTTACGCCTTTTTTACCGACTTAGCAGGTTCAAATAGTCTGTTACGCCTTATACTGTGAGTTGGTGTTGACAGGTGCTCTGAACCCTAATTAAACTACAGTGTATTTAAGCAGATTTTGGACGTGGACAGGACTTTTACAGGGATTTAGAAGAAGTTTTCTCTTCAGATTTTGGCCACCGCAATGAGCTGTGATTATTGTTGACCACTTGACCTGATCAACGTGAATCTCCGTGTGCCGTAAACATCGTCTCGCCTGGCATGCGTATGCATGCGCTTGTGTCAACGGCCTTGCTTAGCATGCGTTGAGAGCTGCGGCTGCCGGCTGAATGCTCATACACATGTGGACCGGCGCTAGCAATGATGTCACAAAGCTAGCTATTTTTTAAAAAACAAACGGAACAGCTGCTGTGCCATTTTATTAAAAAGAAGAAAACTGTACACCGTAGGAAAGCCGAAAGGAATTACATTGAAACAATAAGGAGCCCCATTCTATAGCCCCTCACTATTTGGAATCTTTAAAAGGAAATGGACACATTTTTTAGCATCATAATCTTCACTTTAGGATGCTGGCTTATACAATTTAATGAGTGTGTCATGCCACTTATATGAACAACTAGTAATGCATGCATTATTTGTTGCTCTCTATATTCATACTCAACGCTCAACTTTTTTTAATTTCTTTTGTTCATTTTTTTCTGTTATGTTATTGTTGTTGCTGTTTTATTTCCTTATGGCATGGTTTTGTTCATCCAGAAAGGTACTTACAGTGTATGTGTCATAGATTTCTTGTATGTTCATCGGTACTGAATTGGTGGGAACCTTTGTTGATTTCTGCACAAATAGTGCTGTAGTCAGTGAAGTCATATGCACATGTCAGGTTAGCAAGTCATGCTTTTGCTTTAATAAATTAGCTATTTTTTTAGTATGCTCTGGGTAACCTAGTCAGTATGCAGTTGGCTTAGTATTATGTACCTGTGCTAAGCTGGTTGTCCAGTCTAAAGAGTTTTTGTTGGTCTCCATCATCTGTTACCTGCATATGTCTGATGGGTAAGCTGGTCAATATGAAGAGTTCAATGATGTGCCCATGCTTTATATTTCTTTCTGTCAGGTTCTATGCAAGCTGGAAGTGTCTATTTGTGTCTGATGGATTGCTATGCACGCAGAGTGCATTATTTGTTTCGTACTCACTTGTATTCTGAAATTTCAGTTTTCAAATGTACAAAATTCAGTACTGTGTATCACTGAAATTTGATATTTAGTTGTGTGAAATTTATGTTTGCTTTTTGGTTGGACCAAAGTTTGAATTGCGTGCTTTGTTTGCCTTGCCTTTTGAAGTTGAAATATGTCATTACAACTTGTTTGCATTTGGAAATTGCAGTGATGCTCTACGCTAATTTCAGTGTATGTACGATTGGAAAAAATTTATATGCATTTTGTGAATTTTTTAAAAAAAATTGAAAAATTTCTGTCCTTCGGCTTTTGCAGTCCCATGTTGTGTGAGTTTATGCATAACAGAGGATGCTAGTGCTTTTCTGTAAGATTTTTCGTTTTTAGAATGTACCTTAATGCTTGATCTGGCGTCCTAGGAGCAGCAACCACTTGTTGGTCTCTCTGGTTGAGTAGGAATGATTTAGTCTTTCAAAAGAAACTTAATTCATCTCCCCTGCAGGTTATTTTTACTACTACCCACTGGCTGCGGTCTTGGGTTGTGCTACAGAAGCAGGAGCTGCAATCTTCAGTTATGGAGGCTACGCATCGTTTGGTGCAGGTGGCCAAGGCCTTCTTTTCCCAGGCTCATGGGTGGCGTTCTAGTCGAAAGATTGAGTGTCACTGAATGTGTGTTTATCCTTCTTTTTGGCTGTGTGTATCTTGTATACAGAGGCCGGGAGTTATTTCAAGACTTTGTATCAACTCGATGTTTGGTTCTTGAAAGTAAATCTTCCATTTCAAAAAAATGCTTTATTTTTCTTTCTGTCAGGTTCTATGCAAGCTGGAAGTGTTTATTTGTGTCTGATGGATTGCTATGCACGCAGAGTGCATTATTTGTTTCCTACTCACTTGTATTCTGAAATTTTAGTTTTCAAATGTACAAAATTCAGTACTGTGTATCACTGAAATTTGATATTTAGTTGTGTGAAATTTATGTTTTCTTTTTGGTTGGACCAAAGTTTGCATTGCGCGCTTTGATTGCCTTGCCTTTTGAAGTTGAAATATATCATTACAACTGGTTTGCATTTGGAAATTGCAGTGATACTCTACGCAAATTTCTGTGTATGTACAATTGAAAAAATTCATATGTATTTTGTGAATTGTTTTTAAAAAAATTGAAAAATTTCTGTCCTTCGGCTTTTGCAGTCCCATGTGTTGTGAGTTTATGCATTAGAGAGGATGGTGGTGCTTTTCTGTATGATTTTTCGTTTTTAGAATTACCTTAATGGTTGGTCTGGAGTGTGATTTGGTTTCAACTGCCGATCGCCGCCGCAGCAGCAGATTTGTGTAGCTCGTCTTGACAGCGGCGTCGAATTTGGTTCTGTTTGGGGAGTTGTGCCTGGGTCCTATTTATGTGTGGTAGTTAGGGTTGTCATGTTTTATTTTTTTTATGTTGGGCCTTTTTCGGTCGGTTTGCCCTTTTTTAATTGATGGGCTTTTTGGCGCTTTTGGTTTCGGCTTCTTGGGCTCCGTGCGGTTTTCATCCATCGGCCTAACAAACTTTTCCCGGCTGATGAAAAGCGTCTGCAGTATGTGTTCCGCGCTGGCGCCTGGGACAAATCATAAATGCAATCGCCTGTAACAGAATCGGTCCCTTATTATTATTGTTATCAAAAATATATTGCGGTTATAATATGATATAAAAATTTTGGTTATCGATGTTTGGCAAAAAATAGAGCCTCGTTTTGCTTTTAGCATCGGGACCTCAAATTCTCCTGTACGATCCTGTCCTACACGTGTAAGATCATGTGAATATGTGATGATATATTGAATAATTTTTTTGTGTTGAGCTTGTGTACTGGACCTTATTTGTTTGCAAGGATTGATACTGAAGCAATAGAGCCGCAGCCGGAACGTTCCAGGCAGACTGTAGCTTGGTCCACGTTTAGCTCCAGCCAGACCAAGCTTGGTCCGTCCGGCCGGACAAACACACGCAGACGTACGTACTGTACTGGGTATATAGCTAGCTAGCATATATATGTGCGTATCTTATAAATAAATAAACGAGCACGGTGGCCCGCGCGTTTGCGCGGCTAGATTTGTTTTGTCATATAAAGTTTATCTCTAATATATTATATCAATTTTAGTATTTTAATATGAATTTCTAATATTTTCTTTTCATACGACTTTAGTATTTTCATCGGCTCAGACCATACCGACAAAATTAAAGTTTATTTCGTCGGTTCGAGCCGACGAAATTGCGTTGCCGCCGATTTGTGGCTGACATGGCAGTATTTTCGTCGGCTAAGACCGACGAAATTACGGTGCGCCCAAGCATATAAAATGACGTGGCAATATTTTCGTCAGCTACGGCCGACGAAATTACAGGGAGTTTCCTCATAAGCCGTTCAGGATGTCGTGGCAAACAATTTCATCGGCCATTTCATTATATACTGTCTTCATCATATGTATGTTGTTGGTAATTTATGTGATTTAGTTTATTAATTTCGTATATGGGGTGTTTTACTAAATCAATGCCAAGGGGAAACATGGCACGGTTAACTTCAAAATCCACATATATAGCAACAGTTTGTAAGGTGTGATCAGGCACATACTGTGTGAGTTTGTGTGCGCCGTTCTCTATGCCCTTAAAAAAGATTCAAAATCCACATAGGAAATTAATTTTTTTCCAAAATACTTTCACGTCAAACTCTTTGAACACATTAATCGCTACACTGATCTGCCTATGTGTCGTCGGTATTTTCTAACGACACAGAACCCAAAATTGCCGACAAAAATCTACATGTGTCGTCGGCCCGACGGACACGGTGGTGTCAACAACACAGGATAATATTGTCATCGGCCTACCATGTGGACCGCGAACATAAGCGCATCCAGGGCCAGCCCTCTCCAGAAATAATCTAGGTAGATTTAATTCAGTTGTTTTCTCTATGCATTTGTTTGCGGTTGTTTCACATTTTTTTGGATTGGTCATGGATATGCAGTCGTTTTTGAAGTACCGCTTTAGCGCAAGGCGCATGCACTCCCTTGTGCTTATACTTAAGGGAGGTGCTAGCTCACAGGCGCCTGCACCCAGCCGATTGTGCAGGCACCTGCAGCAAAATAGCCAGGCAGCACAGCAGATCAGCCATGCAAATTAAAGCCATGCAGCAGATGCAACAAAAAAGAAAATAAATATAAAATAATTAGAAACAAAAATAAATCTATAATAAACAGAAAACAAAAATAAATCTATAATAAATAGAAAACAAAAATAAATCTATAATAAACATAAAACAAAATATATCTTCGCAAAAATCGACCTCGCGCAAAAAATTACACTATCGCGAAACATTTCTTCCATAAATACAAATGTGGAAAAACAGTAGAAAAAAGTGGAATTTTTTCGCAAAAAATTCCACTATCGCGAAGCGTTTCTTCCATAAATACAAATATGAAAAAACAGTAGAAAAAAGTGAAATTTTTTGCGCCTGCATGTTTTGGCTAGTTACAGGCGCCTGCAAAATAGCAATCCCGTATACTTAAGCCCTTCCAACGTGATTTTGTTATCAAACATGGATTCAGGTCCCTATTGCATATTGTTCATATTATGCCGTCACCTAGCATTCTATAGTGGATAACGAGCAAGATGGATCCGGTGATATCTGAGTTTCGTTTAGGAAACAAGTCGATCTTTTTCGGCAAGGTCATAGTTCAGAAAGTCTTAGGCATTCCCTTCGGCAAAATGCCTGTTGTAATGTCTAGAAGCGTACGTGTCGACAATTTCAATATGACCGCATACCCATGTGCACAACATGATTCTTAAAAATGGTGAGTGGTAAGACTTTAGTAAGTGGATCTGCAAACATCTCATCAGTACTAATATGCTTGATAATTATAGTCCGATCCTGGATTCGATCTTTAACAACAAGGTGATTTATGTCAATGTGATTGGCAGCACCACTTGACTTGTTGTTATTTGTGTAAAAGACTGCAGGTTGATTATCGCGGTATAAAATAAGCTGTTTAGAAATACGGTCGACCACTCTTAGTACTGGGATAAAATTCTTTAGCCACACGGCTTGCCCCTATACATAAATTTGGTACGCTCTTAAATTCAAATTTTTTGCCCGTCGTGAACTCCAATCACCCCGGGAGCCTAGATACGACAGTGTGGTCGGTTCATTGTTCAGACCGACAACATAGGGGAATTTTGTGTCATCGTCTCAGGTCCCGACGACATTGATATTTTGGCCGACGGGCATAATCGAGTTTCATGTAGTTATATGTGGACTAATTATTAAACAGGTTTTTAAGCTCTTTCATTCCCCAATAAGAGTATAATTAATTTTTCGGTACCATCTGTTTAGGCCACATGAAAATAATGTACAATAAGTAACCGCTATAATAATATTGAAAATTAAAAATGAAAATAGTCTGTTAAATATCGAGAGGAAACGACATATAACTCATATATATCCATTTTAGTTTACCACAAAATTCATCCTATTTTCTTGTCAGAAACATAGTCAGCTTAATTTGTTTCCACAATTATAGAGATTTTATCAAAACCTTTCTCGAACCTTATCTATCTATAATACAATGCGCTAGCATTGTATCACCTCCGCGTGCCACGTCAGCGAAAAAATCTTGGCCGTCCAATCGCGGGCGCTAGCTCCATCCCAGCGTCCATTTTTAGCGCATTGTATCACCTCCGCGTGCCACGTCGGCGAAAAAATCTCGGCCGTCCGATCGCGGGCGCTAGCTCCATCAGAGCGTCCATTTTTGCTTTGTTCCATAATACAATGCGCTAGCATTGTATCATCTCCGCATGCCACGTCAGCGAAAAAATCTCGGTCGTCCGATCGCGGGCACTAGCTCCATCCGAGCGTCCAGTTTTAGCGCATTGTATCACCTTCGCGTGCCACGTCGGCGAAAAAAATCTCGGCCGTCCGATCGCGGGCGCTAGCTCCATCCTAGCGTCCATTTTTGCTTTATATATAAAATAATTTTGTCCGCAAAAAACTGAACGAGGCGTGTTGGTTGCTCACTTGGTCGCTGGCGCAAGGTTTCAGTTCGCAGCCCACAGTTCGAATCCCAGCCGTTGCGCCCTTTTTTCGATTTTTCTGTTTCCTCTCTAGCCTGCTGGTATCTATTGCTCTCTCCCACCCCCACCCCCCACACACACACATAAAGCTAACACGGCGCGTAGCTCAGTTGGTTCGCAGCGTGCTTGCATAGCCCTAACCCAGCTCCGTCCCGCTGTGTTGATTTTCCTTGCCTTCTCCCGTTGCCTTCATTCCACACCTTTTTTTCAATGCCAATAAATAATAAAATCCCAATTTGTACCGCTGCGTTTATTTTCCTTGCCTTCTCCCGTTGCCTTTATTTCACATCTTTTTTTAGAATGCCAATAAATAATAAAAAGGTGGATCAACATTTCATTTTTATATTTTTAGGACGGAGCAAATGCGTATGATATTTCGTAAGAATACATAAAGAATAAAAAATATCGAGTCTCCTAAAAATTCTAGGTTCGGTTGAAAAACAAATTAAGAAACAAGTGATAGCTCATTTTTTTTGTTTCGTTCTACCTTTTATGGCCAATTAGAAAATTTATTTTAAAACCAAACCTTCACATATGAATTAAAAAATGAAATGGATAAAAATTTATGGTAACGGCGTTAGCCAATCACATTTTTCTTCTCTTTTTAATATTTTTAGGACGGAACAAATGTGTCATGATATTTCGTGGGGATCCATAAAAGAATAAAAAATATTTCATTTTTAGATGAATTACAAAATAATGCATTCTTTCTTTAGATTTTTATGATAGAGCAAATGCGTCATAATATTCCGTAAGAATACATGAAAGAATAAAAAATATTGAGTCTCCCTTATAATTCTAGGTTTGGTTGAAAAACAAATTAAGAAATAAGTCAGGTAACTCATTTTTTCTTTCGTTCTACCTTTTTTTGGCCAATTAGAAAATATTTTTTAAAACCAAACCTTTACATATGAATTAAGAAATAAAATGTATAAAAAAACATTCCATTTTTAGATTTTTAGAACGGAGCAAATGCATCATAATATTCCTTAAGAATACATAAAAGAATAACAGATATTGAGTCTCCCTAAGAATTCTAAGTTTGGTTGAAAAACAAATTAAGAAATAAGTCAAGTAACTCATTTTTTCTTTCGTTCTACCTTTCTATGGCCAATTAGAAAATTTATTTTGAAACCAAACCTTTACATATGAATTAAAAAAAAGTATAAAAATTTATGGTAACGGAGTTAGCCAATCGCTTTTTTCTTTTCTTTTTCAGTTTTTTAGGACGGAACAAATGTGTCATAATATTTCGTACGGATCCATAAAAGAATAAAAAATATTTCGTTCTTTGGGTGAATTAAAAAATAATTCGTTCTTTCTTTTCGTTCGACCCTTTCGTAACCAACTGAAGATGAATTTTAGGACCGGAGCTTTACATAGTAGATCCACGATTCCATGGTAGCGGTCGTAGAAATATTTAGGCTCTTTTCCATCTTTTTTAGACGAGAAAAAAATAGGAAGTGGATAAAAATTTATGATTGGGGAATTAGCTGATCGTTTCATTCTTTTCATTTTTGTATTTTTAGAACAGAGCATATGCACCATAATATGTTATATGGGTCCATAAAAAATAAAAAAAATGAGTCTTCCTAAGAATTGTAGGTTTAGTTCTGAAATGGATTACGAAATAACTCATTTTTCCCCTTCGTTTTACCTTTTATGGCCAATTAGAAAAACTCATTAAAAATCAAATCTTTGCATATGAATTAAGAAATGACAAATTCTTTCCTTTCCTTCTAGGTTTTTTGGCCAAATAAAAAAAATAAGACCAAACCTATACAAAATAGAACCACGATTCCGTGGTAAGGGTCATCAAAATATGCAGTCATTAAAAATTTAAAATAAAGAAAGTAAAAAGAATGTCAAAATATAGGCGGTTAGCCATAGTTTCATTATAAGGGCTTATAAAGATTTAGGTGTAAACCATAGTTTCATGATAAGGGCTCATAAAAAAATAGGTGTTAGAGATAAATAAGTTTCGATGAAAAAGAATTAAGAATAATTGGAATGAAAGAATTTTTGTTGTAGAAGTCTAAAAAAATATTGAGTCATTTTGAGGTTTTCAAAAATATTTAAAATGAATTAATTTCAAATTTCAAAAATTATTTAAAAAATCAACAAATGTTTTATTACATCACTCTTTTGCGGCGCAGGACAAGCTTGACCGGCGGCGGTAGCAGATCGAGGCGCCGCGGTGCCGGCTTGATCGGCGGCGGGAGCAAATCGGGGCTTCCCTTCGCGCGCAGCCGCCTGAAGTTCGGGCGCGCGGCTGCTCCCTCCGCTCCTCCGTCCTCCTCCCAGTGGTGCCCAAGCCGGCGCCGGCGCCTAGGGGACCTAAAAAAATATTGAGTCATTTTGAGGTTTTCAAAAATATTTAAAATGATTTAATTTAAAAATTTAAAAATTATTTTAAAAAACAAATTAACAAATGTTTTATTACATCACTCTTTTTTTTGGCTTTTTGCTGAAAAAGTTTACAGATTTTATCCTCCACGCTTTAATAAGTTCTTGGTTTGGACCTCACCAGAATAAAAATGTTTCTTATTCTTTAGCCCAATTTTTTTTTTCCAAATGTTAGTTATTCTTAAGCCTAATTTTTTTGCCGGTGGGAGCTACCGAACAACGCGCCATGGGCGCGCCTACTTTTCTAGTAGTATATCACAATTTTGCTGACAGTTAGTCAACTATTTTTTTCTGTTTTTCTCCGTTGCAACTGTCGATCCCGTATTGGTCAGTCATATTCCCTTGATCCTGACTCCCGTGTTCTAACCCACCTCGCCATCACGAGCTAGTGCATCCAGCTCCCATGTCGCCTCATGCATGTCATCGTCTTCTTCTCTAGCAGCGGAGTCGTTTCTTAGTCCTAATCTCTAGCGTTATCGTTTCGTACATATGTCGTCTTGTTTCTCCTCTAGAATGAGCTAATTAATTAACCTTGCCCAATTTCATTCCTTGTATATATATGCGCTGGCTACCACCATTGGATTTTTCCTCTACCTTTCCTGCATGCCTCCGAAATTTTTGCTGTCCTTCGATCTCGTCAATGTGTCGACTGGCTCTATATATCTAGCTTACGCGGATCACAATATTATGAATATGTTGATGCATAAATGTGCTTAATTTGTGTATATGTAAGTTGTATTTTTTAAAAGGAAAAAGTTAATTTTAAGTATCCAAACTATCACGAAGGTCCAAAAAATCATCTGAAAAACATGTCCAAAAGTCAACGGCGACTTTTTTTATGACCGGAGAGAGTATACGCCATAGCCTTCCGTTTGGCGCGCAGGGGCCACGATACCTAGTTTCGTTAGCCCGTATGTATAAACCTACGAGCCTTAATATATTTTTCATCAGCAACCTGACGAAACACATTTATTTTTCTTCTCAAATTTATTGTTCTATTTTTTCCTGAAAAACCGAAGAAATTATGTTAATTCATAACTCTACCACTTATTTTCGATGGTTTTGAATCTACGAAATTAAGTTAGATTCTTGCGGTGCATACGCAGCCACACTCTTCCCGAGCACATAAATTTTATGGCTGAGGTGGTTCTGTGTCAGCAACTAAGCATGCATTATTGGTAACAGAGAACAAAAGGGAAAAAAGACAAACGCAACGACAACGTTGCCAACTTGCCATCCTGCAGGTCCCGTTGCTACCCTTTCAGTCACTCGGTGTGGTAGCGTGCCTTGTGGGCACCAGCACGAGCGGCGTCTTCTTGTGGACGGTCAGCCCCCCCGCTTCCTCCATGCCGACGTCCTCCCTCCTCACCCCATCCGGGAGCGCCCAGTCGAAGCAGTGGAGCATGTTGGCAAGAATGAACTCGATGTTGGCCACAGCCATGGCCAACCCGGGGCAGATCCGCCGCCCCGCCCCGAACGGCACGAGCTCGAAGTGCGCCCCGTTGAAGTCGACGTCCGTCTCCTCGAACCTCTCCGGCCGAAACTCCTCGGCGTCCTTCCACACGCCCGGGTCCCTGCCGATCGCCCACGCGTTCACCATCACCTTCGTCCTCGCGGGGATGTCGTAGCCTGCGACCTGGATGCTCCGGAGCGTCTCCCTCGGGACGAGCAGCGTCGCTGGAGGATGCAGGCGCAGCGTCTCCTTGATCACCATCCGCAGGTACCTGAGCTTGGGCAGGTCATCGTGATGCACCCGCTCCTTCTTACCTGCGACGGCCCTGATCTCGTCCTGCGCCTTCTTCAGCGCCCTCGGATGCACGATCAGCACCGACATGGCCCAATGCATGGTCACCGAGCTTGTGTCGTTGCCGCCGATGAAAGCGTCCTGAAATTTAATTAAGACGATATACTAAGTAGCCGCGTCGGATGAATATGGTCTCTGAGCTGTACTGAGTTAATGTTAAGCTGGCTTTTGTGAGGTTTTGAAATTAATATGTTTCTCGAAGCTATTCTGCTTCGTTTATTTATTTTAAAAAAATTTTAGAGGAAGCTAATTCATTATTAGAAAAAAAAATAGACTATAAAAATCTAAATTTACTTTTGATCAAATAAGACAGTTTGAACGTACTGCAATATTGGGCATCATGATCATGGGCCAATTATATATTCAGTTGCTAATTAATTGTAAAGTTTGATGGGACATGAAACGTTGACTCTCTAACCATTACCATGAGCATTGCCTTCACGTGGTCCCTTGTGAAGCGGTTGGTGGCTTCGTTCTGTTTCCACAGGTCGATGAGCTCCTGCACGAGGTCTGAGCCGCAGCTGTCGTCGTGCTTCTTGCCGCGCGAGGGATCGAGGTACTGCTCGATGACGAGCTCGAAAAACCCGTCGAGCTTCTCGAAGATCCTCTGGCGGCGGGTGGCGAGGCCGGTCAAGCGGTCGACGAGGCGGCCGCCGGCGTTGGGGAAGAAGTCCTCGGCGGAGAAGCTGCTCAGCAAATCCATGGTCTCGTTGATCACCTCCACGAGCTGCTCCTTGAACTGCTCTGCCGCGTAGGTTTCCCCGAACGCCAACCTGCCGATAATCCCGTCCACGGTGGCGAAGATGTACTCGTCGACGGCGACCGGGCGCGGCCCGGCCGCGGTGAGGTCGCCGACGAGCTTCTCCACCTGCGCCTCCCGCGCGTAGCAGGCGGCCTGGACGCGGCGCATGCTGAGGAGCTCGAGGAGGAAGAGCTTGCGCATCTCCCGGACGTGGTCGCCGTAGGGGGAGAAGACAATGTCCTTGTAGCCGTACGACAGCAGCCGCCACCCCGGCGACGGCGGCCGGCTGCAGCAGTCGGCGTCGTGCGTCTTCAGCGCCTCCCGCGCCGCCTCCGGCGAGGACAGCACGACCGCCGGCACCGCGCCCAGCCGCAGCATCATCACCGGGCCGTGCCGCCTGGCCAGAGCCCGCAGGCTCCGGTGAGGCAGTGGGCCGATCTGGTGGAGGTTTCCGAGGATGGGAAGCCTCCATGGGCTAGGCGGCAGCCTGAGGCCGGAGTTCTTGGTGCCTCGGAGGAGGAAGAAGATAAGTGGGAGGACTACAAGCAGAGCTACTAGGAGCTGCCATTGTTCGGGCAGGGGGTCTGCAAGCTGGGACAGCCCCATTGTCTTGTGTCAGTGTGATTGTGTCAAGCACTGCTCTCTGAGTTGGGAGTACCGTCCGGATTTTATAGTAGTGTTTGCAGTTTAGACACGGAGATAAAGAGTTGACCAACCACTACCACACATGCGGACCTTGGGCTGGTTGTCAACATCTAAGGTGTGTTCTTTATAGTAGCAAAAATATCATATGAGAGTAGCTCCAGCCCAGTCGTCTGGGCACACGCGCGCATCGCTCGGGCCCAGCCGCCGGCGAGCGCGCGGTGCAACCTAGGTGACTGGGTTTAAGCAAAACCGATATCATATTTACAAATATATATTTGCCTGATACCATTTGTGGCACGAATTAAAATACTTAAAATGTTTCGTTTAAATTTAATATAAACAAACCCAGGCGACTGTACTGCTCGTCCACGCGCTCGCCGATGAATGGACCCGACGAGAGCGCTCGCGTGGGTAGTCGCCTGAATCCGAGGCGCTGCCTTTGTAAAATATCTAAAGAAGTATAATGGAATTAGCACTGCATATATATGGTAACGAGGTGATTTTTTGAGAAATTTTCTATTGGAAAAAGTCTGCCTGACTCCCGAACTATAGTGGTACAGAGACTCTAACCCCCACATGCATGCAAAACCGTCTAAGTTAACCCCTGAAGTACGTTTATTGGTGCAAATAACCCCCGGAAGTGGTTTTCAGGGCGGTTTTGCCACCGTGGCAGCCCATGTGGAGAGGTATTACCACATAGTGTAAAACATGGCATTTTTTTATAAAAAATATATTTTAGGTGCAGGGTCCACATGTTAGTCCCAGTGTTTTTTTCTTCCTCCTCCATCCTTTCTCTCTCCTACTTCTCCAATGCGCTCACCTTCTCCAACACTGACACGCTCGTGGTGCCATCTACACGAGGTCGTCCACCGGCCGGGACTGCAACGGATCCCACCTCCTCTTCTTCCACGGCGTCAGCAACAACGGCTCCACCACGAAACCGGTTTAGACCGCCGCGGTGCCCGCAAAGCGAGAGATTCGGCCTGCCAAATTTATCCACGCCGCGCGCAAAGAAGGCGATGAGGACGAGAATGGCTGTCACAGTGGCCGCCTGCACCATGATTGCAAAGTAGTGGAGCAAGAAGAGGAGACGGCCTAGCTCGATGTAGGGGTGAAAACGGGTCAGGAACGGTCGGGTAGTAGGTCATATCGTATCCTATCCTAATTTATTTTTTCGGATATCGGGTCGGGTACGGATAGCATAAAATCGGGTTGGATACAGTTACGGTTACGAGTATTTGTGGTCGGGTAGAAAACGGGTATCGGATATTACACGTGCGGATAGAAATCGGTTATCGAATACTTAGTCGGTTATATGTAAATTATATAGAATTCAAACATTTAACAAAAATAAACTAACACATGATTACTTAGCATCAAAATATGTGATGGAAAGTGAAAACCCGAGCTAGGCGGCTAGAGGGGGGGTGAATAGACGCCACAACATTTTTCGACGTTTCCACCAAAAACCCGAACAACTTGACAACTATGTGTACCATTCACTTGGGTGCATGAGAGCCATGAAATATTTGGGATTTTGAAAACACAATCCTGGTTGTCAAGTGTT
>SPJY01033452.1:857937-919315 GCA_005191435.1 Raddia distichophylla | reverse complement strand
AAGCGTCAGCCACGTACCCGCCAATACCTGCATCACTGAGATGACACACACGAAACCAACACACCTTACCTTACCTGCAAGGTTAGTCCATCACAAAATTACCAACATCATAATCCCTTCGTGACATCACAATTAGGAAGCCCTAACACTCCACGTGTCAGCTTAAATTCCACCGGACCACATCCGATCAAAACTATTACCTAGCCCGAGCTCAGCACAATTGTCCGGTTCCAATTGCACGGCAATTTGCACAAATGCACCATTTAACATTCTTCAAAACACTTCAAATTCCATCTTGTCACATATATTCATCATCAAACCGGGGTACCTTCCACATGGGTCTCAACAGAAAGATATAACATAACATAAATATTTATACGGAAAGGCTTTGCGTCGTACGTCCGGCGCGGTGCGGACGCGCGCCGCGCGCGGGAAACGCGCAAGGTAGTTGCACAGTGCCATGCAGGGCGGGGCCCACCGTTTTTTTTTTCTTTCGGCGACCATATTTTTTGACTAGGTGCTCCAATCCACAAACCGTTTGCGCCAACGTGTTCCTCGTATTTTTTCGAACAAAACAAGATATATGTTGCCATATAACTCCTCAAACTTATCGGGTGAAACTTGGGTTTCGCCTACTGAAACTTGACTTTCATATTCGTTAAACTTGCCGAGCTGTCAAGTTTCATCAGGTTTAATGCAAGTTTCATCAAGTTTCAATAGGTCTCATACAAGTTTCTTCAAGTTTCATCAGGTCAATTCAAGTTTTTATAGGTTTCATCCAAGTTTCATCAGGTTACATCGAAGTTTCATCCAAGTTTCATCAGGTTTCATCGGAACACGGCCAAGTTTCATCAACACACGGCCAAGTTTCTCTAGTATAGATGTAAGTTTCATAAGTGCCTTCTCCTAGTTCACATCAAAAAAATTGAAAAATTCAAAAATTCAAAAAATTCAAAAAGTATTTAAAATGTGTTGCTCTCGATTTTAGAAGAATTATGAAATTTATTCCATGCATTTTGAACACTGTTTGAATTTTGTACAAAAATCAGAAATTTAATCGGAAGTTAAATGAAACGACGACTAGTTATCTAGTCGCTGTGCCTGTACGCGCGCGTTTTGCTAGTCGGCGTTGGATCGGCGTGGTATGATCGATCCGATGGCCCTGCCTGGTCCGGACGGAGCGCCAGGCGCTGCCCATATTTATAAAGTAAATTACGTCCGACGTCTGGCGCTGCCCATATTTATAAAGTAAATTAAGTGGCATCAAGTATGGCATCAAGACGTGCCCGCGCTGGTTAGCTAGGACATGCACGTCAATGCAAGCAGCATGCACCATTATCCATAAGCCCATCACACATCATTGATGCACGCGTAGACACGCGGAGCCGCTGCCCGCAACGCGCAATCCATTGGGCCGCTAGCTAGCCTGGTGGGCCGTTTGCTGGCCTATTGGCCCTGGTGGACGGACGACGAAGCTATCTGTGCAAATGTGGATAGTACCATACCGGAAGTGGGGGTTGAGAGCATGAGCAGCAGGCTCCCTGTCACCGGCGGCCGGCATCACCAGCGCGTGTGCGCGGGAGAAAATTTTGAACGCACACACTGCACTGCCGGGCTGGGCGGGCGTCTGGGCAAAAGTGATTAGTGTTGATGCGAGCGGGTGATGGGGGGAGAGCTAGGCATGCTCTAAGGCCGATCGGATGTGCGGCTATATAAGGAGGCAGGACGCTGCTGCACTCACAAACAACTGGTTCTTAGGGCATGTACAACGCCATTGATGAAACCGTCTCTACAACCAATCCAGGGGGTAAAATGCCAAAAAACCGAAGAGTCGTCTCTCCACGAAGCAACGACTCTTAGCGCAACGCACGAAGTCACGGAGTCGAGCCTCTCCCCGTTGTACAGCCTGCCTCGTCTCTTCCTCTCTCCCGATGCTCCATGAGCGAGGAGGATGGACATCGCCGCCGCTGTCCAGCGCGAGGAGGCCGATGCTGCAGCCAAATCCACCCTAAAATACCCAAATCCCCCCAAATCCATCCCCAAATCCCCCAAATCTAGCACGAGGAAGAGAATGGCGGCAGCGGGAGGATGAAGCCGCCGCGAGGTGGAGGATGTTGTTGCCGACGCCCGCTGCGAGGAGCATGTTGCCGTTGCCGCCCGCTCGTGAGGAGGAGGACACAGTCACCGCTGCCGGCAGCCGCCTCGCCAGCGTGCGAGGAGGACAACGTTTTGTCTACAAGAAGTTTTGAGGAGTTTTTTTGTAGAGTGCTTCCTGACTAATTTGTTAATAGGGAGAAAATTCCTAAAAAATTTAGAGCAACAGAAAACTGACATCTCTCTGCTCCAAGTGGGAACAAATTATGAAGAATCTGTTTTGCTTTTTCGAAAGTGGCTTTAGTGATTTGGCTTGATCCACTTTATTAAAACATGTTTTGAATTGATTCTCTTCTCGTTTGGACATTTAACAAATAGGATTGTGATTACAAAACCAGGATTGTATGGGTCTCAACCATACAAACTTGGGATACACATAGTTATCATGGTGTTTGAATTTTGAATTGTGGGTGACATCGAGGAGCACCGACCCCTCTGATCCATTTCTTCATCTATACTGTTGCTCCCCTGAAAGGTATGACACGTATAGTCGTATGAGACATGAATAGTGTTTTATATGATGGTATAGAGGAGTGGTTGGGATACTTTTAGCTGTTGTTAGTTCGAAGTGGCATTCGGTTTGAAAATGGTATGAGCGCAAATTTCCTTTTCGCTTTGTCCAAGTTCCCAACCCCAACTTTGCCGATACTGGTGCCGACTAGAGGTGGCCAAATGGGCTAGTCCGGCTGAACCGAACCGGTCCGCCCGGTTCGATGAACCGAACCAATCCTGGGCCAGCACCTCGGCCCGTTGGGCCGGCCTGATTCGGTTTGCATAGTAGCGGGCTGGTTCGATTCGGTTCGACCCGGTGGGTTCGCTACTGTAGTATATTAATTTAATTTAATATATGTATTTATGTACATATTTTATAATGATAAATAATATATTTATTTAGGTCACGTTCTTTTGAGCTGATCTGAACAGCTCAATGGTTGAAATGACTGAATTTCGAGAGCTTCTCGTGATAGTTTCGACATTTAGATCCATTTCGTTTGATTTGCTTTTTTAAAACGTTAGGACCCACCTTCAAAACAACGAAAAAACAAACTAAAAATAATCAAATCATATGTCTTTTCAAAACATAAATAAGCTGTTAAGCCGTTAAGCTGATAGGCTGAAAAGAAATGGCCTTAATTTATATATATTTAAATAAAATAAACTAGATAATAAAAAGGTTTGGTCCATTCACTATGGTTTCGCACCTGAGCCGAGACTACAGCCCGTTGACTTTCTTAGCCCGGTTCGCACGGTAACCAACCGGGCCCGTATCGGGCCGGCCCGTTGGCCAGCTCTGGTGCCTGCGGCTACACCCGTCTGCTTATTTTATCCGCTCAGTTGTCCCTACTCCCTAGTTCCAATAACTAGCAGCCACTCACCTGGTAGTTCGTGCACTGACGGGCAAGGCAGTGGCCCTTCAGGCCGGCATGGCGGCGGCGCCGCCGGTTGAGGTCGGCGCGCAGGGCACAATCGGCTCGCTGGTGTGCCGGGAGATCGAGTACTTCAAGAGGATGGAGGTCTCCAGCCATGGCAAGAAGAGCAGCAAGGCCGGCGCCAACGGAGCAAGCCCCAGGAGCAAGGCACGGCCGGCGTGGCGGAGGAGTGCAGGGGGTGGCGGGGCGTTCTTACCCAGCATGTGCTCGTCGGCGGAGGTGGCGGAGGCCGCCGGCAGCCGCCGCGGCGAGCCGGCCGCCAGGGTCAGGTACCGGCACTTGGGGCAAGAGGGGGATCCTCTGCCTCAAGATTAGGCACCCAACGAGTAGATGTTTGCTGTTTGTGAAACGCACTGATGCTGCATTCCTTACCAGATCTGGAGGGATGTGTGTGCCGCGGTATCTGATCTCTGTGTGCATGTCCATATGATTCCATCCCATCCTTCTTCTTCGCCTTCTTTGCTCAGTGCTGGATAGTGTCATGGCATCACAAGACACATTGACATGTCATTTGTATCGAGTCTTCTGGCGAGTAGCGAGTGGTATGTGAGCATTTTGGGACCTGATGTGCGAGGCCTGAAAGGAAGGGTATTCCTTCTTTTCTTGGGGCCCTTTGTGATTCATTCTGAATTTGTAATGTAGACATGTGAAAAATTTATCTATGGCATTTTTGTGAATTTCTCTCCGTATGTCTGCTGGTGTTTCGAACTTTCCATCAGTAAATCAGCCTAAATGACCATCCAGCTGCTTTAGAATCAGATTAAAAAATGCTTGTTCAGCAAAGTAGTTTGCAGAGTTATGAACCTACAGCACTTTATTAAATTCAGATTTCTCTTCTCCTCCCCCGTGCTGCTCAGCGCCGTTTGGATGGTTGTGGCTTGTGGGTGTGGGTGGATCGGAGAGGGAGATGGAATGGACACCACCGCAAGCCTCTTCATAACGGGAACGTATCCGGTGCAAACGGGGTTCCCGTGCAAACTCCGTGCAAACCAACTAGCGAAAGTCATGAAAAATTCTGAAAAAATTCATACACGTACTTCAAGTCATACTCCACCTATATATAAAATTTCAAGTTCAAATTCGTTATATTTAAAGCACAGCAAAAAAGAGAAAATTCTGATAGATTTATACTAAAAAATCTGTCAGAATTTTCTCTTTTTTGTTACTGCTAAAATATAACGAATTTGAACTTGAAATTTTATATATAGGTGGAGTATGACTTGAAGTACGTGTATGAATTTTTTTAGATTTTTTCATGACTTTTGCTAGTTGGTTTGCACGGAGTTTGCACGGGAACCCCGTTTGCACCGGATACGTTCTCCTTCATAATAGTAGAGATAGGGATTTTTAGATGAAGTAATAAAATTGCGGATTCTAAGTCTCAAGTTCGTTGCTAGGAATAAAACATGAAAAAAGTCTGCAGGACATTACAAATTTTACTCCTGGAGTCATTGGAATGTTCTAAGAAAAGGCAGAAAATATGCAATTTGAAGTGCTACAACGTCAATTTTCCTAGATAAAAAATAGCTCATTCAATGAGAGCTCAGACTATCTTGAAGCATTATGAGGCTAATAATATATGTTTCTAAGTCTCTGCATCAAAGGACCAAAGTGTTATTAAATAGATATTACAAAGCTTCCTAAGAGAACATGAACAAATACATGTAGGTTTCTGTCAACATCATTCAAAACATCCTCTTGTTCTGCTAAACTGAACAGTGCTAGCCCTGCGACCTTTCCCAGAGATAACTAAACCAGGCTTGAACTTTTAAAACCGTTCACAAAGATTCTTTATATATTCTTCCTCCATCTCAAACAAAACCTGCATGCATGTTTACCGATCCACTCTATAAATTAGCACGGGTGAACCGGCGATATTCTATAAATTAGTGCTACAGTAAGTATCATAAACTGAAAGTGCAACTGTGTATTATACAAATATTTTTTAACAATACGATATTAAGAAAAAATATATATATCTTGTATATTTAGCTTCATTGTCCTCTAATAATTTTAGCCCCATCTCAAGCTCGCAATCTAAAAATAAGTTCGTAGTGGCTTCAGCATCACTCTTTACAAGAATTATTATTTTTTATGAATAAATCATCTATGATGAAAAGCATCAGTCTTTCCATGTAAGAAACATGTCATGTATTGCAAAAATTCCATGCCTCAAGAAGTAGTTTTTGAAAAGAGACATAATGAAGACTATATACAACTGGTCTGGTATTGGGCAAAAAATAAATAAATAGGTGCTAATCTACATCCTATCATTAGAAAAACTATACCAAGAAAAGTGTCATAACCTAGCTACATTTTTTCTGCCTCTAATATTCTTAATCTCTTATATTGGAAAATTGTGCTAGCATAACAAACTAAAAATTGTGCTCCCCAAATGCCATAGACATTTTTTTACCAAATAACTATAATCAATTCCTCTTTTTTAGTCATACAGTGCCCCCTTAAGCCCAGCCTCATGTCACGTCCTGTTGCACATCTGGTACAACATATTTCAAAGCATACATCAAAACAAGAATAATGAAAGACTGAAGGAAATGTTTCGAAATTTCTGTTTTAAACTATACAAGTGACCTATGGTAGGAAGGAGATGTTATGACCTTGTATGAGAAAACTTGGACTGCACTATAAGGAACTATTCAGATAAACTGGAGCAGTTTAAGAAAAAGTGACAATTAGCACGGGAAAACAAGATAAATTGTGGACAAAAATTTTCAAAAATTGAAGAGAATCAAAAAGCCACCATCCATCTCCTCCGAGTGAAAACAAATCTGCTTTTGCTTTTCTAAAAGTCACTTTGATCATTTGGCTTGATCTTCTTTCCTAAAGCAAGTTTTGAATTGATTTCTCTATTTTGGACACTTGACATCAAGGATTGTGAATGTAAAAATTTCCACATATTCTATGACTCTTAGTTATGCATGCTATGTGTACACATAATTGTCAAATTGTTTGGATTTTGGTGAAAACGGTAGCGTGGAAATTTTGTGGCTTCTATTCACCCCTCTTTTAGTCGCCTAGCTCGGGTCTTGACTAACAAACTGCAAATAGGAACATGCTCATCTCATGGAAAGGAGCTAACGAATCTTTACAATATAAAAGAAATTAATACATATTCTCCCTTCAACCATTGAGCAGGGTGTGCACCTAGAAATAAGAGTACAAGATGTGATACGATGGCTATGTCGGTTTTCTTCTAAAAGAAAAATTACGATTTATGTGTGATTAGAAAATTGCTTCTTCTCTTTTGGTTAAAAAATAATGTTTCATTTCCTCAAGAGCAAGGGTTAGAGCTCAAATAAGAACTTTACCAAATATTATAACATGCATATGCCCCGCTATTGCACAGCTAAAAAGTAGATAGATCCGGTGAGTCCATCCAGAATCCCCACAAAATTCCTGGCCAGATTGCGGAGATGGATGAAGGGAAGGGGATCGACGCGGCAGGGTGGGAGTAGGAGCCTTATGAACTAGGCAAAGGCATGGTTGTGGTTGGCGCCGATGCCGCACTTGATGTCGAAGTGGACCCGTGTCGTCGCCACCGCTACAGAGCGCTCAGATCTGGCCATCACCGTCGGAGATATGGCGTAGGGTCACTATGGGAAAGAGAGGGATGCAATGAGGGCGTCGACACAAAGAATGCACGCCATGGAGCGAGCAGGAGCTCAAGTGGGTGGGGGCGACGCCGAGGCGAGATGCCGACACCGTGGCGAGCCGTCACCATGGGGGAGGCCGCGTCGGGGGCGGCAACTAGCGAGGTGGGTGGGGAAGCCGATCTAGGAGGGGAAATTGTTGTAATGACACACCCAATTCGTTGTCACTTTTCAATATGACATACAATTCGTCTCTAATTCACATCTGACACTAAGGCAACGAATTGAGTTCCCAAATGACATTTTCATAATTTTTACCCCTTTTCTCATTTTTCTACAATTTTCCATCGTTCCCGTCACCTCTTATCGCCGCCGCTATCGTGCACCCACCGCCATCGCCGTCACCGTCATCGCCCGTTGTTCGGTTGTGCTTGCATCGCCGCCGTCATGGCTCCCGCCGCTTCTGCGCCGCGCCGCTGCCCGTCACTGCGATCACGGTCACCACCGCCGTTCTTATTGCGGTAGCCGTCGAGGCGGCTCCCGTCGCCGTTGCGCTGAGCCGCCGCCGCCGCCGTGGTTGCCGCCTACGAGAGCAGCTCCCGTCGTCGCCTCCGCCACCGCCACTCCCACCGCCGGCCCGTCGCCGCAGCCGGAGATGTGGGAGAAGGCGGCGGAATGGGGAAAGGAGAAAAAAGGGGTGAAAATGGTGGAAAAGAGGGGAAAAGGGGTGAAAATTGTGAAATTTTCATTTGGGAACTCAATTCATTATCTCAGTGTCATATGGAAATTAGAAACGAATTGGGTATCATTTTGAAAGGTGTCAATGAATCGGGAGTCATTCCAGCAATTTTTCTGCCTGGGAGAGAGACAGCGTGAAGATGGGGAGGGAGGGAGAGAGAGAGGCATGAGGAAGTAGGGAGAGGGAGGGAATGGGTGGGGATGTGGGGTGCGTCCTGCGGGTCGTGTTAGGGCTTAGCAATGCCTAGATGCCGTTCAATACTAATCGGACGGTCGGTGTGGGAGCGCGATGCACGACAAACGTGTTTGCCACAAATTGCCCTAGTGCAGAACATTAAGAAAAAAGTGGGCATGCCAGTGTATTAAGTACACAAAAGGAAAAAGATCGAGAACACTGTTATTTCATTTAACAACAGAAACACAAGTTCTCGAAAATGTGCGTCCGTAGCCTATTGGCTAAGCATATGATCATGCGATGTAGAGGTTCTGGCTCCTGGGTCCTCGGAAGAACGCACAGTTAATTACGTTCGCGACACACGCGAACCACCTCCGATTAAGCTGTGTTCATCTTCTTCTTCTTTCACTTTGCGATAACCATACTCGTCTATGTGAATGAGTGTCGGTGTACCGAAAACGACATATCACGTACTTGTGAGAATACTTGTGAGCTGCTTGTAGCGTAGCTTTAGCGTCGGCTCCGCCCGCTCGGGTTGTTCGGCCTCGTCAGTGTCGAACTCCGAATGTAGTGTCCTGAATTGAGTTGGTGAAGAGCATGGCTCGCGCTCGGTGTTCATGAAATTTGTGATTTTTACAGCTTCTCAAAAGGTAGCTTTATACTTGGTTGGCAGGGAATTCTCGCCCACTGAGGTAGCAGAGTACCAGCGGTATACGATGACAAGCTCACGTACATGAAGTATTGTATCTTGGATGGAGTTTATGACCTTGCTTCATCTAAAGGGGCTTGCATGCATGCACGTATATCGTAACTGTCACTACATGAAAACGTTTTAATTTCGTCGGCCACAAATCGACGAAAATAGAGGACAAACCGATGAAATTGACATAATTTCATCGATTTGTCGACGAAATGTGCTAGATGAAAATAAACACCTTTCTGTCGGTTGCCGACGAAAGTACTGTATTTCCGTAGGTTTCAGAGGCCGACAGAATTAAAAAACCGATAGACAGCGAGGCCGACGGAAGGCTGATGTGGCACATAATTTCGTCGGCCCAGGCCGACGAAATTACCTACCACATCAGCAAAAAAATCAGTGGAGTTGTCGGGTTGGGCTGACGTGGCTCTTAATTTTGTCGGCTTTGGCTGACGAAATTGTGTGCCACATCAGCAAAAAAAATAGCAGTGGCTGTGTCGTCTTTGGCTGACGTGGCAATTAATTTCGTCGGCCTAAGCCGACGAAATTATATATATATTTTTTAAAAAAAACAGGGTGTTGTATTATTCACATATAATCACAAAAAATTCAAAAAAATCACAGAAAATTCATAGATATTCATATCATCAGAAACTTATATCCAACATCAAATATCATCCAACACAAGACTCATCACAGCACATAGATAGAAATAATACATAATTAACTTCATACAACATCACATAGCATACGGGCCCGGCAACCTCCACTTCATAAGGTAGATGCACTAAAAGATAATGCATTACATTCATAAAGCCTGGTGGAAATACTTTCTCTAACTTACAAACAAGCACAGTTATGTCTTTCTTCAATTTTTCATCATATTTTTACTTATCTCCTTATAACACAGCTGTCTATAGAAAAAACTGAGCTCAGCAAACATTATCCTGATTTCATCTTTAAAATAACCACGAAGCATTACAGGAAGCAATCTTTTCATGATAACCACTAATCTTCCCGGTGTTTATGTTCACCGCACGTCTCAGATTGGCAGCATGATCATCAGGAAATTTAATCTTCTTTAGCCATAAGAGCATCTCCTTTTTTTCAGCCGATTTAAGACATTATGTAGCTCGTGGCTTCCCTGTGCGTTCATCTTGTCCCTCTAGTAATTCAAGGGTAGGTCAAGCACAGATGTCAGCCATATCTTTACAAGCCTTCATGTTGTCTTTTGTTTTGTCTTTGTAGTCGCAGACTGTGCTGACAATAGTTTCTAAAACATTACATTCTTGATGCATAACATCGACATTATGCCGGTGAATTAAGTGGATAGCACAAGGGAGGTTCCAAATGGAGGATATGTGAGTCCAATTATGAGTCTCCTTAAAATCTTTGTATCCATCTTCTGTGATGACTAACTTATTGTGCCATTCAACAATTTCACGTGCCGTCAAAAGGTTAGGTGGACCTTTAGTTCTGATCGTGCCTTTTCGAAATGCATCGCTCTGCGTCCTGAATGGATGATTGGCGGCAGTGAAACGCCGGTGACAATCAAAGAAGCAGAATTTGTCACCGTGGTTCAATCGAAATGCATCTGAATCACCCAAGCACAGCGGACAACATAGTGTGTACTCCATCCCAAGAACATCCCGTATGCTGGAAAGTCATGGATGGACCAAAGGTATGCTGCACGCATATTGAAGTATTCTTTTTTATTGATGACATATGTCCTGACACCATCCCACAGCTATTTTAATTCTTCTATCAATGGTTGGAAAAACATATTTAGATGCTTTTCAGGATATTCTAGTCCCAGTATGATAAGGGTGAGGAAAATATACTCATCTTTCATGCATAACGCCGGGGAAAGATTGTATGGGATCGTAAAAACTGGCCAGCATGAGTATGACGAGGCATTTGCATTGAATGGCGAGAAGACATCAGTTGCCAGTCCAATGCGCACATTTCTAGGATCTTTAGCAAAATCTTTATCACATCGATCCAATGCCTTCCATGCATCACTATACGAAGGATGACACATCATTCCCTTATTAAAACGAAGACCTTCCTTATGCCACCTCATATGCTTCGCAGTCGACTTCGATAGATACATCCTTTCGTTCGCTGCACACTACCATCTTCATTGGCAAACTCCATGTATCTGGAATAACATACAATTCTTCACACAAACATCAATCTTTTTGTACCGCATCCCTAAGTTGCTTAATAGTTTTCGGGATTGGTAAAAAAATTTTGGCATCTTATTGGTTTTCAGCAAGATGTCGGATATTAATTCGACAATGTCATTGAAGCAAGGTACAGATAAGTTGTACTTAGACCTTATTGCCATCAACCTTGTGACAGCTGCAAGTTGGGTAACATTTGTGGATTCATGCAACAGATCTTATGATGCCGAGACTAAGGAAATTCTCCACTTCTAGACCTGGGACATCTTCAAACTGCTCCATGAAATCCTCCATCATTCCCCCCATCCTATCATCTTCATCATCCACGGATCCCACTGGATCTGATGACGTGTTTTCTCGCCTTGACTCTCCATGCTCATACCACGTATGATAGTTTGGCATGAAGCCGTACTTGCACAGGTGATGCGCCATGTTAACCTTTATCTGTCGTGAGAAGTTTCGACAGAGTAAGGACACTTAGCTAAGCCTCCACCAGGGTTGGAGGCATAAACAACGTTCACGAAATCTTGAGTCTTCACCCTCCATTCATTTGTCGGCGCTTCATTGTATCTCCAGCCCTTATACATCCATTTTCAATCTTCTTCCATTTGATGAAACTACATGAATGGATTAGTGTGAACGTGTGTTTGAAGTCATACCAAAGGTTGCAGGCAAGGATAGGTCCTAAACCACCCAGGAATGGTCGGCGATAGCGTATTATGTATGACATGTCGTAGCATCTGAACAAAATTTCAGCAGCATAACCCCGCTGTTCTCCGAATGCACGTCCTGTTGCTGTTTATCGGAGAACAACAGAGTTATTCTGTCAAAATTTCATTTAGATACTACGACATGTCATACATAATACGCTATCACTAACCATTTCAAGGCTGTCCAAATATATGGACAATTCCGGAGTGACACAAATACAAAAAAAATGTGATTCGTGTCACTCCCGAACGTGACATATGGGATAGGTCACTGGTGACTTGTGTTGTCAAAATATGGGATATGTGACAAGTGACGTATGTGTTATGTACAAATGAAGAAAACTATTTTAATTCACATACATCACAATGAAAGAGCACTCTGTAATTATTTTTAAGTCACATACATGCCTATATATAAATCACATATATTATTATTTAAATCAAATACACCTTAGCACATACCACTAAATAACATATTACAACCCACTCTATTGTTTTATAAAAAAAATGGCATAATAACAGTTAATTGCATCTCTAATTGTGGCATAATAACAGATAATGGCATAATAACAGATAATCGCATAATCCCTATTTACCTTTCTAACATGGGTGTTTTCCTGTTACTGGAAATATTATCTATCTCATCCTCACTAAATAATATCTAACATGGGTGTTTTCTTCTCCATATCATTAAATGAATCTAATCTTACATGAAGTCATCAACAGTTACGAACAAAGAAAGTAGCCATCCAAAAAATCAGCTAGTTTTTGCTAACTGAACCACTCAACGGGACTATCTATATGGACAATTCTGAACCACTCGGAGTCTTTACTGTGGTCCATGGAGTCTTTACTTCATCATTGTGAGGTTGTCGTTGGGTCGTCGTGGATGTTGATGATGATGAAGGTTCTTCAATGTTCAACTGTTGTCGAACTTGATTAAATGGCCGCCAGTTGTCTTGGTGTTCACCTTGTTCTTGTTTTGATAAAGAGCCGAAGTGCACAGCCACCATGTTCACGGTATGATTATCGGGGTTGACAGCTCCCGGGTCCAAATTGATTTTCTTGTCATCAATCGCCCTTTGTAGCCACTCTTTGAATGCGATGCAGTCTTCGACAACGTGACCAACATACCTGTGGTAGGGACAAAACAAAGGGTTATCAGTCATGTTTACCTGTTCAGGTTATCGTGGTTCCGGAAGAGTAAGGCCACCATGTTTCTTTAGTTGGTCAAACATATCCTTGATCAATCCCCGCTTAAAAATGTCTTCTTTCTTTATCAATTCCTGTATCGTTGGTTGTTGTTTGTTTCTTGGTTGATCTTTCTTGACTTCGAGAGTTGGTACACTTCCTTGGGCTCCCGAAGAGATGAACTTGGTGGTATTTGCTTCAACCGTTGACTTGAACTTGCCCCCGGTGTTATTTGGCTTCGGGGTGGAGTTAAAGCGCTTCACCGAATCAATAGCACTAGCATTTTTGTAAAGCACCATTATTTGAGGCGCTTTGGTAAAGTCAATCTTAGTTGCAGCCACTGCAGAGCTAAGAGTACTAAAATCTTTGGGCTCGCGCCTTGACACTTCTAAAGACCAATGATTCAGCATCACATGAACACATAGGTCAATTGCATCTTCAACATGCATAACTCTAGTGAGGCGTACATAACTATTTCGGAAACGCATCACATAATCATCAATGCTCTCATCTCGTCTTTGCTAGACTTGTGATAGCTCCACAAAGGATAAATCCTTCTTTAGTGGTACAAAGTGACTTTTGAAAACATTATACATTGCAAACCAACTCGGGATAGACCTGACGGGTAAGCGACTATACCAATGGAATGCAGGGCCAGTCAAGGACACATAGAATTGTCGTAAAAGAAGCGAAGAACCATCAAACTGGTGAAACATGGGCTCCACGGGTTGCTTTAAAATATGCAAGGTGCTCTCTTGCATCTCCCGTACCATGAAACTGGTTAAACATGAGCGGGTTCCACCCAAAGGGGTATGGAACGATATCATGCCATGACTCGTAAGGCTTCTCAAGTTCATGATCTGATGTTCATGGCGTTCTTTTCGCAGTGATGTGTTTCAGCTTCCGATCTACTAAATCTATGACATAGTCATGGTAATTTTTCAAAGTACTAGGTGGTGGTTGTGGCGTTGCAGAGTTAATCGGGATCACAGGATGTTGGTGACGTGCACTTGTTGCCGAGTTTCGCCTTGGTGCCCCATCAGCTTGCACCTCGAGGTGTTCAACTACCCCAAGCTTCTCAAACTGTGGATCTATTGGTTGATGTTGAGGTGGTGGTGATTGTTCCATGTTAGCTTGAGGTGTTCTAGCGTTAGTGTTCGCAAAAAGCTTCGAGGAAACGGTTGAGCTTCATTAAAATATCATCAAGCTTGCGTTGTTCTCGAACTTGTTCCTCCAGTGTAGCCTCTCGTGACTGTGATGTGCTCGCCCCACCACCTAGATTTCCTTCGCCTTCAAGCTGTAAAGGTTCACCTTGCGTTGTTGAATTGCGTGCCAAGGGTGCAGGTGGAGAATTGTGTTGCTCCGTTCCTGTTATATGCGCTGGTGCAATAATGTGATCTTCATAATTTGATTCGTCTTCCGAGTGAATAGATCAATCCAAGTGTTGATCTTCTTCGAAATTTGATACTCTTTCTAATGATGATTGTGACTCAGCGTCAGAACGGTCTTCCTCGTGCTCAGGCTCATCTCCAGTTGTGTTGCTAGATTTTGTAGGGCGATAGCCTTCAACCGGGTATTGGGTCCACAGCGGCTCGCAACTTGATGAATCATCTTTGGATCTTGAGGTAGGCGTGAGACAATGCTGGTATAGTGTCGTGTCGGGGTGTTATAGTAGCGCGTTGAACCATCATCGGAAAATGTCTCTATTCCAGTTGTGAGAGGTAAGCAATTGACCGTCAACCTTACTTTATCTCGAAGATTCCGCATACTTGGGATCACTTGAGTGGATAATTGTGCCTTTGAGAAAACAACCTTTGGGTCGGGGACGATTTCTTCATTAGACGGGTATGAGAACTCTTGCGTGATAGGTGGCGGCCTCCATCTATCCTCGTCTCCTTGTGAAGAGCGCGTCGTTAGTGTGCTACACGTAGCGATGTTGTTATTTGCGGCTTGTACTTGTTGAGGTAGATTTTGCTTCATTTTGGCGTTAGTGAATATCGTTGTCGATTTTGGACGTGGGATACGGATCTCCGATCTCATCAATCGGCCTCCTTGATCGTGTATGGATGTTGATAGAGACTCCTTTGCAGTGGAAGTGACGATGTTTGACTTCTTTGGGCTACTACACCATCTTGAGGATCTTCATTGGATTCCACGCGTGCACCGATTGATCAAGTACTTATACCTCTCACTTTGTTCCAACCTTGGAGAGATGCGAAAAGCAATCTTCTCATTGTCTCAAATGACTTCTCCATTGGCTCGAACTCTAATCTGTGTGTGATCGAGCACGAGTTCTTGAAAAAGGGCCGCACGGTTCCTTCGACGCTTCTCAAGTTTGAATTTATTCTTCAAAGCCACTTGTTGATTCCTTGGCGCCATCGGTGGAGTTGGCAGAATGGGTGGCAATGCTGGTCTTGTCGATGAGATAGTTAAACTTCGAGGATGAGAGGAAGTTGGTGATGGCAGATGAACTTGTCGCCTTGTCCATTGGTTCCATTGAGCCGGTCGTTCGTCTAGCCTTTTGGTGCACACTTCGGCTTGACAAAGAAATGGTCATGGCCCTAGGATTGATGGTCGGTGTAGAGCTTGGCGATTGGACATCGGTGACATGCCCCCAACTTGGGTGGTAGCCATCATTGCTTCGCGTTCTTGGAAAAGCCTTCCAAAATAAGACACTTGAGCTTGAAGATGGAGTAGTTCCCCGCGTAGCTCCTCATCTTTGGGTGCTGCTATCTCAGGTGACAATACCGTAAAAAACATTGTCAGTATGAATGGAATCTTTCTCACCTTCCTCACTTATATGAAGACATGGAGCGATGGAGCTTGAGCATGTGGTACGCCTCCATGAGATGGCCTCCCGTTGAGGGTGTCGCGTCCAGAATTTGTTCATTATTTGCTTCTTGGCTTCATCATCGGAGGAGGAGTCGATGGTCCCGGTGAACCAGTCTTCCTCGTTGGCTTGTCCAGCCGTATGAAAGGTGATCAAGCGGCGTAGACGTTGAATCTTACTTAGTTTCCTTCTATAGTTGCACATTGGATGCTCGCTCTCATACGAACGATTGTTTGCCTCTCGTAAGCGCAGCCTAGCAGCTGGAGCTCCCAAAGAAGTGACCAAGTGTGTTTCATCATGCCCCTCAGTGGATTGCTTCACAAAGGATTGAGCCTCCTCCACCAAGGCACGATGTTCCTCAATGGCGCGAGAAGAAGCTTGCTTGTACGCCTTCTTAGTCTCAAACATATCCTTGGCCATCAAAGAGAAAACTTTGGAGCCTTCGACCGTCATAGTTGTTGGTGCAAATGACCCAAAATGCTCCACCAAGGAATGAAGTATACTTCTCGAAAGGTAGCTTTATACTTCGGTTGGTAGGGAATTGCTCGCCCACTGAGGTAGCAGGCTAGCAGTGGTATACGATGACATGCTCATGCTCATGAAGTATTGTATCTTGGATGGAGTTTATGACCTTGCTTCATCTAAAGGGGCTTGCATGCATGCACATACATGGTAATTGCGTCCTCTAGGAAATACATGACCATATGCATGGCTATTGATGAAATCGCCTGATTATATGCACGTACGCGGCACCTGGCAGCACACGTACTTTTCCTTTCTATACTATGTCAGCTCTTATCAGTGCCATATTTACTAGGGGATTAGTCTTCTGAAGATTAGCTCCATAAGGATTCACGATGGGCCTAGTGATCAGAAAGAACGGCAAGCTCGGCGGCGCCTCCATAGCGAGGGTTTCCAATGCAATCTCAGTAGGGTCACAACGATCTCCTGATTTTCACTTGCTAGTTGCTACTCAGGCGAATGATCAACCATATGTATAAATAAATTCCTGAACTCTTGCATGTATAATCTTGCATGCATGAAATATGCAAATACACGTAAATGATCTGAAGATCTGAAGACCAAAAAATATAATGCTGTTTGATTTGCTTCTTTTATTACGTATCACATATCAGCAACATATGACCCTCGCATGCAGCAGGCTGTACTCCAGTGCGAGTCCACGGTGGCAAAACTTCTTACGGATTGATGGAGCGTACTCAGCGTAGCGCGACGTCTTCCTTGGCGAACGGGCTGCTCCATGGCCTCACTCCTTGGCGCAACTTCCTTGCCTCTAATCTCCGCAGCGCCGTGTTCGGCGAACGTGGATGGCGTCATGATTTACTCGGACGGCTCGCCGGCCGTGGGCTCGCCAGTTAGCAGCCGATTCTTGACGAGGTCACGGACGCAGAGAAGATGGGGCAGCGCGCTGGGCTCGCCGCCATGCTTGGAGAAGGGCCTGCTGTACCGAATGGTGCCGAGGAAGAAGCCGATGGGTGCCGCCATCGCCGCCCGGGGGAGGAGAACCCGGCGTAGCCGCCGCGCGTCGTGGAAGATGGTGGAGGGCGCCGCCGTTGTAGGGACTGCCGCAGCCGCTTTAGGGCGCCGCCGCCTTGCTGCCGAGGCCAGAGAGAGCGTCGCCGTGCCGTGGAAGATGGAGGACCATGTTGGGCCACCGCTGTGGAGGCCGGGATCTGGAGCCGGGGCGCCGCCGTGGCCGTGGAGGTGTGCCACTGGCTGCCGCTTGCGCTGGTGAGGAGAAGAGCCTGGTCAGGCGCCGTCGCCGCCGCCTGTTGGAGGAAGGCAGCACGCCAGGCGCACTTGGAGGAGGACGGGGTCGCACCGCCAGCGTCGTGAAGCCAATCGAGAGGATGAGGACGTCGGCCGGATCGAGAGCAGTGGGATGGGCGTCGACTGAACCGTCGTCTGTGGGCGTGGAAGAGACGACACCGGCGTTGGAGGGAGACCCGGGTCGCCGTGCTGCTGCTGCCTGTGTGTTGGGAAAGAGGAGCACCGCGCCGCCTCCGTGCGTGGGCGCCGTCGTCTATGGAGGAGGATTGGTGCCGTCGTCACGCCGCCCTGGCGCGTGCGTGGAGAAGGAGGGGGGAACATGCCATCCCGATGCGCCACCGATGAGGACGAGCGCCGTTGGGTCACCTTGGGGGAGAAGCGAGGCCGAGGGCGTGCTGCCGGGGACGCCTCCGCATGGCCGCCAGGCCGCCGCCGCCGCCGGGCCAGGTTCGAGGCGCCGCTGCCGTGTTGCCTGAGGCCGTGTAGATGGGGAAGAAGCCATGCTGCCGCTGTGTTGAGGGGCCGCACCGGTGGAGGAGATGGGCGTGGCGCCGCTGGCCGCCGCCAGCGCGTGAGAGGCAGAGGCCGCGCCGCCGGGTGTGTGGACGCCGATGGCGCCACCGCCGCATCGGGACGAGGCCAAGTCGCCGCCGGCCTGAGGAGGAAGGAGATGGGAGGAGCACGCCGGCCTTCCTCCCTTTTGCTCTTGCCACCCGCAAGAGAACAGAACGAGGCCAGGGAGAGAGAGAGGAGGCAGAAATCGGCCTGCCCGCTAGCCATGGCGCTGATGGGCCAAGGTACGAATGTGCCTCCTCCCACCATTAAACTACTGCCTGCAAGTAGAGTATTAAAGAAAAGGGAACTAGGTGCAGTTTTCCTGTCTACTGCTACCTCTCATGCATGTAAAGAAGAAGAAAGAGAAAGATAGATAGAGGTGATAGAGACGCGAGAGAGAGCCTGCTCAAGAATCCTCCAGCTTTTTACCTTTTCCTTGTCTCCTCTTTGCTTGCATGTGTGTTGGTTGAGCAGAGGATGGTGTGTGTGAATGAGATTGCACGTCTGCCACATTCGCCAGCGGAGACAGGGGTAGTTAGTTACATGGTTTGACTGCGCTGGTTTAATCCGTTGAGCTAGTCTGTAACAACCTTGCTACCTGGTCAAATTCTAAACTAACTCATTCACCACTGAAAGAATTTATTTATTTATTTATTTTTTTAGTTCAACAAGACGAAGAAAGAGGAAGAAACTGTATTCTCTTTATTATTAGGTATAGCTCTAATTCATTAACATTTACCTTAAAAATCTTGCATTTTTATTTGAGGTAATCGAACACATGTTTTATGCGATTTTTATGGTTTCATTTCTGCTTCGACACCTTTTAAACAACTTTATGGTTTTGTTTTCTGCTTGTTTCAAAATATCATCGTATCACAATCATGTGTTCGCTCCCTACTGTGTTTTTTATTCCTGCGTTTTTTAATCATGCGAATTAAAGAGGCTCGTGAGCTTGATTTCTCAACTATGATTTTTTTGTCTTAGCATGGTAGCGCAAAACGCAGCATCTATATAACCCACTAAAAAACAATGTTGTCCATTATCATATGCCGAGTGGATGACTGAAAGTTGGGCCTCTTTACAAAGTCGTTTACTACATGTTGCTAAGCAAGGCTATCTTCAGATATTAGTTTATCTGACAAGCCTATCAACATGATGGAGCAGTTGTATCTCGATGCAGGTAGTTTTTTGTTCGAAGAGTGCAGTTAGTTTAATTGCGGAAATATGGAGGGTTTTACTGACATTATCCAAGCATATTACGTTTTGCTCTACTCAAATTTCTTTTCTAGGTTTCTTTTGTTACTTTGGCTAATCCTTCAAATTTCCTTAATGAAACTAGAGTAAAACCTAAACCATATTAGAGTTGCTAATCGTGAATAAGATGCCACAGCTTATCAACAGTAGTAAGCAGCAACAAGGAATCTCTTTTGTGCAGGATTTTCTATTTTCCTCTCTAAACCAGTTATCTAACCCTGTCAGAAATCAATATAACTACTGCTTCATCGTAGTTCACACCTAAAGACAAGACAAGAGAAGGCCAAATGGCGTATATCTACACGAGCTGGATCAGTTTGTAGAAAACTCAAACAGCATTGTGTGTCTGTATCTCTCACCAGGGTGAACAACCACTGATGGAAAATTAGGTTGGTTGATAGCGTTTGGAAAACCTTGAGTCTCAAGGCAAAGGGCAGCATGCTTCCTGTAGACGGCACCTCCTTTGCCCACAATGCCATTAAGGAAATTTCCAGTGTAGAACTGCACACCAGGAGCATCTGCCCAAATATGGAGGACCCTCGAGCTTGAAGGGTCTGTCACTTTCGCCACATGGCACAAGCCTGACTTAACTTCATTGCAGTCAAGCACATAGTTATGATCGTAACCACCAGGAACTTGATCAATCCTGCTGGCAATGTCACTCTCAGTCAGGAAATCAAAGGGTGTGCCTCTCACTGGAATCAACTCGCCTGTGGGTATTGATGTTTGATCTACTGGCGTTATCTGAGACCCCCATATCTGGATTGTATGTGCGAGCACATCTCCTGAGTTATGGCCTGCCATGTTCCAATATGTGTGCTGTGCTAGACTGATGGGTGTAGCCTTGTTTAATGGTACAGCCTCCATCTCCAGCTTCAGTGTCATGCTTGGTAGAAGAGAGTATTTGGCAGTGACAGAAACATCACCTGGGTAACCTGTTTCAGAAAAGATTTAAATCCAAGTTATGACATACAGTTGACAGATCAAAGATTTACAAATAAAAACTAGTCTTGATGCCTTCGTGCAATATATCCAATTTTGAGGAGTGCACAATCACATGTAAACATGTATAACATGGAATTAACCTGTATAACATCTGTGCACAATTCTCCAATAGAAATATTAGCTCTATAATTGTTACTCATTAATCACCAAAATCACTTAGGGCCTAGATGCACTTTCAACTAGCATTTTTATAAAGCTCCATTATTTGAGGCGCTTTGGTAAACTCAATTTTAGTTGCAGCAGAGCTAAGAGTACTAAAATCTTTGGGCTCGCGCCTTGACACCTCTAAAGACCAATGATTCAGCATCTCATGAACACACAGGTCAATTGCATCTTCAATATGCATAGCTCTAGTGAGGCGCACATAACTATTTTGGAAACGCATCACATAATCATCAATGCTCTCATCTTGTCTTTGCTGGAGTGATAGCTGCACAAAGGACAAATCCTTCTTTAGTGCCACAAAGTGACTTTTGAAAACATCCTTCATTGCAACCCAACTCGGGATAGACTCGACGAGTAAGCGACTATACCAATGGAATGCAGGGCCAGTCAAGGACCCAAAGAATTGTTGCAGAAGAAGCGAAGAACTATTGGTTGTGTCTCCACGGGCTACTTCAAAATATGCAAGGTGCTCTCTTGCATCTCCCGTACCATCAAATTGGTGAAACATGGGCACCCAGAGAGGTACGGAAGGAGATCATGCCATGACTCGTAAGGCTTCTCAAGTTCATGATCTGATGTTCATGGCGTTCTTTTCGCAGTGATGTGTTTCAGCTTCCGATCTACTAAATCTATGACATAGTCATGGTAATTTTTCAAAGTACTAGGTGGTGGTTGTGGCGTTGCAGAGTTAATCGGGATCACAGGATGTTGGTGACGTGCACTTGTTGCCGAGTTTCGCCTTGGTGCCCCATCAACTTGCACCTCGAGGTGTTCAACTACTCCAAGCTCCTCAAACAGTGGATCTGTTCGTTGATGTTGAGGTGGCGGTGATTGTTTCACATTAGCTTGAGGTGTTTTAGCGTTAGTGTTTGCAAAACCTTCGAGGAAACGGTCGAGCTTCATTGAAATATCATCAAGCTTGCGTTGTTCTCGAACTTGTTCCTCTAGTGCAGCCTCTCGTGACTGTGATGTGCTCGCCCCGCTAGCTAGATTTCCTTGGACTCCAAACTGTAAAGGTTCACCTTGCGTTGTTGAATTGTGTGCCAAGGGTGTAGGTGGAGAATTGTGTTGCTCTGTTTCCATTGTGGTAATGTGATCTTCATAATTTGATTCATCTTCCGAGGGAATAGATCGATCTAAGTGTTGATCTTCTTCGAAATTTGATACTCTTTCTAATGATGATTGTGAGTCAGCGTCAGAACGGTCTTCCTTGTGCTCGGGCTCATCTCCAGTTGTGCTTGCTAGATTTTGTAGGGCAATAGCCTTCAACCGGGTATTGGATCCATAGCGGCTCATAACTTGATGAATCATATTTGCATCTTGAGGCAGGAGTGCGGCAATGCTGGTGTAGTGTCAGCTCGTGGTGTTATAGTAGCGCGTTGAACCATCATCGGAAAATGTCTGTATTCTAGTTGTGAGCGGTAAGTGATTGACCATCAACCTTGCTTTATCTCGAAGATTCCGCATACTTGGGCTCACTTGAGTGGATAATCGTGCCTTTGAGAAAACAACCTTTGGGTCGGGGACGATTTCTTCATCACACGGGTATTGGAACTCATGCGTGGTAGGTGGCGGCCTCCACCTATCCTCGTCTCCTTGTGAAGAGCGCGTCGTTAGTGTGCTACACGTAGCGATGTTGTTACTTGTGGCTTGTACTTGTTGAGGTAGCTTTTGCTTCATTTTGGCGTTAGTGAATATCATTGTCGATTTTGGACGTGGGATACGGATCTCCAATCTCATCAATCGGCCTCCTTGATCGTGTGTGGATGTTGAGAGACTCCTTTGCAATGGAAGTGACGATGTTTGACTTCTTTGGGCTACTTCGACATGGAGGGGTAGCCGCAGAATCTTGGTGGGGTCATACTACACCATCTTGAGGATCTTCATTAGATTCCACGCGTGCACCGATCGATCAAGTACTTATACCTCTCACTTTGTTCCAACCTTGGAGACATGCGAAAAGCAATCTTCTCACTGTCGCGAATGACTTCTCCATTGGCTCGAACTCTAATCTATGTGTGATCGAGCATGAGTTCTTCAAGTTCTTGAAAAAGGGCCGCACGGTTCCTTCGACGCTTCTCACATTTGAATTTATTCTTCAAAACCAATTGTTGATTCCTTGGTGACATAGGTGGACTTCGCAGAATGGGTGGCAATGCTGGTCTTGTCGATGAGATAGTTAAACTTCGAGGATGAGAGGAAGTTGGTGACGGCTGATGAACTTGTCGCCTTGTCCATTGGTTCCATCGAGCCGGTCGTTCGTCTAGCCTTTGGTGCACACTTTGGCTTGACGAAGAAATGGTCATGGCCCTAGGATTGATGGTCGGTGTAGAGCTTGGCGAATTGGACGTCGGTGATTCATCACGCCCCCAACTTGGGTGGTAGTCATCATTGCTTCGCATTCTTGGAAAAGCCTTTCAAAATGAGACACTTGAGCTTGAAGACGGCATAGTTTCCCGCGTAGCTCCTCATCGTTGGGTGCTGCTCGCAGGTGACAATACCACAAAAAACATTGTTAGTATGAATGGAATCTTTCTCACCTTCCTCACCTATATGAAGACATGGATCGATGGAGCTTGAGCATGTGGTACGCCTCCACAGGATGGCCTCCCGTTGAGGGTGTCGCGTCCAGAAATTGTTCATTATTTGCTCCTTCGCTTCGTCTTTATCGAAGGAGTCGATGGTCCCGGTGAACCAGTCTTCCTCGTTGGCTTGTCCAACAGTACAAAGGGTGATCAAGCGGCGTAGACGTTGAACCTTGCTTAGTTTCCTTCTATAGTTGCACATAGGATGCTCGCTCTCATACGAATGACTGTTTGCCTCTAGTAAGTGTAGCCTAGGTACTGCGGCTCCTAAACAAATGACCAAGTGTGTTTCATCATACCCCTCAGTGGATTGCTTCACAAAGGCTCGAACCACCTCCACCAAGGCACGATGTTCCTCAGTGGCGCGAGAAGAAGCTTGCTTGTACGTCTTCTTAGTCTCAAACATATCCTTGGCCATCAAACAGAAAACTTTGGAGCCTTCGACCGTCACAGTTGTTGGTGCAAATGACCCAAAATGCTTCACCAAGGAACGAAATATACTTCTCGAAAAGTAGCTTTATACTTCAGTTGGTAAGGAATTGCTCGCCCACTGAGGTAGAGGATGGTGTGTGTGAATGAGATTGCCAGTTGCCTGTGCGAGAGCTCCGAGTGATGTGCCTTGCGAAAGGAAAAAGTTACCTCTTGGCAGTTGCTACAGCTTTTTATAAACATTTCCGGTAGAGCACAGATTGTGGGAGGAGTGGAGCGTTTGCACGTCTCCCACGTTCGCCAGCGAAGATAGGAGCAGTTAGTTACATGGTTTGACTGCGTTGATTTAATCCGTTAAGCTAGTTAACAACCTTGCTACCAAGTCCAATTCTAAACTAACTTATTCACCACTAAAAGAATTTATTTATTTATTTATATTTTGTTTAGTTCAACAGGACGAAGAAAGAGAAAGAAACTCTATTCTCTTTATTATTAGGTATAGCTCTAATTCATTAACATTTACCTTAAAATTCTTGCATTTTTTTTTTAGGTAATCGAACACATCTTTTATGCGATTTTTATGGTTTCATTTCTGCTTCGACACCTTTTAAATTTACGGTTTTGTTTTCTGCTTGTTTCAAAATATCATCCTATCACAATCTTGTGTTCGCTGCCTACTGTGTTTTTTACTCCTGCGTTTTTTAATCATGCGAATTAAAGAGGCTCGTGAGCTTGATTTCTCAACTATGATTTTTTTGTCTTAGGGCATCTCCAATGGGAACACCTCAGCAGGCTACAAGAGCTCCACATAGGATTTTGAGCTGAGGTGAAGGAGAGAGGGTGCGCCCCAGGCAAGCGTCGGCGTTTAACAAAGCGCCCGACGCTAGCAGCTGCCCCGATGCGCCGACCCACGCACGCGGGTTCTCTCTCTCCGCTCGCCGCCGCGCAGGAGGTGTTGTCGTCTCCATCGCCGCGCTGGAGTAGCCGCCGCTGCCGTCGCCCGTCGCCGCGCCGCGCCGCGCTCCCGTCGCCGCACCGCGATGGAGAAGCCGCCGGATCCTGTCGCCGGCGAGGGAAGCGGATGGAGGCGCGGCGGAGGTGGCGGCGCGGTCCCGGCGTGAGGCGGCGGCGGAGGAGCTGAGGCCGAGCGGCGTGCCCCGACGACGTGGAGGAGATGAGCGAGGGCAGCGCGCCGGCCAGCCCCTGTGCGCCGTGGAGGAGATGGACGGGGGGCGTCCCGTGCTCGGCGTGGAGGGAGGCGGCGAGCGGTGTGAGGGAGAGCAAGCAGTGGCATGTGGAGGATTTAGGGAAGAATAGAGTACGGGAGGAAGAAAGCTGTGGGTCCCATTTACATTTTGAAGAATGTGCTTATAGCTAATCTGTTGGAGGAGTAGTCTCTTAAGCTGATGTGGATATGCCATGTAGATCTTATAGCCAGCAGGTTGGCTATACCATTGAAGATGCCCTTAGCATGGTAGCGCAAAACGCAGCATCTATATAACCCACTAAAAAACAATGTTGTCCATTATCATATGCCGAGTTGCCGACCAAAAGTTGGGCCTCTTTACAAAGCCGTTTACTACATGTTGCTAACGAATTAAAGAGGCTCGTGAGCTTGATTTCTCAACTATGATTTTTTTGTCTTAGCATGGTAGCGCAAAACGCAGCATCTATATAACCCACTAAAAAACAATGTTGTCCATTATCATATGCCGAGTGGATGACTGAAAGTTGGGCCTCTTTACAAAGTCGTTTACTACATGTTGCTAAGCAAGGCTATCTTCAGATATTAGTTTATCTGACAAGCCTATCAACATGATGGAGCAGTTGTATCTCGATGCAGGTAGTTTTTTGTTCGAAGAGTGCAGTTAGTTTAATTGCGGAAATATGGAGGGTTTTACTGACATTATCCAAGCATATTACGTTTTGCTCTACTCAAATTTCTTTTCTAGGTTTCTTTTGTTACTTTGGCTAATCCTTCAAATTTCCTTAATGAAACTAGAGTAAAACCTAAACCATATTAGAGTTGCTAATCCTGAATAAGATGCCACAGCTTATCAACAGTAGTAAGCAGCAACAAGGAATCTCTTTTGTGCAGGATTTTCTATTTTCCTCTCTAAACCAGTTATCTAACCCTGTCAGAAATCAATATAACTACTGCTTCATCGTAGTTCACACCTAAAGACAAGACAAGAGAAGGCCAAATGGCGTATATCTACACGAGCTGGATCAGTTTGTAGAAAACTCAAACAGCATTGTGTGTCTGTATCTCTCACCAGGGTGAACAACCACTGATGGAAAATTAGGTTGGTTGATAGCGTTTGGAAAACCTTGAGTCTCAAGGCAAAGGGCAGCATGCTTCCTGTAGACGGCACCTCCTTTGCCCACAATGCCATTAAGGAAATTTCCAGTGTAGAACTGCACACCAGGAGCATCTGCCCAAATATGGAGGACCCTCGAGCTTGAAGGGTCTGTCACTTTCGCCACATGGCACAAGCCTGACTTAACTTCATTGCAGTCAAGCACATAGTTATGATCGTAACCACCAGGAACTTGATCAATCCTGCTGGCAATGTCACTCTCAGTCAGGAAATCAAAGGGTGTGCCTCTCACTGGAATCAACTCGCCTGTGGGTATTGATGTTTGATCTACTGGAGTTATCTGAGATCCCCATATCTGGATTGTATGTGCGAGCACATCTCCTGAGCTATGGCCTGCCATGTTCCAAAATGTGTGCTGTGCTAGACTGATGGGTGTAGCCTTGTTTAATGGTACAGCCTCCATCTCCAGCTTCAGTGTCATGCTTGGTAGAAGAGAGTATTTGGCAGTGACAGAAACATCACCTGGGTAACCTGTTTCAGAAAAGATTTAAATCCAAGTTATGACATACAGTTGACAGATCAAGTTATGTTAGTTGTCATCTTACCTTCTTCTCCATCTTTACTGTGATATTTTAAGGTTATTGATGGGCTTTCCCCTTTTTTATATTCAGTAACTTCCCAGATGATCTTGTCAAACCCTTTAAATCCACCTGAATTTCATATTACATGGCATTAGTTTATGGACTAGAAAATTACAATGATTGCAGTTGCACACAAATTCCAACTAATCAACTTGAGCAGGTCAGGCAATTTGTAGAAGGCATGGAACTAACACAGTAAACAGATGAAAGGCCAATCATGAAGTGGACATCTAAAAACTCCAATAAGCTTGCAGTAAACCTATAATGCTCAAACTTTGCCTGAGAATGAGGGTTAATCTGGCCAATTTTGGAGTCAAACAATTACTTAGGCAGTTCATATTTCGAAGTAAGTTCTTCATGGGCTCATCTTACAGTTAAGAAGATGGTTACTAATCTTAAATTCTCTTGCTTATTTTTATTTATTGTTTAGTGGGGAATTTAGGAATTAGGTCATTCTCCAACAGGAGTGACCTAAGGGGATATATATATTGAGGGCTGGCCCATTAAGAGCCCAATACAAGCAAACTCGTATAACTTCGTATAATGTATGCTATACGAAGTTATTACGCCCTCAAGATGGGCCGAAGATATTGATTATGCCCATCATGTAACAAAATGCATTAACCTCACTAGGTCCTAACCCTTTAGTGAAACAGTCAGCCAGCTGTTCACCAGTCCTTACATATTTCAACTCGAGCATTTCACCCTCTTAACTTCTCCTTGATGACGAACCTGTCAATCTTGACATGCTTGATCTGATCATGATGTACTGGATTGTCAACAATATTGATTGCATATTTGTTATCACCATGAAACATTAGAGGGCCATTCCTAGCAACTTGAAGCTCACATAGTAGGCCTTTCATCCAGATCATCTCGCACAGACTCAATTCCATTGCTCGGTACTCTACCTCTACAGTAGATCATGCCACCACATCTTGCTTCTTACTCTTCCAAGACAAGGTTACTCATGTCTATCCTTTTTCACACACTTGCTACAAATGCAAACAACATTTTTTTCCACCCTTCCACTGTGTTTGCAATATACAGAGATAACCAACTCAAAAGTATCCTATATTTTATCAAAAAGAATGAGTAACAAGACATTCTAAAGCATATGAAATTATATAAATTCTGGATAAACCAGTGATTGTACTAACATATCAATAAGCTAGTGAACCAATAAACAAAAATGTTTCAGTGTCAAATGTGATTTTGTTTATATTTTTGCATGTAACAATCAGAGGTTTTGCTGCTTTAGCTCATTAGTCTAGCATAACAATTTTTTATTTTTTTCTAGTGGTTGCCCAAGGCCGTATGCAGGTGCTAGATTGTCCAACATATATCTAACACTAGTTAGCCCATCAGCATGGGATTGATGGCTTGCAGTTTGTCTAGCATCCTATGGAAATATTGCTACAAACTCCTTAGTCCTAAACATGGATATTTTAGTAAGTCCTTTGCAGAGAAATATCATAATCATAATAAGCACTTCCATCTAAAACAGTGATAGTAATTGTTTCCCATAATTGTATGCGCAAATTTATACAATTATGCATAGTATCGCGCTAACCATTTTATGTCTTACCATGGAGAGTGTTCGGCGGGTTGTTGATGGACAGATTATACTGAACACCATCGAAAGAAAACTTTCCATCCTTGATTCTATTCGCAACTCGCCCAACAATGCAGCCGAAGTAAGGTGAGGTGCCATTCTGATTATAAGACAATTCAAGCCATCAGAACCAAAAATCAATGGAAAGAAGAAGATTTAGGCAGATATAAGTATAACACGAATATATAGATATCCAAACAACGCAAATAAATATCACTATTCGCCTACACGGCCGTTTAGACCGTTTACACACCATTTAAACGCTACTCAGTAGTCAACTGTGTAGACCGTGTAGGCCGTTTAATCCGTATAATCCCGTTTAATCCTTTTTTGGCCCGTTTAATCGGCCGTGTAGTCCGACTATTCGCTAAACGAAGAGTGGCCGACTGTTTAGCGTTTACCGTTTAGGCTAACACTGATAAATATATATGTCTAACAAATATAACAGCCACAAAAGGGAAGATAATCTATCATGAAGCAACCCATTCAAAACATCAAATCCATCAGCAAGGCAATGCAACTCCACAACAACACAAGTTACTCCATAAAGTTAATTAAATACGTTGATAAATGCCATTAAAATTTCTAAAATCCAAGCGATGCCATCGCAAAGTTCCAAATTGGAATATACTGTTTTTTAGCAATTTTTCCCGTTTGTCTTCATCAAATTTACTCCTCCTGTGCCTCCACTCCTCCACTCCTCTTCCCATCCCACCTCTCTATGCCCGCGTCAATGGAATGGAGATCCGTGTCCATGCAGAACTCCATTCCTCAACAGGTCCAGGGAAGACAACATCTTCCCGCACCTCGATCCCCTGGCCTCGATGTCCTAGACACTGGAATTGGTCCCCCTAAGGCTAATTTCCTCCATGCCGCCCAGCTGCAGAAGGCAGAAGCATCACAATGGCATCATGGAAGTCCACAACTCCCCATTGAGTAGAACTCCTACAATGAATAGTGATGCGAACATTCACCCCGAACTAATACAGCAAGGAACGGGGAGTGAGGAGGGGGATGGGGATGGGGGGAGCCTGCAGATTGTCATAGTAGTATGGATGGAAGGGAAGAGTGGAACTTGGGCCTTGCCAGTGGATCAAGAACAGAAGGAGGAGAGCTCAGGCCTCATCAGCAGCCACAGCGGAGAAGGAAAAGAAGGGGAGGAGCTTGGCCTATACATTGGAGAGGAAAGGGACAGAGAAAAGGGGAGGGGAGGTCATCAACAAAGCAGGAAGGGGAAAATAGCAAAGCTCTAGAAGCTGTGGGAGCGGGGCAGGGAGAAGAGGGAAGAGGAGGTCACCAATGGGAGCTTAGCGCATAGGTACGGGACAAGGTTAAGCTCGCCATAAAAGGGATGGCAAAGGAAAAAGGGCTAAAGGGCTGGTATATATACAGAGTATAAGGGCAAAAAGGGAAAAGGCTAGAAAACCCTAATACAATAAAGGGACGGGCCAGGCCCATATACACAGCCCAAAAATATCTCTAACACCCCCCTCAAACTAAAGGTGGATTAACAACACTGAGTTTGGAGAGAAAAGAATAATGATGACACCCCCCTCAAACTCATGGTGGATCAACAACACTGAGTTTGGAGAGACAAGAATAATGATGTGTCGAGTCTGTGCCTTTGTGAAGAAAACTGTCAACTGATCTGCTAAAGGCACACACTGAAGAGCCACAACCTGCTCCTGAACCTACAATCTCATATAGGAAGTATCAATACTAATATGTTTGGTGAGCTCATGCTTCACTGGATCCCTGACAATACCAATAGCTCATGTACTATCAGATAAAAGAGGGGTCCGCTTAGCAACAGAAACACCAAAATCCTCAAGTAACCAACGCAGCCAGGTAACCTCTGTCATCAAAAGAGTCATAGCCCGCAACTCAGCCTCAGCACTGGAACGAGAAACTGCCTTCTGCTTTTTAGTCTTTCAAGCAATGAGAGAATCACCAAGAAAACACAATAAGCAGAAAGAGAGCGGCGATTAGAAGGATCCCCAGCCCAGGTAACATCAGAATAAGCACGAAGGTGTAAAGAGTTGGAGTAAGGAAAGAAAAGACGACGAGAGATAGTTCCACGCAAATAGCGCAAGACACGAAGGAGATGACTGTAGTGGAGCTGAGTAGGAGCAGAGACAAACTGACTCAGAATATGAACAGCATAAGAGATATCGGGACGGGTGACACCAAGATAGACAAGACTACCAACAAGGCCACGATACCGAGTAGTATCCGAAAAAGGTTCGCCATCGGTGGGTCGAAGCTGAAGATTGAGCTCCATAGGAGTCTCAGCTGTGCGATCATCTGTGAGAGAAGCCCGATCAAAAAGATCCCCAATATACTTTCCTTGAGATAAAAAGATACCATGCTAGAGATAACTTCCATCCCAAGGAAATAACAAATGAGACCCAAATCAGACATGCGAAACTGCTCATTGAGACGAGCCTTGACAAAATCAATAAACTGAGTCATCACCAGTAATGATCATGTCATCGACATAGAGCAGAAGAAAAGTACGACCACGGATGAGGTGTGGACAAACAACGCAGGATCATGATCACTGACAGAAAAGCCAACAACAGTAACCACTGCAGAGAAGCGCTGAAACCAAGCCCTAGGAGCTTGTTTAAGTCCATATAAAGCACAACAAAGGCGAAGAACCTTGTCGTCACAAACAAAATACCTAGGTGAAGGCTGCATAAAAACCTCGTCATGCAGTTCTTCATTAAGAAATGCATTTTTAACATCAAGCTGATAGATAGGCCACGTACGAACAGAGGACACAACAAACAACATCTTGATGGTGGTCATGTGAGCCACAGGAGCATAAGTCTCATCATAATCAACACCAGGCCTCTGCTGAAAACCACGAGCCACATGACGAGCTTTATAACGCTCAAGAGAACCGTCAGAGTGAGTCTTAATCTTGTAAATCCACTTGCATGTAATGGGACGAATATGGGACGGAAGAGAGACAATTTCCCAAGTGCCATTACGCTCAAGCATATAAATCTCCTCGGCCATCGCATGCTACCACTCAGGATAAACGACAGCATCACAATAAGAAACCGGCTCAGCAGAGGCAGCACAAGCAAAACCAAAACGCTCAGAAGGTCGAATAGAGCGACGATCACGAAGAGCATAAGGCTGCGAGGTAGAAGCTGACTCCTCTAATGAAGAGTCAACAGGAGAAACCTCAACCAGATGCTGACGGCAAGTGTAAAAGAAAGGATGAGGAACAAAATCAGATGAAACTGGTGGAGATGAGATAATTGTCTCTATAGGAGAAGGGACACTAGACTCAGGAGGAAGAAAATCAGTGGACTCAAAAGGTTGTAAAGACGTGGTAGACACTAGAGGTGGGGCAGACACAGGCACAAACGATGGAATAGGAAGAGTAGAAATGGGAGTACCTAGAAAAGTTAGGAAAGAGAGGGATTCGACAGTAGAGGGTGGAAAAGAAGGACGCAGATAGAAAGAACGAGACTCATCAAAGGTAACGTCCCGAGAAATCCGTATCCGACGGCCAGTATGATCCCAACAACGATAGCCCTTGTGCTCATCACTATAACCCAGAAAAAACACACTCAACTGACTGGACAGTCAGTTTAGTGCGTTCACGTGGAGCGAGAAGAACATAGTAGACAACCAAAAGATCGAAGATCAGAGTAGTCTGCTGGGTGTCCAGAAAGACGCTCTATAGGAATACCACCTTGACGAGTAGAAGGCTAAAGATTGATGAGATGATAAGCAGAAGAGACAGACTCAGCACAGAAGTGAGATGGAACAGAAGAAGCAATCATGAGAGTACATGCGGTTTCAAAAAGATGACGATGTTTACGTTCAGCCACATCATTTTGAGCATGGGCACCAGGACAAGAGAACTGAGACAGTGCCCTACTTAGCAAGAAAACTGCGAAGATGCCTAGAAAGATACTCCCCTGCAGAATCAGCTCAAAAACACGAATAGCAGAGTCAAACTGAGTACGAATCATGATGGAAAAAATTTTATAGATAGATAAAACCTCACTACGAGAAGACGTAAAATATATCCAAGTGTGGCGAGAAAAATCATCTATAAAATTGATTTAGTATTTATGACCATCTTTTCACAAAAAAGGGCTGGACCCCAGATATCAGAATGAACAAGATCAAACGGACAAGCTAACACAGACTCACTAGAAGGAAAAGGGAGTTGCACTTGTTTGCCAAGATTGCAACCCGCATAATCGAGATGAATAGGACCAGACACAGACACTAAAAGACTACGACGAACCAAAGACGATAAACGAGAACCACAAAGATGTCCTAAACGATGATGCCATTGAGCAAATGACGTCGTGGAGGAAGCAAACAAGACGGAGAAACTGGCAAGAGCAGCGGAAGGACGAAGCCAGTCAAGCTACCAGAGACGCTGTGAGTCACGACGCCGGGGTCAGTACCAAGAGACCCGTGTGACGATCCTGAATACAGCATGAGTCAGTATCGAAAATCATACGACAACCTAGATCAGTAAGCTGGCCGACAGAAATAAACTGCATGTTTAGTTTAGGAACATGAGAAATAGATGGTACATGAAAAGAAGATGATAAAAAGGTTCCTCGTCCTATGACAGGAAGAGAGGTACTGTCTACCGTCTGAACAGTCAATGGTGTGGTTAAAGGATGAATAGAAGTAAGAGGTGAAATCAGGTGTCATATGAAAGGAAGCACCTGAGTCAAGAATCCATGGTGATGTACCTGGTGTCTCAGAAGAAGACTGCGAAGCAGAAACAGCAGTACCCGAGGGTGAAGAGGCAGCCATGCGACGCAATAGCATAAGAATCTCAGAAGAGGCATCTGGACTGCGCTGGGAGTCTGAGTTTTCTGTAATTGGTGCTACAGAACCTTTAGGCGAACGACGACAATATCCTTCTTCCTGTAGCAAAGCTGCTCCATATGACCGTCCTTGTCACAATAGGTGCAATGAAAACCAGCCTTCGTCGTCACTCCAGAAGACGAGGATGATGAAGACGACCGAGGACCAGTAGAAGTTGAAGCCGATGGCCGAAGAGCAAGAACTGACGGAGAAGTCAGGAGACCCGCACCACGAAGATGAACCTCCTCAGTACGAAGAGCAGAGAGAGCCTCCAACATAGTGACACGAGGGTGACGGGCAAGAAGCTGAGCACGAACTTGCTCAAATTCGAGCCGAAGACGTATGACAAAGTCGTAGACACGACGAACCTTCAGACCTTCAGATGAGATCGCTGACGCAGGCAACAGGCAAAAGTCCGAGAGTCATAATCAGCGATCACTTCTCCAGTAAGATGCACCTCCATGCTGGCAATTAAAATAGCAGAGGCACGAACATCCTCATTAGACCAAAATTTGTAAGCGGTGTACTGATAATTGTAAGACTCCATAGCCTCCTTATACTCATCGGACAACTTCTTATCAAATCAGCAACACCTGTAGGCGGCGAAGAAGGCAACACCGGGGGATCAGGACGCGGTAGGCAAGGAAGCTCGCCGGTAAGAAAATCCCAGAGGCGTTGTCCACGCATGTGAATACGCATGTGCTGGGCCCAGTCCTGATAATTGAGCCTATCAAAAAACACAGGGCACTGAGGAACAAAAACGATGCCTGACAACATTTTTTTCCTCTTTTTTTTTTTACACAAACTCACGCAACACAGTAACCCGACCCACACAAAACAACCCGACCGGTCAGACAGACCCGGCCGAAAGGAGACTTAGAGCCGGTGGAGAGTGGCAGTGGCGGGCTCGCCCGCAAGAAGAACAGAGGCGGCAGAGCTCTCCGGCCTCCAACGAGGAACAGCGGCGGCGGCCCCAAAGCACAGAGGCAGCGGCGGCTCCCCTGGAGCACAGAGGCAGTGACGGTGCCCCCGAAGCACAGAGGCGGTGGTGGTCTTCGGCCTCCAACGAGAAGCGGCGGCGGCGGCCCCCCGAAGAGACTTCGGCGGCTTAGAGCAGTAGATCCGGCAACGGTGCGTCGATACTGCAGGCGACAGAGCCGGTGAGGCGACGTAGAGGATTCAGTGGCGGTGCGACGTAGAGGATCCGGCGGTGGCGAGGAATAGCCACAGCGATCAGATCCGGTTGTGCAGCGGGGAGAAGATCCGGCGGGGAGAAGATCAACAACGGCCTGATCAATGGAGGAACAGAGAGAGCGCGCAAGTGCAACGCACGTATTGGATCGGCTAGAGAGGTAAACAAAACCCTAACCTAATGCTCTGATACCATGTTAGGAATAGCACTTGTAATCATATGGGGCCAAAGGGCCAGTATACATACAGAGTACAAGGGCAAAAGAGGAAAAGGCTAGAAAACCCTAATACAATAAAGGGACGGGCCTGGCCCATATACACAGCCCAAATATATCTCTAACACTAATAAACCCACAAAAATATAAACATGTACGGGAGTACATTGATTGGAAACTTAGAAGAACAATGCTCCAAATATTTCCGATTACTTTTATAAATACTATTTTGCTAACTGTCTAAACTGAACTGAGCACATGGAGAAAATGCAGTTAAGAAAGTGAAATCAACAAGAATTTCCTGCTATTGCAGAGACGGATCACCTGGATAACAGATTAATGTATCAAACAGAGTGGCAAGATGCAACCATGAGACATAATTTTTTTCCTCATTAAGGAAAAAATATCCTAAAAGGCCGAAGCATCTCTAGAGTAAACTTCACACTGATACCATAACAAGACTTGATGCTTCACATATTGGATAAAAAAAATAATTCATAATATTCCACGTCAAAGATGTGTAATATGCCACTTATGAGTCACTGCCATGTGGGCCCTGGACTTATAAAAGATACAAATAGCCATGCTTTTGATGTTATTCAATTTTTATCATCATTGAAGTGAAGGAAATAGGAAATGCGATGGTATTCGAACAGCATGATATCAGAACAAACTATGTTAAACTTTTACAATAGTTATGCCAACATGCAGTTAGGTGAACTGTTTAAAGAGATGCGCGTAGTTCATTGTTCATGATTTAACTGGAAGAATAATATGACACCTCCACACATAAACTTTAGTAAACCAAGCAATTGTTAATGATTGGGTGTCAACCTGAACACAAAAATAAATGATGTAGCACATTTGCCTACTGAACTTAAAGAAACATCTGACAAGAACAAAAAGGAAAATTCAATAATAGTTGACTTTTAGGTTAATTTGAAGGTATTTGAAAAGGACAGTGGCCAAACTCTCCACTAGCGTAATACCATTTCCTGATTTCCATCATCAAGCAGCCAAGAAAGGCTTTGACTTCTGGACAAGGTAAAGTAATACTGCCCGCTGACTAGCAATGCCAGCTCAGTTAGGCAAGTGCAACTCAAGCAGAAGAATTTAAGTGCAACATGTGGCACAGCCATAACCTTTTACTAGTTCTTAATAAATGTTGGAAAAATAACTCATGCTACCATTAAGTAATGCCGAAGAAGGAAAATTTTTAACAAATGAATGCTACAAATTAACAGTTTGGTGAACTAATACTCAAACTAGGGCAATCAAAGCAAATTCAATGACTGCTGTAGCTGTAATCTTCAAATGCTAATATTCAAATAAACTGCTATGGGCCTATGATGCAAAGCTATGCTGCCAAAATCAAAATGTAATGTAGCAGAAGGAATATGAACAAATTGTACTATAATTCAGCAGTTAGTAGCCCAAAGCCTGATGTTAAAAGGAACATGGTCATTAAATGCTTAAGCTGTATAAATGCTACTCTGCTAGAGGGGGATACAAAGTGGAGTATGATGGAAGTAAGTTGTTAGATATTTGGGGGTAAGTTGTTGTATGCTAATTCTTTGAACAAAGCTCAGGGAAGTACGACAAGACACAGCACTTTAGAGATGTCCACAAAAGTCAAAACCGATGCTCAAAGGTACCATGAAAAGATCAGTAGTGCTGTAATATTTGATTGTTTATTGGCAGCAACGGTAATTAGATGAAATAACACAAGTTGAAAGATTTTTCTTATTGCTTGCAGGAATATTCCAAAGATTATCATTTGATTCAATTCACATCATACAGTAATCATTTAAAAATAGCATTAACCAAAAAATTGCCTTCCTCCCCAGTCCTCACACTTTAGCCCTACAGAGATCTCCCACAGGTAAATCACCACAAATGTACTTTATCACAGCAAATCCAGGCGCACGCATCAAGAACTCACCAGATACGGATCCACAGAGTCGAAACCAAGCACCACATCACCAAGAACTCCTGGGAGAACAAACACTGCATCGTCACACAACCACAACCAAGCAACGGCTCGGTGAACCAGAGCGCGCAGCAGAAACGCACCATTCTTGTCCGGGACGAGGAGCGAGACCACGGTGGCGCCGACATTGCTGATCCTGGCCTGGATTCTACCGTTGTCGAGCTCAAACAGCTCCGGCGAAGGCGGCGCGGGAGGCGAGGAGGAGGGCTCGGGCATGGGCAGGACCAGCTTCTTGGGCTTCTTGGGGGAGCGGAGCAAGGGGGCCGGCGCGGAGAGGATGGTGACGGAGGCGAGGAGGTAGACGGCGGCGAGGAGGATGAGGAAGAAGGGCGGAGTGATGCGGAGGATCTTGGGCGCGGCGTGGGGTTGGGGGTGGTGGTGGTGATCCCGGAACCTGTTGGAGGGGAGGTGGTGGAGATGCTGATGCGGGTGGGTTGGAGTCCTTGGGGACAGAGAAGGGCGGTGGTGATGGTGAACTCCCACCAGCTGCTCCATTTCCTCCGCGTATCCTGCTCTGCCCGACTTTCTTGGGTATGCTCCTTTATAGGTTTCCGGGCCTGCTCCAAATTTTACCAGCGGCTTGTTTATTTGCGAGCTGATAATTTTGGACGGGACTGATATGAGAAATGACCGATGCTTCTTTCCAGCTGATTCGGCCGAAAAGTTTAATCTAAAAAAATTTGTGACATCAAAATGTATCAAGAATCTAAAAAATAACTACAGAGTGCTACATTGTTTGATTTATATAAAAAAGATAAATTTTTTGGTGTAAGTTTTAAATTTAAATTTAAGTTAAAAGGAAGAAGGACTGGTCTGAAGTAAAAATGAGTTATAAAAATGCATGATACGTAGAGATTGAGAAAATAAGCTCATGATTGGGTAGGTGAATAGTAATTTGATTATAAATAGGATATGAATAGTACATAAATAGTAATAAGATTGTCCTCGTATAGGGCTAGAATTAGATATGCCATTAGCATATGATGCTTTACTGAAGAGACTTGATGGATGGCCCGCACCACACAAGACTTGTGTGCCAAGGGGCAGGGAGGGGGTATGTGGGCTAGGCTAGGTATGACAGCTACCATATTGCGCCAGCCACCACTGATGGTTAGGATAGGTATGGCTTATAGCAAATTATCATGACATTTATAAACTATTGTACACAAAATCATTTCACCAACAATGTATTATCTCTAAAGTTGTCTAGATGACCTACCGTGATTACCATCTTTGTAAGCTACAAAAGATATAGCATCATAATCCATAATATCCTTAGAATTTTCAAGTGTGAGAACTCATTTAACTTCTAAAATTCTAGAAAATTTTCATACTTCTCTTTTCTTTCTCTTTTCCTCTCGTAGAGCATCCACATCAGGTACTCCATAACACTATAACTTTGGATAGAGTAGCTACATCATAGTGTAAAATATGAGAGAATTTTAGAGAGAAGAATAGAGTAAGGAATAGTAAATGGATTGGGAGAATGAAGTAGCTGGTGTGGATGCTCTTGTTCTTTTTCTTCCCTTTCCATTTTATTTCCTACTCTTTCGGGCGCTCTTGCTCCTTTCTTCTTTGCTCGTATTAACCCCAAATACCGAGCATCCAGAGAACCAACATCATAGTCTGCCCTTGCCTTTGTTGTCGTCGAGGAAAGCCATTCCCAAATCCATGCGCATTGCCTAAAGAAACAACTTCCCTTGCTAGATCTGCATGCGCTGCCCTAGTCCCTTGCCATATCCGAGTGTGCTACTGGGGGGACGCCATTTCTAGCCACATCCAGTCTTGACTCACATGTCGTCCATGCACGTCGTACGTGGAGACATGGTCCTTTCTTGTCGAATTTGAGCTCCTACCCATGTGGGAACCACCCCCTTGCACCTCTGCTAGAGATCTTGATATGAACTAACCCTGCAAAGTCCGACCCGACTGAATAGCCCGGTCAAGGTTGGGTCGGATCCCTGGTCACAGTCATGCCAGGTCCGGGTCAACCTCTACTCCAAACCGAGTAGGCCCAGCCCAACCCATATCCACCATTAGATTTCAATCGGACGGCTTAGTAGTAGCGCACCTCCACTCACAACCCTAGACAACACAACAGTACAACACTCCTTTGTCATTTTTTTGTCGTCGTCTAGTGTAACAGTGCTCTCTCTCTGTATTTCTTCAACCTCCACCCACCTAATCGCACTCTTTCTTTCTCTCGTCTTTAGACTCTCCACTGCCATGTTGACCTATTGACCTCGCCAATGACAGTGTTGGCCATTGCACTCCCCTGCCGAGCTGCAGACTTGAACCACGCTAAGAAGATGTTCTAAGAGGTCATCTTCCCGCGTTTTGGTGTCCGAAGAATAGTAATAAGCGATAGAGAGGATCGCTTTTCATCGATCAGAGCTTCAGAAAGGCCCTGAGTTCCATGGAGGTGGATCATTGGGTAGCAACCCTGTATTGCCCACAGACTAGTGGGCAAGCCGAAACCTCAAATAAACAAATTAAAAACATCCTACAGAAGAAGACGGTTCACCAAATGGGAAAGAGGTGGAGATGGAAGCTTAGTGATGCGCTTTAGGCTTATTGTATCATGTTTCAAACCCCAATCGGTATGACCCCGTACTATCGTGACCCTGGGCTTCACCAGGGTACACTCGCGATTGATTGCTAGTCCGAGAGATCAATACTAGCAACTCATTAGTGACAGTTGGTTGTACATCATCACACTTTCAGAATTAACTAAGAAAATAGTATATCATGCAAAAGTAATTGTTTCACAACTACTTATTACAATGGTTTAATCCACAATATACCAGAGTTCAAAATGTAAATATGCAGCAGAAATAAAAGTATGACGATGCTCCAAATCCGACCCTTGAGTGTATGTCAGACCTGTGTCTTCTTGAATCCAAATTTATCTGTTGTATGTATAATGAGTACACGACCACCAAAAAAGAATTCTTATAATGATGCAAAGAAGAATAACAAGGACGGGTGGTTATTTTGCATAAACACCTACACTAGTCAAGCTATTTTTATTGTTGTAGAATAGTTTTGTAAAGCAAATATAAGTGATATAGATTCCAAAGAGAAACATACAGAGGATCACATTTCACTCGCCATTGACAGTGTTGGCCATGGCACTCCCCTGCCAAGCTGCAGACTCGAACCACGCTAAGAGGATGTTCTAAGAGGTCATCTTCCCGCGTTTTGGTGTCCGAAGAATAGTAATAAGAGATGGAGAGGATCGCATTTCATCGATCGGAGCTTCAGAAAGGCGCTGAGTTCCTTGGAGGTGGATCACCAGGTAGCAACCCTGTATCACGCATAGACTAGTGGGCAAGCCAAGACCTCAAATAAACAAATAAAAAACATCCTGCAGAAGACAGTTGACCAAATTGGAAAGAGGTGGAGATGGAAGCTCAGTGATGCGCTTTAGGCATACTATATCATGCTTAAAACCCCAATCGGTATGACCCCATACTATCATGACCCTGGGCTTCACCAGGGTACACTCGCGATCGATTGCTAGTCTGAGAGATCAATACTAGCAACTCATGAGTGACAGTTGGTTGAACATCATCACACTTTCAGAATTAACTAAAAAAATAGTATATCATGCAAAAGTAATTGTTTCACAACTACTTATTACAATAGTTTAATCCACAATATACCAGAGTTCAAAATGTAAATATGCATCAGAAATAAAAGTATGATGATGCTCCAAATCCGACCCTTGAGTGTACATCAGACCTGTGTCTTCTTCAATCCAAATTTATCTGTGGTATGTATAATGAGTACACGACTACCGAAAAATAATTCTTATAATGATGAAAAGAAGAATAACAAGGACGGGTGGTTATTTTGCATAAACACCTACACTAGTCAAGCTATTTTTATTGTTGTAGAATAGTTTTGTAAATCAAATATAAGTGATATAGATTCCAAAGAGAAACATACAGAGGATCGCATTTCACTCGCCAATAACAGTGTTGGCCATTGCACTCCCCTGCCGAGCTGCAGACTCGAACCACGGTAAGAGGATGTTCTAAGAGGTCATCTTCCCGCATTTTGGTGTCCGAAGAATAGTCATAAGAGATGGAGAGGATCGCATTTCAATGATTGGAGCTTCAGAAAGGCGCTGAGTTCCTTGGAGGTGGATCAACGGGTAGCAACCCAGTATCACCCATAGACTAGTGGGCACGCCAAGACCTCAAATAAACAAATTAAAAACATCCTGCAGAAGACAGTTGACCAAATAGGAAGGAGGTGGAGATGGAAGCTTAGTGATGCGCTTTATGCTTACTGTATCACGTTTAAAACCCCAATCGGTATGACCCCATCCTATCGTGACCCTGGGCTTCACCTGGGTACACTCGCGATCGATTGCTAGTCCGAGAGATCAATACTAGCAACTCATGAGTGACAGTTGGTTGAACATCATCACACTTTCAAAATTAACTAAGAAAATAGTATATCTTGCAAAAGTAATTGTTTCACAACTACTTCTTACAATAGTTTAATCCATAATCTATCAGATTTCAAAATTTAAATATGTAGCAGAAATAAAAGTACGACGATGCTCCAAATCCGACCTTTGAGTGTACGTCAGACCTGTGTCTTCTGGAACCCAAATTTATCTGTGTATGTATAATGAGTACACGACTACCCAAAAAGAATCCATATAATGATGCAAAGAAGAGTAACAAGGACGGGTGGTTATTTTGCATAAACACTTACACTAGTCAAGTTATTTTTATTGTTGTAGAAGAGTTTTGTAAAGCAAATATAAGTGATAGAGGTTCCAAAGAGAAACATACAAAGGATCGCATTTCACTCGCCAATGACAGTGTTGGCCATTGCACTCCCCTGCCGAGCTGTAGACTCGAACCACGCTAATTAAGAGGATGTTCTAAGAGGTCATCTTCCTGCGTTTTGGTGTCTGAAGAATAGTCATAAGCGATGGAGAGGATCACATTTCATCGATCGGAGCATCAGAAAGGCACTGAGTTCCATGGAGGTGGATCACCGGGTAGCAACCCTGTCGGTGTAATAAATACCAGGGTATAAAGAGCCTTGGGGAAACCTCGAGGGCCCCACACGTCAGGCGGGCGAACCAGGCCCCAGCGTGTGGGCGAGCCCCTCAGAGGGCCAGGCGAGGGCCCCACACGTCAGGCGGGCGAACCAGGCCCCAGCGTGTGGGCGAGCCCCTCGGAGGCCAGGCGAGCCCCTCGGAGGCCAGGCGAGGGCCCCACGCGCCAGGCGGGTGCGTGGGCGAGCCCCCTCTGAAGACCAAGCGAGGGCCCCACGCGCCAGGTGGAGCCCGCAGGGCAGGAGACGTCCCGAAAGGAGTCTTCTGGTCGAAGGCTCCCCCTGCTGCGAAGGACGAGCGCATTTAAGGCGACATCACGCGTGGATGGACAGCTGAAGACATGATTACCGCTACAGTGACCCCTGCAAGTCTGAGCGGCTGTCACTGTGGCGCAGAAGAATTGACCGGCAGAGAGAAGGTTTGCTTGAGATGGCCGCCCGCGTCAGGAGGAGCAGACTGGGTCCCACCCGCAGCCTCACTGGTGTGACTGTGCGGGTCAGTGGCCACTTGCGAAGCACGCGAGGGCGGCGCCGTGCGGCGCAGTAGCAGCACGTTTTCGTCTCTCCTGTCCCGTCCTTTTTGTCTTATCGACTGTACCGAAAGTACTGTACTGCCTACCCCCTCGGCTCTCTCCGCCAGTTCAAGGCTTGTATAAGAGGGGAGGAGAGAGATCAAGGAGGGGGTTCCGAAGCTTTACACAGCATACTGTAACCACATCCCATTCAACCACAACCGAAAGAGCTAAGGCTCGGCAGGAGTAGGACTATTACCCGCGACGGGGTCCGAACCTGGGTAATCTCCGTGTGTCGCTCCTTGCTGAGTCCAGCGCTCAATCGAACCGAGCTCGGCTGATCGGCTAGCTACACAGAAATCTGACTAGGGGTGTGATCCGCAGTGGTTGAGCGGTGAACACGCCGTCAAACCCTTTATCACCCACAGACTAGTGAGCAAGCCGAGACCTCAAATAAACAAATAAAAACATCCTGTAGAAGACAGTTGACCAAATAGGAAAGAGGTGGAGATGGAAGCTTAGTGATGCACTTTAGGCTTACTGTATCATGTTTAAAACCCCAATCAGTATGTATAATGAGTACACGACTACCCAAAAAGAATTCTTATAATGATGCAAAGAAGAATAACAAGGACGGGTGGTTATTTTGCATAAACACCTACACTAGTCAAGTTATTTTTATTGTTGTAGAACAGTTTTGTAAAGCAAATATAAGTGATATAGATTTCAAAGAGAAACAAACAGAGCTCGGCTTTCCCAAGCCCCTCTGTAGATCAAAGCCTGCCTCGAACAACACCAACCCATCGAGTTATTAACACATGAGACTACCATGTACGACCTACCTCCCCTCCAATGACTGTGGGAATGGCTATGATGATAATTTTAACTCTACAGAAATGAGCACACTTTACCATAAGTTTAGTGGTACTTTTATGTCTTAGCTCTACCTTGGGAGCCTATACCAAGTAACGATATAATGCGATTCATTAGTTCCTTTTGTTTACATCGGTACACCCTCTAAGGTTTCTACACTCCAGGTTTCCCTCTTAAGCCAACGGACCAGAGTGTCTGATCTTTTGAATGTACCGTTGTTAATAGGTTTCCCTAATTACTAAGTTAGGACTAGCACATGTTGTGCGATATGTCAAAGCCGCACTTATGGTTGCGCTTGTTTGGTTTGGTTAGATAAACACACACCATTAGTCCTTAGACCAAGGTGACTACCTCCACCACATACCACATACCATTAATACCACCCTACTTGCCACCTTGAGTCAACGCACACCATGTAGGTTTTAGTTGATTAGGTTGTTAATGAGCAACTTAGCATCCACAAATCATACCAAGTTACATAAAACAATTACATAATAAAGTGGACCTAATCAACTACCAACCCACAAGCACTAGTATACTACGTACAAGGGTAGGCAAGGAAACATTTAAGGCAGCAAGAAATAGGATACAATTCACAGGTGTCAATGATGCTATGTGAATATAATAGATTTTACCCAGACTCATCATTTTATGCATGAGATAATAAAAAGAAATAGTAAACATGGTGAATTTTCCAAAATAGGAAGTAAGATGCAAACTACCTTGAGAACCTCCTCCTTGTTGCTCCTGTAACATACATGGACGATCTACCCGTTATATGCATGCATAAAAAACAATAAACAATCAACAAAACATATAGTGTATAAAAAAATATATAAAATACTAGGCTATTTATCAAGAATAATGGCTCTGGAATCATCTAATTTGGAGTTCGTATGTTCTCGAAATAATTCCTGAAAGTTTCGGATAAATAATAAAGTTTGGAAAATAACAGGGCGCACTGTTCACCGGGTTCCTGAATTCGCGCCCAACCCAAAACCGACCCGGAATCCACCTTCCTTCCCTATTTCTCTCACCCTCTCTCACGCGGCCCAGCTTGGCCCAGTGCGAGCCGGTGCGCGCGTAGCGGGGACACGTGTCTGGCGGTGGCTGGCTGGGGTGACGTTGAACACGGCGGCGACGCGTGGCAGTGGTGGGTGCGGCGCGGCGCGGCGTGGCGACATGAGGACAGTGCGGTGGTGGAGACCGGTGGGACGACGTGCAGGTGACGGTGAGGCTGATGCCTGGCAAGCGCGGGCAACGGCGCGGCTGATGCGTGGCGGGCGCGGCGCGTGTGCGAGTGCACGTGGGAAGCTGCGGCGCTGTGGGACGCATGGCGGAGGCTAGCTCATGAGCACGTAAAACGGGCAGGTGCGAACAGGAGGCTATCGGCATCGCCGCCGCGGCGACGCTAGCTTCAGATTTCGCCCAAACTTCGTCGAGTTTTTTCTCCCTCGTTTCTTCACCAAAATAGGAGATCCATATATCCAACTTGACCGTCTTGACGAGATCTACAACATGGTGCCATCTATATTCTAGGGTTTGGGTTCGGCACAGAGAGGGATACCTCGAGATGGCATCGGCGGCTAGGGTTTTGGTGGCTAGGGCTCCAGATCCGAGGTTTCTCGAGTTGTGGTGTTGGGGGAGGGGTCTAGGGATTATTTATAGTGTTTGGTACGACTTGGGTCATCCTTAAAGATAGGAGAGTTGGGTTAGGACTCAAATTCTATTCGGGTTAGAATTTGAATCCCGCAAATTAGGAAACTGGGATATCTTCGGAATTTTGACTGGGGCCTCCATCCTGACTCGGTTTTAGTATCTAGAAACTCCCCTAAAAATTGGAGCATGAGATTCCTTCGTTTGCTCGAGATTTCATGGCTATAACGAGCAAATGAAATTATAAGCTAACTTATGAGTTTGGGCATGAAATTTGAGTTGTGGCTAGGGTTGGTCTTCTAATGTCCCAATTAATTTTACTAGGATTTTACCAATGTGGAACCTATGGTTTTATAAATTTAGTCCTTAAAAAATTAATTTAACTAGGGTTTATATATAACAATTCCCTTTTATTTAGTTTTAGAGTTTTTAAAAATACAATTGACATACGATAAAATAGAGTATCTCGCAAACCTCCCCCTTTAGGTGAATAAATGGATTGGGAGAATGAAGTAGCTGGTGTGGATGTTCTTGTTCTTTTACTTCCCTTTCCATTTTATTTCCTACTCTTTCGGGCGCTCTTGCTCCTTTCTTCTTTGCTCGTATTAACCCCAAATACCGAGCATCCAGAGAACCAACATCATAGTCTGCCCTTGCCTTTGTCGTCGTCGAGGAAAGCCATTCCCAAATCCATGCGCATTGCCTAAAGAAACAACTTCCCTTGCTAGATCTGCATGCGCTGCCCTAGTCCCTTGCCATATCCGAGTGTGCTACTGGGGGGACGCCATTTCTAGCCACATCCAGTCTTGACTCACATGTCGTCCATGCACGTCGTACGTGGAGACATGGTCCTTTCTTGTCGAATTTGAGCTCCTACCCATGTGGGAACCACCCCCTTGCACCTCTGCTAGAGATCTAGATATGAACTAACCCTACAAAGTCCGACCCGACTGAATAGCCCGGTCAAGGTTGGGTCGGATCCCTGGTCACAGTCATGCCAGGTCCGGGTCAACCTCTACTCCAAACCGAGTAGGCCCAGCCCAACCCATATCCACCATTAGATTTCAATCGGACGGCTTAGTAGTAGCGCACCTCCACTCACAACCCTAGACAACACAACAGTACAACACTCCTTTGTCATTTTTTTGTCGTCGTCTAGTGTAACAGTGCTCTCTCTCTGTATTTCTTCAACCTCCACCCACCTAATCGCACTCTTTCTTTCTCTCGTCTTTAGACTCTCCACTGCCATGTTGACCTATTGACCTATTGACCACGCTAAGAGGATGTTCTAAGAGGTCATCTTCCCGCGTTTTGGTGTCCGAAGAATAGTAATAAGCGATAGAGAGGATCGCATTTCATCGATCAGAGCTTCAGAAAGGCCTTGAGTTCCTTGGAGGTGGATCATCGGGTAGCAACCCTGTATCACCCATGGACTAGTGGGCAAGCCGAGACCTCAAATAAACAAATTAAAAACATCCTGCAGAAGATAGTTGACCAAATTGGAAAGAGGTGGAGATCGAAGCTTAGTGATGCGCTTTAGGCTTACGATATCACATTTAAAACCCCAATCGGTATGACCCCATACTATCGTGACCCTGGGCTTCACTAGGGTACACTCGCGATCGATTGCTAGTCCGAGAGATCAATACTAGCAACTCATGAGTAACAGTTGGTTGAACATAGTCACACTTTCAGAATTAACTAAGAAAATAGTATATCATGCAAAAGTAATTGTTTCACAGCTACTTATTACAATAGTTTAATCCATAATATATAAGAGTTCAAAATCTAAATATGTAGCAGAAATAAAAGTATGACGATGCTCCAAATCCGACCCTTGAGTGTACGTCAACCCTGTGTCTTCTTGAATCCAAACTTATCTGTGGTAAGTATAATGAGTACACAACTACCCAAAAAGAATCCTTATAATGATGCAAAAAAGAGTAACAAGGACAGGTGATTATTTTGCATAAACACCTACACTAGTCAAGTTATTTTTTTTTTGTTGTAGAACAGTTTTGTAAAGAAAATATAAGTGATAGAGGTTCCAAAGAGAAACATACAAAGGATCGCATTTCACTCACCAACGACAGTGTTGGCCATTGCACTCCCCTGCCGAGCTGCAGACTCGAACCATGCCAAGAGGATGTTCTAAGAGGTCATCTTCCAGCGTTTTGGTGTCTGAAGAATAGTGATGAGTGATGGAGAGGATCGCATTTCATCGATCGGAGATTCAGAAAGGCGCTGAGTTCCTTGGAGGTGGATCACCGGGTAGCAACCCTGTATCACCCACACACTAGTGGGCAAGCCGAGACCTCAAATGAACAAACAAAAACATCCTGCAGAAGACAGTTGACCAAATGGGAAAGAGGTGGAGATGGAAGCTTAGTGATGCGCTTTAGGCTTACTGTATCATGTTTAAAACCCCAATGCCATACTATCGTGACCCTAGGCTTCACCAAGATACACTCAAGATCGATTGCTAGTCCGAGAGATCAATACTAGCAACTCATGAGTGACAGTTGGTTGAACATCATCACACTTTCATAATTAACTAAGAAAATAGTATATCATGCAAAAGTAATTTTTTGACAACTACTTAATAAAATAGTTTAATCCATAATATATCAGAGTTCAAAAGCTAAATATGCAGCAGAAATAAAAGTATGACGATGCTCCAAATCTGACCCTTGAATGTACGCCAAACCTGTGTCTTCTTGAATCCAAATTTATCTGTGGTATGTATAATGAGTACTCGACTACCCAAAAAGAATTCTTATAATGATGCAAAGAAACAAGGACGGGTGGTTATTTTGCATAAACACCTACACTTGTCAAGTTATTTTTATTGTTGTATAACAGTTTTGTAAAGCAAATATAATTGATATATATTTCAATGAGAAACATACAGAGCATGGCTTTCCCTAGCCCCTCTGTAGATCAAAGCCTGCCTCAAACAACACCAACCCATCGAGTTATTAACACATGAGACTACCATGTACGACCTACCTCCCCTCCAATGACTGTGGGAACGGCTATCATGATAATTATAACTCTGTAGAGATGAGCACGCTTTACCCATAAGCCTAGTGGTACTTTTATGTCTTATCTCTACCTTGGGAGCCTATACTAAGTAACGATATAAGGCGATTCATTAGTTCCTTTGTTTACATCGGTACACCCTCTAAGGTTTATACACTCTAGGTTTCCCTCTTAAACCAACGGACCTAAGTGTCTGATCTTTTGAATGTACCGTTGTTAATAGGATTCCCTAATTACTAAGTCAGGACTAGCACATGTTGTGCGACATGTCAAAGCCGCACTTATGATTGTGCTTGTTTGGTTTGGTTAGATAAACACACACCATTAGTCCTTAGACCAAGGTGACTACCTGCACCACATACCACATACCATCAATACCACCCTACTTGTCACCTTGAGTCAACGCACGCCACATAGGTTTTAGTTGATTAGGTTGTTAATGAGAAACTTAGCATCCACAAATCATACCAAGTTACATAAACAATTACATAATAAAGTGAACCTAATCAACTACCAACCCACAAGCACTAGTATACTATGTACAAGGATAGACAAGGAAACATTTAAGGCAGCAAGAAATAGGATACAATTCACAGGGGTCAATGACGCTATGTGAATATAATAGATTTTACCCAGACTCATCATTTTATGCATAAGATAATAAAAAGAAACAGTAAACATGGTGGATTTTCCAAAATAGGAAGTAAGATGCAAACTATCCTGAGAACCTCCTCCTTGTTGCTCCTATAACATACATGGACGATCAACCCGTTATATGCATGCGTAAAAAAAACAATCAACAGAACATATAGTATATAAAAAATATATAGAATATTAGGCTATTTATGAAGAATAATGGCTCTGGAATCATTTAATTTGGAGTTCGCATGTTCTCGAAATAATTCCTAAAAGTTTCGGATTAAATAATAAAGTTTGGAAAATAACATGGTGCACTGTTCACTGGGTTCCCGAATTCGGGCCCAACCCAAAACCGACCTGGAATCCACCTTCCATCCCTATTTTGTCTCACCCTCTCTCACGCGGCCCAGCTTGGCCCAATGCGAGTCGGCGCGCGCGTAGCGGGTACACGTGTCTAGCGGTGGCTGGCTGGGGTGACGATGAACACGGCGGCGATGCGTGGCAGTGATGGGTGCGGCGCGCCGCAGCGTGGTGACATGAGGACAGTGCGGTGGTGGCGACCGGTGCGACGACATGCAGGTGACGGCGTGGCTGACGCATGGGAAGCGGCGGCGCTGTGGGACGCATGGCGGAGGCTAGCTCACAAGCACGGAAAAAGGGCAGGTGCGATCAGGAGGTGGTCGCCGCCGCGGCGACGCTAGCTTCAAATTTCGCCCAAACTTCGGCGAGCTATTTCTCCCTCGTTTCTTCACCAAAATAGAAGATCCATATATCCATCTTGACCGTCTTGACATGATCTACAGCGTGGTGCCATCTATATTCTAGGGTTTGGGTTCGGCACAGAGAGGGATACCTCGAGAGGGCATCGGCGGCTAGGGTTTTGGTGGCTAGGGCTCCATATCTGAGGTTTCTCGAGTTGTGGTGTTAGGGGAGGGGTCTAGGGATTATTTATAGTGTTTGGGACGACTTGGGTCATCCTTAAAGAGAGGAGAGTTGGGTTAGGACTCAAATTTTATTCTGGTCAGAATTTGAATCCCCCAAATTAGGAAACTGAGATATCTTCGGAATTTTGACTGGGGCCTCCATCCTAACTCGGTTTTAGTATCTAGAAACTCCCCTAAAAATTGGAGAACGAGATTCCTTCGTTTGCTCGAGATTTCATGGCTATAACGAGCAAATGAAATCATAAGCTAACTTATGAGTTTGGGCATGAAATTTGAGCTGTGGCTAGGGTTGGTCTTCTAATGTTCCAATTAATTTTACTAGGATTTTACCAATGTGGAACCTATGGTTTTGAAAATTTAGACCTTAAAACAAATTAATTTAACTACGATTTTGTATATAACAATTCCCTTTTATTTAGTTTTAGGGGTTTTAAAATACAATTGACATACAGTAAAATAGAGTATCTCACAAACCTCCCCCTTAAGGTGAATGTCGACCCCAAGATTTGGAGTAGGTGTGCTCAAACAACTTCGGAAATTTGGCTTTCAAATCATCCTTCTTTTCCACGTAGCTTTCACTTCGTTATGGCTAATCCACTACACTTTGCAGAATCTGATAGTCGGACTCCGAGTACACCTTTCAGAAACGTTTAAAATCTTAACCGGTCGTTCTTAATAAGACAAATCCTCTCGCAAATCCATATATAGCTTCAACAAGCATCTGCTCCTTTGGCACCTACAAACACTTCTTGAATTGCGACATGTGGAATACATTGTGAACTCCTAACAACCCGTTCTAGTAATTCCAACTGGTATGCATCTTCTCCCCTCCTACCTATTACTGTAAATTGTCCAATATATCTTGGAGACAACTTTTCGTTCACATTGAAACGGCGTAGCCTTTAAATGGTTAAACCTTTAAATACACATGATCATCGATCTCGAACTATAATTCTCATTTACGCTTGTCTGCATAGCTCTTCTGCAACGATTGTGTTGTCTTCATCCTTTATTGGATCAACTTAAGTCGATCTTTGGCCTCCTTCAGAATATCAGGACCGAACAACTTCCGTTCTCCAATCTCATTCCAATACAACGGTGTACGACACTTCTTTCTATACGAGGCTTCAAATGGCGACATCTAAATACTTGTCTAAAAACTATTGATGCATGAGAATTCAGCATATGTCAATGTGTTATCCCAGCTATTCGAGTCTATCAGATCTACTACCGGTAGCATATCCTCTAATATCTGATTCGTCCTCTCCATCTACTAATCAATTTGAGGGTGATAAGCACTACTGAGAGCTAAATGCTTGCCCAACAGAGAATGAATTTTATTCTAGAACGTCGATATAAATTGGCTCCCTCTGTCTGACACAATTTTTTTTGGTATTCCATGCAAACAGACTATCCTTCCCATGTAGATCTCTACCAGCTTCGCACTATTATACCTCGTCTTTACCGGTATGAAGTGAGCTACCATGGTTAAATGATCAATAATCACCCATATCAAATCGTAACCTCTTTGCGTCCTTGGTAGACCTACAATGAAGTCCATACCGACTTATTCCCATTTCCGTTCTGGCACTCTTAATGGCTGGAAGAACCCAATCGGTCTCTGATGTTCGGCCTTCACTCTGTGGCACACATCACATAACGCAACATACTCTGCTATATCCTTCTTCATTCCCGACCACCACTATCTCTCCTTCAGTTCTAGATACATCTTGGTACTCCTCGGATGAATAGAATACAAGAAATTATGAGCTTCTTTCATGAGCAATTGTCTAAGTTCCTTCTTCTCTGGTACGACAATCCTTTTTCCAAACCAAACAATTCCTTCTTTATCCATATCATCCTAACAATGATATCGAGAATACCATCATCCTCATCCTGTGATTGCTTTATTTTCTACTGAAGATCTGGTTGCACCTCCACTAAATTCAAATGGTTCTGCACGTATCCTCGTGGAACGATCATCAAATTTAATTTCTCAGCCTCTTCCTCAATGTACTCATTTTTGGCTTCCGACTTAATGCATTGGTAACCACATTCATGATAATGGATACCAGCATCATAGTCTGTAAGTTGTTCTAACCATCTCCTCTGCCTCATATTCAAATCTTGTGGTCGATATATATCTCCGTGCGGTACCCGATTAAGTAATGCCTCCACAACTTCAACGCATGCATTACTACAGCTAACTCCTGAGTGGATCTAGTTGTCCTAGAGGGTGGAATAGGCAACTTTTTAGAAAAATGTTCAAGTTCAAGGCTTTAGCAAGTTGTGACCCAATTTAGCTGGCAAATCCTATTCTAGGCAAAAAGCAGCAAATTAACAAGAGACAAGTGCAGTAAAGAAAGTACTGAAATTTAAATGCATATAGTAAAAAGAGGGTGTTGAACGATGTGGAGGTTGTCCCTTTTGGCGATGAGTATATGGATAAGCTTTGGTGCTTAATGGAGGTTTTGAATGTGCTTGATTAGAGTTGGCTATATGTGCGATGCTACGTGATGGTTAACTTGTCTGTGTTGTTGCAGGACTTTGAAGCTGGGCGAGCCGTGGTGAGTCATGCCTCAGATGGGTGAGGCCAAGTCCGTGTATGTACTATGGGGCAACGGTGTCGGGATGCGAACGAGAGGTTTGGGGGTCTAGAACGACAGGAAATCATGGGACGGTCGTACACGGGCAAGGCTAGATACCGTGGTTTCGCTGGATTCTCTTACTCCAAGAATTTGACTTAGAAATTAAGGACAAAGAAGGGAGTAAAGAACTCTGTGGCTGATCACCTTTCCCGAATGCAAGTTGAGGAAACCACGAACCTACCCATAAATGACTACCTCAGGGATGACACCCTGCTTTCAATTTCGAGTGTCGATACTTGGTATGCTAACATAGTAAATTACTTAGTAGCCGGCTAAATCCCACCACGATAGGATAGGAACAAGTTGATCCGCGATAGTAGGATTCATCTTTGGGATGAACCCTACTTGCTTAGAGTCTGTGCCGACGAGCTGCTTTGCAAATGCATCCCCTCTTGTGAAACACATAAAATCCTAGAAAAATACCGTTCATCACTTTATGGGGGCCATTATGGTGCTTTTAGAATGCATGCCAAAGTTTGTCAAAACGTTTCCTAAAATTAAGGTGAGCTTCCTCGACCTCTATAATTTGGTCTGCATCATCCGCGTGTTTTACTGTATCCATTTTGCTCCTCTCCACTAGGAGATTATCGCTAAAATTTTAGGAATTTCTTGTCGGTGTCCTCTTTGTTTTCATTGCTGACATTCATCAACGTTCCTTGGCATATCTCCTCCCTGTTGGTTTTGTGAGCATCCCTAGGACTCAAGCTAACCGTTCCTGAAGTTGTCGAAGCTAGAGCATCACTAGAGCCATCCACCGTCATGTGTCGCCTCCTCCTCTCTACCAACAGAGCTGCCACACCACCCCAGTTGCCTCGTCCCCTAGCCGACCCCTCTATTATCTCCACCTCACCTCCGTGCGCCTCTCCAACCTTGACACTGCCTTTGCCTTACCGACAACAAGCATCGTCACCGCTCCATATGATGCCACTCACCACTGGCACAGCAGCTGCACATCATCAGTCGTGCCTCTGCGATCCCCCGACGCCCATCGTTATGGCACCATCTCCACCACCGACCTGCCATATTGCCACCGTCGCCTTCCCTGCTCCGAGCCGCTAATTGGTAGGCCACGCCTAATAGGCTGCCCTGCCCATCAGGTCGAGTAGTTGTTCCTACCTCGTCAATCATGGACGCGTCTATGTGCTAGGCAACCTCCCATACCACACTAGGCCACACCGTTGCTTCCTCGATAGCCGAGCTAGAACACGCCTCTCCTTCCCACGCTAGCTAGGCCGCCTCCACGTCACAGACACCCCGCACCGGCTAGGCCACGCTACACCGTATACTCGCGCATGCCCGTGTTCCCATGGGCCGAGTCTGATGCGATATGGTGCCTGAACTTCCGACAGGTAAATATATGTAGATTTATGGAGACTCAACATTCACTATTCGGTTTCCAATCAGAATATATGTGAAACCAGCATTCGCTACACCACTCCTCCATTCATTATCAACAATGCCAAAACGCGGTTGACCAAGCCACGAAGGCTTATCCCTGCAAGCGAATTGAAAACACAAGCAAGAACACGGTAGATGCAATCTGAAAATTGTTGTATACTGATGAAGTTCACAAGGTGGAGTTTGGTAGATTAATCTAAACAAAACCCAAGCCTAAATTAGCAACAACTACTAAATTTATAGTGACAACTACTAAATTTATAACAGGGTAAGCGGCTAACCATAGGTTGTACAAACCATGTGGGGCCAAGTGGAGGTGGTGAAACAGCCGACGAATTAAAAATTGCCTCTTGTCTTCACTATTCCCGTTGACTTGGATGAAATTCTCATTGAAACTAGATCTATTGGAAAGGTATCGTCGTGGTCTTGTCCGTGCATACGAAGAATATCTAAGACAGACTTTGTATCACTTAGTTATGCTCGTTTGAAGTTGGACTGTTTTAGGTGGCCAAACTAAGGCTCATGGAAGACAAATTGGGCTTCTTAATCTTTAGTTGGGCCTTGAGCAACATAAGTGGTTTGGTTTGAGGACATCGTGGGGGTGACGAGACACCTTTCGGTGGTCTAGCGGCAAGTCAGCGATTGCCCGATGCAGCAAATCAATGACTTCTCCACTATGTGCCCTTCCTTGCTAGTGAATTTGTGAGACCCATATGGAGGGTCTCCTTGGGTGAGGATGAATATATGTGAATATGACGAATTTGAAGCGGTTTCGAAGTTGTCTTGTTAAGGCATTGTTGGATTTTGCTGAGATTTTGGATTAGTCCCGGACTGTCCAGTCGTGTTAAGTGTGTTTTGCCACGGTGTTTCTAATTTTGAGCACGGGATTCTCTGTTGATGATCGTATAATGGACTAACTTTGCAAGAGGGGTAAGGTGTGTTGTTTTTGTGTGTGATCACCTCTATTATGATGCAGGTATCGGCGGTATGTGGCTGACGCTTCGTAGGGACAGCTGGAGGCTGGTGCGTCCGGAGACGTACAAGCGACCGGGTTCGACGACTTGGCGGTCACATGAGGTGGTGTACTTGAAAAGCTTAGCCATGGCAAGAAATCCAAGGCAGCAGCCTCGGTAACCTGGTGGCGAAGTTTGCTAGACCGATGGGCCTAGGCGTGGGCTGGTGACCGAGGAAGCTGCAAAGATATTTTTTAAGGGAATATGTGGAGAATATTCTCTCTCAGGAGTGTGTCTTATAGTGTGCGAGTTGTACACCACTCATCTTCAAATGAAGGGTGGAGATGGGCTCTAGGGTTTTGGGCATCTCACGCTTGGGCTATAAATAGAGGGGAAGGGGAGCACTCCCCTCCCCCTCAACCACTAATAGCTGAAATTTTCAGAAATAGAGAGGGTGAGTTGGGTGTGTTTTGGGTAGCACTTACAGTGATTGTGGCCACAAGGAGTGTGGTTTGTAATCCCCCAACTTTTATGCAATGAAATTCTTCTTCTCCATGAACATCTTATGTTGATTTGCTCCTAGTTCTTCTTGCTTTCATTTTTCTTTGTGGAGCTCCTTTTTGGAGATGAATCTTGGTGATTTCTTGCTGGCTCTTGGTGGTATATAATTCCTTGAGGTTGCTAATATGATTTTCGACACTCTTTGCAACCATATAGAGGCAAGAGATCAAGTTCTTGATTTGCTGCAAATCTATCGAGAAACTTTCCTTCGTGAAGCAGTCAGTAAAAGATTTTTTAGAAAAATCTACAAATATCATTTTGGGATTATTCCAGTTAGAAACGATGCGTGAGTCACATACCTATCTATGGTAAAAATTATAAGTCCACTGGTTTCCCTGTTTGTAAGCTATGAAGTGAATACCGAACCCCAAACTTGCAGTCTCGAGTTCCTGATAGTTCTTGATGCACGATTATTCTTTTTTCTGTAGATGGAGTTTGATGCTGAAATTTGGAGTAGACCATCATGACTCACCCAGATGGGTGTAGAAAAAGTTTAAAACTTCTAGAGTCTTCCAACAGCATGAACCACCCTCTCCTTGCAAGATAAGTTTCTAAGAATCTAATTTTTGCTTTGATAAAGCAACTTTAGTGGTTTGAATGCTTTGGCTTGTCTCTAATTGCCTTGGCTGGTTGAGGAGATGGAAAGTGGTCACAAGGACCTAATTCTCATCCATTTTGTCCACATGGATAGCACCTCTTTGCTGTGCACATGGCACCTCTTTGCTGTGCACATGGTGTGATACTTGAAATTTGAATTTCGTTGCGGTTCGACTACCGACACGAAGTTGTTTGGTGCGAAGTGCTCAAAGGGGCTGCGTATTGCAAAAAAAAAGCGTCAAAATTGATTGGCATCTATTCACCCCCTCTAGCCGCTTAGCTCGGGTCTTCAGAATTGCACCCACCCAAACAATCACAACAGGTAAGCCTCCAGGTGCCTAGACATGGTGGCCTCATCCGCATCTGGATGGATGTTCTTGGCCTATCCTAATAGTCACAAGCAAGTCAGGATGTGACAAAAATTAGAGATGAAGAGTTATGAATGTCTTACCAGGAATTGAAACAGCCACCACTTAGGTGGCTCATACGTCCCCGCAGTAGAGAAGTCCTTCAATAACCCCTCAAGGCGGATGATGCTAGTGAAATGGGCCCATAGGTCCGCATCCAAGGATGGCGAGACGTCCACATCTACCATAGGTGCACCTACATAGGAAAAGCCTAGAAGAAAAGCCACTCCTATTGTCGTAGCAGAGGCGTCTCTGATCACCCCGCTTTTTTGGCATGCAGAGATGCTCATGAGCGCTAGCCTCGATCATCCAAAATAGTGGGAGTAGGCCTACGAGACGCAACCTGCAAAGGAATAACACGACATTAGTAAATGTATACATTATGAAGACTTACTTCACATTCGTCGTTGATTGTTATCTATCTATCCAACGGCGGGCGAGTGTGAGTAGATCACTAGTTGTCCTAGTGCGAAACACATCCAACTGAACACCCTCAACCACACTCTTCCGTGATCGATGCCTACCGTTGACAAAGTGGTCTAGAAGCTCGAGGGCTGCTGTTATTGGTCGCTATTAGCGTCTGCTAAATTGACATGTCCCTATGCATGATCGTTTGTGACATGTGCACATCAATAAGTATAAAGAACTAAAGTGGACATTAATACAACATACCTAGTTCAACAATAATATTGCTAATCTGGTTCAATAATAACACAACCAAAATGGTTTAACAATAATATAGCCAAAGTGGTTCAACAATAAAACAACCAAACTAGTTCAACATCAATAAAAGCAAACCTATTCGACATTAATAAAAAATGGTTCGTCAAAATACATGATAGTACTCGTACATCTATTACATACTACGATAATAAATAGCACAATACAACAAAACATAAATTGACATTTACTTGTTAGATAATTCATCATTGCGACCACATGGACCTTCAACAATCATTAGACCAACGTCCATCTGCTCCTGAACTAGAAGGGCTTGTATCCAAGTCGAAATACCTGGTTCCCATGTATTTTTGATAATTTATGTATACGTGTCCTTCCTCGTTGCACCTGCTACATCTCCTATGCAGGCGACCCGCCTCCAACAGATCCATGACATTCTGAATTCGGCGGTGTTGTCGCCGACCTAAAGAACACTTCAACATCTGTCTATCGGGTACGAGACAATTGTGTGGCCCCAGTGATTCAGTAAATGTTCCGAATATGGCGTACATGTATACCTCTGTATGCCAACAGTTCACAATAGATTTCATGTATTATGGAGAGACATACTTAACGGTGGAATGATTTGTCAATGATGCAGCAACAAGTACATGAGAGCATGGTTTGTGTAGTAGCTTCTGCTTTTGGCAAGAGCAGCGGCATCTGTCTTCATGGAGCATGCACTCCTGCTTTGCCCTCTCTGTCTTGTCCCACCCCCCGGCGGTTCCTATCCTTGCATATTAGCATGTACCTCGATACATAGGTTCCTTGGGCTATTGCAACATGTCTCCATGCCTTGGATATCTTCTCCTCATGTACATTAACATGCCACAAGAATATATAAAACAAGTGCTGCCCACTACAATAGATGTTGCACGATACCTTTACATGAAATACTTGCATATGTTAAGAATAATCCCGTCAACAGTTACAACAAGGGGCGGTGCCCTCGACCATACTGAAACCCAAAAACCCCTAATTAAACCAGTCGTCCATCCCCTTCCTTGACCGAAACCCTATTATTCCTCGGCCACGTCCGAACTTGTGCCCCGATCGAACCCTGGCATCTACCAATCCAGACCCTTTCATCTCCTCGACCTAAACCCGATCGATCTCCCTTGCAACCCTGACCGGTCGGACTTCCACCCCTCTTGGTCGACATCTTTCGAAACCACGCCTCTGTCTCCTTTGGTCGAGGCAGTGCCACCATCCAACCCGTAGCTTGGCCGAGCCTTGCCCTTTGTCGGCTGACCATCGTCTAATGACCTGAAACCCTATTTTTAACTAATCTCCGTTTAAACCCTAGTGGGTCAATTGTCGTTTCACTCGGCTAAGACCAGTCCATGGTCGAACCTCTTTCCTTGCACCTAGGTCAGTCGCAAGCAAACCACTCCTTCATCTTTCCACTACCTTTTTCCCTTTTCTCCATCGATCGAACCTAAACCCGATCGACCTCCTCTGTATCATAGGCCAAGCAAATTCTCTTCCTCTCTCAGCCAAGCCGTACCTCATCGGCCCTTCTATTTAAACCAACAATAATCTCATCACATCGACCCGAACCCCCCACTCAGTTGACTCTCCTCTCTCTCAATCCGATCCTTGGCTCCACTCACGTACGTTGTAATTCAAACCCGACCGACCCTCACTTGCAACCCTGTCCGTCTGAACATCTATCTTACTCTATCATGCCGACGGCCATTCAAACTCTTCACTAACTCTCCCTTGCCGAGCCAGTTGTCCACCTATGTTCGATTGGACTTATGACCGATCCAACCCCCTTCCCCTTCCCTTTCCGATTTGATGTCCAAGAACCAAATCAGGCTTAACTCCAGTATCGGAATCGTTGACAACTCCTTAAGCCGTCCTCGACCCTAATACGGTCTAAACCTAACCCGATTTCAGACATCGGCGGAGACCGATTATGGACCCAAATCCTTGGGCCGTATCTACTTAGTCTCTTTGTTAAATTTTCCCAACCATCTGCACATGCATATAACCAGCAAACCCAAGCCCAAATTTATCCCTAAGCCCAATCCCATGTCCACAACCCGACCCCATATAAATACCATGCAAAACCCCATGCAAAACCCTACCCTGATGAGATCACATCCACAGACCAAGCCGTCGCCGCCGCCGCCGCCGCCCTCCCCTCTGTCCTGTGCCATCAGAATCATAGCGTCGCCCTAGCCGTGCTCTGCTCCCAGGCTGAACCCGTGCCGCTGCACCCTGCCGAGCAGCCGCTGCCCCAAATCAGAGCACGCCCATGCCGTTGTCGTCGTGCCTCGCCGGAGCCGCCCACGGCCGCTGCCCGCGCCCGTGGTCACTCGTCGCCGCTCTGGAGCAGCCGCGTCGCCGGAGAACCCCGTCGCCCCCTTGCCGCGCCGCTGCCCTGAAGAGTCGCCGCGCCGCCCCTGCCCCATGTCGCCGCCGCCGCTGCCTGTAGGCCGCCGCTGCTCTGCCGCTGGGAAGCGCCGCCGCCGCCGCCCTGCTGCCGCCTCGGCCCATGGCGTCACCGCCCCCTTGCCTAGCTGCCCTCGCCGGAGGTGCCCTTGCCGCTGCCGCCAGGATGCCCTGCCGCCGCCGCCGGCCACCACACTGCCACCGCGGCGCCTCGCTGGAGCAGCGCCGCCGCCTTGCACTGCCGCACCGCTGGGGAACACCGCCAGAGCCACCGCCCCACTTTCCTCCCTCTGCCATGGCCGCCGCCCCTCCCTCTCCAGATGGTTCTCTCTCTCTCCAACCCTCTCTCTGTCTTATGATGGAGAAGAGGAAACCGATCCCCTTTTTATTCCAATCGGCTGTGCACTACTTGATGAACAGTGTACCTTCAACATTTTGTTTCTCCTCGACCGTAAGTCGGATTCCCTTCAAACCAATTTTGTTGATCCTCGTTTGATCCCTATTACCTCCTGTATTAATCTCGTATTTTTCGAAACTCCCTCTGGAGCTGTCTAATTGCGAGCGCCTCGTTTTGCGTGTAGTCATCGTCGACTCTGCCAAACGAGCGTTTTGCGATGCCAGCGCAGAGAAAAATATTTCGGAGTGAGTTTGCTAAAATCCGATGCATGATTGAAACACCAAGGCATCATCGGCCATAGCTTATTCAATATTTTTTTAAAATATATTGTCTATTGTTTATTTGTTTGCATCCCGATTTATGCGTAGATCGTCCGTGTTCGCGCTATTCGGAAGGACTCCAGGAGCCGTTCGAAGGAGAATCCGAAGACCCGGAGTACTACCGAGGCAAGATAGCTTGCATCTTACTCCCTAGTTTGCAAAACTCACCCGTTTATTGTTTTTATTTATTTTTCTCATACATGAAATGATGGGAAAGGGTAGAAGCCTATTATATTCACACTGCGTCATTGACCCTGTGAATTTAACCTGTTTATTGCTGCCTTAGTTATTTTCCTAGCCTATCCTTGTGCATAGTTGCTAGTGCTCGTGGGTTGGTAGTTGATTAGGTTTCATCATTTAATTACTCTTGTGACTTGGTATGGTTGGAGATGCTGACTTACTTTAACCTAATCAACTAAAACCTACGTGGCGTGTGTTGACCAAAGATGGCAAGTTGGGTGGTTTTGTGGATTGAGGTATGTGTGGAGGTAGTCACGTTGGTCTAAGGACTTTGGGCATGTGCTTATCCGGTCAAACCATACAAGCGCAACCATAAGTGCTAGCATTAGCATGTCGGCCAACATGTGCTAGTCATGGCTTAGTAGTTAGGGAAAACTGTTAACACACTTTACTTTGAACAAATCGGGCTGCGGTCCGTTGGCTCAAGAGAGGGACCCGAGTGTCTAAACCTTAGAGGGGGTATCGGTGTTAATAGAAAGAACTAATGAATCGTCTTGTATTGTTACTTGGTCTAGACTCCTAAGGAAGAGGTAAGACGCAAAAGTTTCACTCGGCACGTGTTAATAATTAACCTGATGGGTTGGTGTAGTTTGAGTTGTTCGAGGCAGGTTTGATCTTCAGAGGGGCTTTCGAAGCCGAGCTCTACTTGTTCTTCTTGGGAATCGTATCACTATTAATTGTCTACAAATTGTTTTACAACACTTTAAATAATTTGACTAGTGTAGGTCTTCATGCAAAATAGCCACCCTATTCTTATTGTTATCCTTGCATCATTTATAAGGACTCTTGCTGGGTAGCCGTGTACTCATTATACAAAACCACGGATAAATTTGTATTCAGGAGAAGGATTAGGTCCGATCTATCTTCAGGATCAGGAGGATCTTGTCCCGGATTTCGATGAGGATTAGCTGGCGCTCAAGGGTCGGATTGGAGTATCATCATACTTTTTCCGCTGCATATTTGAATTTTCGCACTCTGGTATATTATGGACATTATTATGTCATCCTTAATCAAACAAATGTAATAAGTAGTTGTGTAACAATTACTTTTGCATAATATGTAATTTCTCTTAGTTATTTGTGATTGTGTGATGATGTTATTGTCGCTCACAAGTTGCTAGCATTGATCTCTGGGACTAGCAATGGATTGTGAGTGGATCCCGGTGAAGCCGGGGTTGCGACAGAAGTAGGTATCAGAGCCAGTCTGACCCTAGGAAGCGTAGCTAGTCGGTCTCTAAAACTTAAGGATTTATTTTTAATAAAAATTGTATTTAAGCTTCTTTGCTACTATCTAATCTTTCCAAATAGTAGTATCTCTCTACTAGCTAGGAATTCTTTGCTTTCACTCTTTCCTACTCACCTTCTAAATTTCATTCCATCCTTGCCTATTCTTCTACTTTACAAAGTTTTATTCTATCCACCCCCAAAAATTCAAAGTTTAGTCATTGAACCAAATTTGTCCGACAAGAATTATCGCTTCCAACACCAACATCGAAGAAAAAGAGACCAACGTTGAAGGAAAGAAGAAACAAAAGATTGCTTGATGAAGATGAAGAGCCATCACTTTTAAAAGATTAAGTGATAGAGGTCGTATAATAAAAAAATTATATATTATTATTTTTGTGTGGAGTATACCGTATCAAATTTTGGCTTT
>SPJY01033452.1:748299-854905 GCA_005191435.1 Raddia distichophylla | reverse complement strand
GATACTAGCCAAGCTCAAGGCAAGAAACGTGTCACCCTTGTGATAGCTCGGCCATTCACTCGATCAAGTACTGGATTTCGTATGATTAACTCTTTAATCATGGTATGGCCATACACTTTCCAAATCCAATACCTCGAGGGGCCCAGAGATATCTCTCCTGTTATAAAGGAGGGGCAAATCCCATCTTGACCGCTCACACCCCAGTCCATGTTTCATGGCATACCCGAAAGCTACCTTTATAACCCCCTGTTACGGAGAGCGTTTGATAGCCCCAAAGTATACAACTACGCATGCTGGGACTCAATGGCGATCTCAGGTCAAAGGATCCCACAGTCACTATGTGAGAATTCAACTGATGACACCAAAGATTATAACAAATCTTGCAGCATCTCATTGCGGGTCTGTTCAACCACCCATGTTCTTCAACATGTGTCCACATTATTGATTCGTATAACTTCGTATAATGTATGCTATACGAAGTTATTACGAAAAGTAACAAGCCCGAAACGCCCCGCTCATGCCGGATCGAAGGACTTCAATGAAGCTCGGTATTGGGGAATGATGATTTGTGGCTTTGGATGATTTGTGGGTGGAGGAATGGCTCTAGAACACCTAATTGATGAGCTATGAATGTGGTAGGTGAAGTGGAGCAGCAAACCTCAAAGTAGCCAGCCACTAGGTAGGTATTTATAGCCCCTAGAGCAAAACTAGCCGTTGCCCCTCGGAAGAGGACAAAATAACTAGCCGTTAGCCTCTACCGGACGCCGTCCGACGGGCACCGGACGCCGTCCGACAGAGCCTACTGCTCACTGAAAACAGTTTATCGGACGCCGTCCGGTAATTACCGGACGCCGTCCGACAGTGCCGATGCACAGGACCGGACGCCCCCCAGACGCCGTCCGACAGCGAGAAAGACCCAGATCTGAACCTTATCGGACGCCGTCCGACAGAGAGTACTATTTCGGATTTTGGGCTAGTCGGACGCCGTCTGGCTTTTCCAGACGCCGTCCGACCGAGGGAATTTTTGGCTAAAAGGTGAGGGGAAAAATTTAGGTGGGTTTCTCTCTCTCTAGAAATCTCACAAAGGGATATTTAGGTATTTATAGATGTGGTGGACTACGTAAACCGAGATTTTGAGAATTCGCAAAGATCCGGCAAGATCCGAGATATTCAAACCCCTTTTGAAAACCGACGAAAAACAGGAAATAAACCTAACTACTCCTAATCTATACGTGACCTCTTCTCTCGCCCGGTCACGCATTTGAAACCTTGAAGCAGCTCAGAAAATTTATCGACGCTTCAAATTAGGGTTTATAAAAATCGCCGAGTCTTCGCTAGGGTTCCGAGAAGACCAAAAACCCCCTAGCACTTAATATTGATTAATTTTGACATCAATGCCACTAATAAAAATTAGGGCTCAACGATGCTCACAACTATAGATCGGTCTAAACCAGACATCTCATGATATTCCCAAGCGAAGCAATCAACTCGGTCCTTGAGAATCTGAATAAGCCGATCTTTATATTCCCACGGCAACTGTTTACTAATGTAAGTGGGCCTTTCCTTCCCATCGGTTCCAATATCGATCTTTTCAAGTTCATCAGCCGATATAAAACATTGGCCCATATTATATTCAATTCCCTCTAGAGCCGCGGTTCCCATAAAAAACCCTCGTGTCCTTGAGTTACCGATTGTGCCTCCAATGTTGTCGGCTTGAAGCCCAATTTACTAACGCTGAGGAAATCACAATCCTCCAGGGTTTTCCCGATAGAGCCTCTAGGTTGTGATGTATTTCTGCACAATCGGCTTCTGCGGTTAGAGACTCTCCTCTTACCACCTCTATCTGATCGCCAATCCATTGAATCAAAATCTGGTGTGATGTCGATGGAATGCAGCAATTGGCGTGTATCCAATCTCTTCCCAACAGCACATTATAACTCCCCTTTCCTTCAATCACGAAGAAAGCTGTTGGGATTGTCTTGCTTCCTATTGTGAGCTCCACGACCAGAACCCCTTTAGCTTCGGTCGGATTTCCATTGAAATCACTTAAAATCATATTGGTTTTGACCAAATCTTCTGTAGACTTTCCGATTTTACGGCACACAGAATATGGCATCAGATTTACAGTAGCTCCACTATTCACCATCATTCTGGAAATCGGCTTTCCATTCATATAGCCCATGATAAACAGCGGCTTCAAGTGTAATCGAGAATTCTCTGGTTTCTTAAAGACAGCATCTTCCGCTCCAATCACCAGCTCTACAGCAGCCTCTTCATAATCACTCATGAATTTTTGAGGTAGCACGCAAACCATATTAGTGGCAATTGATATCTCATCAGAGTCCTTCTCAATAATAACAGCCGATCTCAACTTGGGCCTTCATTCTTGCTTGCCCCTAGCTGGTTTTATCGGCTTTACCTGTTCTAACAGAGCGTCTCTAAACTTCTCAGCTTCTGCTTCTTTAGCCTCAGCGTGCCTCATCCGCTGCAAGCGCCGCTTTTGAGACTTCGTGATTCCACTTGGGCACCACTGTGGCAACGGCACCTTGGGAGGCCGATGCACGTTGGTATTTTTATTTATCGAGACGTCGTCGGCTTTTTCACTAGGAAACACTAGCCGGTCTTTTACCGATGCTCTCTTGGGAGGAATAAACGTGTGGTTCATTGGGCAATTCTCCAGAGTAGGTAATGACATTCTCTCTTTCCAGCAGTATCGGAAAAAGGGATAGTCCCAGTGCTCCATCTCCCAATCCTGATCCTTTGACTTCTCATGAACAGTTTCTGGATCATTTATTTTGGTGTTCTTACGAGGTGTCTCTTGAGCAATCCGATCGTATTTTTCCAATAGCTGATCGAAGGATGGCTTTGGCCTTGGCTTATAGATCGGATTATCATTGTGCCCGCGCTTCACCTCGCGCCACTCGCCAGTTTTTTCACCACCTCGTCGGCCAGATGACTGGAATTTTAGTTCTGGCCTTTCTTCTACCACAATCCTCTTAGAGCCAACAAGTACTTTAAACCGATTTGAACTCTCGGGAGCATCGGCTTTTTTTTTAGCATCAACCATCCCAATCAAGCCGACTGGAAACGGCTCTGTGTCGATCTGCGAATTTTTACCTTGATACCGAAGTTGCCCGCTCTCGATCGCTTTTTGTACTACCTGCTTGAACACGTTGCACTCATTGGTGACATGCGAGTAAGAATTGTGCCACTTGTAATATTTCCGTTTCTTCAGCTCTTCAAGTGAGGAATCACGTGGCCCTTCTTAAGCCGAATCTGTTTTTCTTGCAGCCGGTGATCAAAAATCCGATCACACTTGGACGTATCAAAAGAATATTTGCTCTTCTCAGGACCCTTCGGCTTTATCCATCCGAGCTCGAACTCTTTCTTGTTGTTCACCCACTCAGCAACGTAAGCACCCATGTCTTCGGTATCGGAATTATCCGAATCTTCGACTTCTTCTGTATTAACAACATTGATAGCTTTATCTTTGCCCTTACTATTGTTGTTGTTCCGATACTCCTTTTGGCCTGGGTATGAATTATCAGAGAATCGGCTCTCGTATAGCGCGATCTTATGAGCCAGATGTGAAATATCAGCAAATTCCTGATTGCCCACTTTCTTCTGGTTGACGGGCAATAAACCCTTAAAAGCCAATTCTGCCAACTCATTGTCGGACAGTGAAAGGCTATAGCATCGGTTTCTTACTTCCCTGAACCGACGCAAGTAATCATTTACCGATTCTCCAAACTTCTGCTTGATCATCATGATATCGGTAATTCTCGCTTCATTTTCTCCAGAATAAAAATACTCATGAAACTTCTTCTCCAAATCTGGCCAGGAAGTGATACTGTTAGGAGGGAGAGAAGTAACCAGTTAAATGCCGATCCCGATAGCGACAATGGGAATAATCGGTATTTGAGAGTATCCTTCGATGCAGCCTCCCCGCACAGTGCGAGAAATCTAGCAATATGCTCGCGCGTAGAGGTGTGATCACTTCCGCTGAATTTGGCATTCACGAAATCGGGAACTCGATACTTATGTGGATATTCTTTTTCATTGAAAGCCGATGGATACGGCATAATGTAATGCGGAGCAATCTTAGGAGTGTTGAACCCGCATTGCTTCATCACGTTATAAACCAAGTTCCTAGTCATCTCTTCCAGATTTTCATTCATCCCAGGATTAATTGGCTGATAGATCGGACCCGGGACTGGGACCATAGCCTGATTATTCGGTATCATCTGAATCGGAGTAGGATTGATCATCAATGGGGCATTTGGTTGGAGAATTCCAGCGCTAGATGTCCCTGGCTGAGCATAGGTTGGATGCTGATTCCCTAAATTCATCCCTTACGGAATATTCCGATTCACCTGATGAGCTTGTCCAGTCATGATGCTATGTAGCGCGGCACTAGTCCCCTCCTGGACGATTCGTCCTAAAACCGATGACTGATCTAACATCGATCGGTAAACAGAGCTATTAATCTGATCTCTTATCACCTTGAAAAAATCTTCGGTGAGCAGTGGATCTCCAATAGAAGTCTTTTTAATCTGGCCACTACGGGTTTTCCGATAGCCAGTTAGCATTCTTTTCTTGTTCTCTTCATGGATCTCCGCGAGCCTATCTTCGATTTCCTTTTTCTGATCTGGGCTCAATTCGTCAAACGTCACTGCCTCAGCAACGAGCTTGAGCGCCTCCAAAGCCGCCTCGACGTCGGTACGCGTCATCTCGTTTTGGTCCCACCGGGCGTGCCAAAAAGTATGTTGGCACAAAAAAGTGAATTTCTGTGAACACACGTGTGGAAGCGTCAATCCTGTGATTGTGTCGCAACCAAAGACCAAGCGTGCCAGTCAATTTGACCTGTAAATTGACAAGGAGAAAATCATCAGTAATATAGCCCTAATCGGCTTTTCGATATAGCCAGATCAGGTTATTCATAATCGGCATTAAACAATCCGATTACTAGATCTATCGGTTTAAAGCCTGATAGAGCAATTGAACAGAAACAAGTATTCAAATATAAATCCTTTACTTCTTTTTGGTATTTTTATATAACATTAGCAATAAACCTTTGTATCAATTTACCAGATTAAATCAAAAGCAGATTTGAATAGATTGGTTAGGCCAAGACAGTATTCAGATCTAAATCCAGATGTAAAGTAATAAACCGAATTGAAGGTTCAAAGCTAATATGGGTAAACACAATGTTGATCAGCAAACATCTACAGACGTAAAATCCTAAATAGGTCATACGCAAGATCGATTGAACGAGACAGTCGCATATATCGGATTCAGGAAAAACATATGAGACAATTGACGATCGGCATTGCAAGGTAAACACATATTACAAATCGATTAAATCGAGACAGTGCAATATGGAAGAACACATTAAAGATCGGTAAATCCCGAGACAGTTTAACATGCTTTGTATACATGAGATCAAGATGATACAGCCATACATACGGGTTACAAGAAGAGAATCGATTATCCCATCGAGATAACTCTACCTGCGAGTTGAAGCCTTTCGACGGGGTTGATCGGATTCGAGAAAGTAGTTTGTGTTTTGAATATGATGTATATCTCGTTTTCGAGGCCTAAGGTCCTATTTATAGTATTACAAAATCGATACCGATACGACCTATTTTACCACGTCGCTTTTCCGATCAGATCGTATCACTCCCGAAGTATTGTAACCATCGGTATTCTTCAATATATCTTCTTCTTTGCCGATAAAGCCCATTTTCGATTCAGCCCAATAACTCCAACATATTTGGCCTTTCCTGAATATCCGATTTTCTACCAAATTTAGGTGTCAACACCTAGTAATGAAATGTCCCTTCTAAAAAAAACACCGTGGCCCAAAAGGATTAATTCTCTTCTATTTATTTAAAATAGTAAACACCTCTACAATTACCGATTTTTTTAAATAAATTAGAATTCAATATAATATTTTATCAAAATAATAAATAACACCTTTTCAGTAATAAAATCGTTTACATAAATTCTTTCCTCCCCCTTTTTAGAGGGAAACATTTCAAAAATTCAGGAATGTCTCCCAAAATTCCCCAAAAAATCATTACAACTATATTATCATTACACGTACACTAGCAATAGTATCTTGCTAACCGGACAACTACCAGAGTACTGTCAATATCACCTTTTACTATCCCATCTCTGTAAAGAAATATACTCTAAAATAATTAAAAATCGTACAACCCATCACCAGCTAAGTTAGCCCTAGGCTTTTTTCCAAAAAGATCTCACTTATATCGATTTTCCATGCCTCTTGCATTTTTATTTGGATTTTGGGTTGAATATTTATTGGATCTTTCCTCTGTTTTTCATATTTTACGGACGATGATTTGAATGACCGTGGATCAGTTAATCAGGAACATCCGGAAGATCTATTAGGATTCGAGGAAACTACCGAGGAAGGCAAGTTTCCTATCCTTAGATACGCTTTAAAATTCCTAATTCTTGTTATTTACTAATTATTGTATTACATTTTAGCTATTTACATGTGAAAGTGTCTTTGTTATAAATATGGTACGTATCATTTTATTCAGATTAGTTAGTCCAAGTTCCTCCACCAAAGGCCCTCGTAAAAATATTAAACATTATACCACCCTAGCATAAGAAATCTAAATACATATATATTTCAAAAGGTATGATAGAATCACTGTCCATATGATAAGGCAACTTATTGATACGGAAGTGAGCGTGAATAAGATGAAAATGTTTAGACACAAGTCATTATCAAGGTTACTGTAATGATTTTGTGGATGAGAAATTGTCTTGGGTTTTTGAATGCTTGTCGTTTCCGCATTGCTAGAGCAAGTGAGTCCTATCAAAGTTACCGTGGTGATGGTGCAAAACTCTATATAGTGGGCCTCCTGAAGTGGGTCACCAAGGTGATCGTGCGGAGCATGGCATCATCGAAAATTTTTCTCGGTGCCTGTGGTAGCTCCAAAATGCTATGCAAGTGGGTCACTTAGTTGATCGTGCGGAGCATAGCATTGTCGATAACACGTAGACACCAGGGGTGGACCCAGCACCGGGTCAGGTGGGGCTCTAGCCCCATCTGCGCTGTCTATGGCAGTGGAGCCCTACCTTAGACCCAGCTATAATTTTTAGTGTAAAATAGAAGGGAAGAAAGGGCTAAACTTCAAACTTGGTCTTAAACTAAACTTCAGCCCCTTCTATTATTTTTGGCTGCGTCCACCCCTACACGTAGCATTGAAAAATTTGGGTTATTCGGAATAGAATTGACATAAATTTCCACCCATCCATATTATCGACCAATTTACGGGTAAACAAGTTCTGCAGAGCTAATAACAAAATCATTGATTGACCCTACTTCAATATAAGAAGTTATGTCAACTGAGTGAAACCCGTAATTCTATTACAAAGTAATTCATACTTTTTCAAAAAAAGGAGTTGGGACGAGGCTTGATGGAAAGTAGATAGAATTTAGCACATGGTGGCACGACACTAGGGCGGGTGAGGCCGATGTAACGATGGGAGATTAGGGGGGCGGAGCGGCGAGGGCGGTGCACGGATACCCCATTCGCTAGTCGCTCTGGTCGTATCAATGGGATGTAATATAATAACATAATTCACACAAATGCATGTCATTCCTACACCACCTTCAGTTCACCCTTCACACTTTTTAGACAATTCCCGATCTGTGCATGTCCCGTTTAAAAGAGAACTTTCAGAAATTATGAGATGTAACAGCAAAGCAATTACATGATTGTCCACTGAAAAGAAAAAGAAGAAGATAGATATATAAGATTGAATCAACTGCAAACGCTCATGCAACACAACACAATTCAGCAAATCAAAAGGACATTACTTTTCAGCTTAAAATAAAATTATAAGGTGACGCTGAAAATTCATCTTTTTACAAGCCAAAGTCAAAGTTGTACGATGTAGTACCATGTAGTACTTTGTAGTTATTTCTATGAAGTTTTAAATGGTCCTTCAAGAAGTTCCTAAAATATTTTTTTTAATAATTTTTAAACTCTTCAAAGACTCTCTCAACGTGTCACAACCTTTTAGATTAAGTTGAAACGAACAAGGCACACAGAGTATATATCAACAATAGCACGTTAAGAAGTGCTAAAACATTTTATCTATCACAGTATACACAGATCAAAATTTCCATCCATTGTAACTGGAATTTCGGTGTTTTGTATTAGCTAGCGCTTAAGTTAAACAAAACTTGATGAATAACAAACTCACGAGGTTCGACTATTCGTGAAGTTTAGCGCATTTATGTCCACCGATTTGAGTACATAAATTCCTTCTAGGAACAACAACCGATATCACTTAGCCTTGGCACTCTCCTCAGTAGCTTTAACTTGCTCAGTCACAGGCTGAATTCGTTCCGCAGTAGCTTTAACTTGCTCAGTGACAGGCTGAATTCTTTCATAACGTTTCCTTGTCAGTGTCTCCCCTTTAAGAGCAGCAACATATCTGTCATTTGTGTCCTCCTTCCTTTGCAGCTCACCAAGAAACTCTGCCAATCTCTCTCTGTTCACTTGCCCCATCATCTGTTTTGACAGGTATTTATAATTTACTAATTTAGTGGCAATGAAATAAATAGAATATTTACAAGGTTAAATAAAATGTTTGGATATACAAGTTACCAAACACAACAAAATTCGCATAAACAATGACACCTGGAATGATAGTACCAGGGAGGAAGGGAACATGGCATAACAAACTTGAATGTCAACTCTGTTGGAAAGTAAGTATACACTTATAAACATCTTCACATGCACTTCTCTACTAGTAAAGAGTGACGATATACATTCCGAGTATATAGAACCTTAAATATGCTTGGCAACATGATGCTGCAAATATTTGACATGGCATCTGCAGACTGGATGAGGAACATGTGAACAAGCAAGAAACTACTGTAAGATATGTAATACTAGGCACTTAACTACGCTTGTATGTCACTTTTTCTTCCACCCTGTTCTCATTCAATTTGCTAATTTAATGTAATTGTGTTGCTAACGAGGGCTGCAACTCGAGTTTCTTCTCCCTCACGCTAGAACAAAAAGACACCTCTCTCTTCTTTTGTTTTCTATGACAGATGGGGCACTCCAAATATACTTCAAGAAAGGGTTGACGCAGAACTTTTTTTTGGCAGAACTGTATGCAAAACTACCTTAGTGGGGTATATAGACCGCTATACATATTTTAGGGAGCACTATACATAGTTTGCAGATCAAGGGGTAAGCAAACAAACTGTTATACATCAAGGGGTAAAAGATTGCAACTCTTACCAAGCAAGAGATTGCACATTCAGGGCATGTTTAATGGTGAACCCATTTCATACACATTTGTAGTTTCCAACACTGTATCAATAGGGTAGGGATTAAAATATAGAGAGAAATATAGGGAAAAGTAGGATAATGATTGAAAAGTGAATGAATAGCAAGTAGATACAGAGGAAGGCTGTGGCGGTGGCGCAAGCAGATGCAGGGGGAAGCAGTGAAGCAGATGCAGAGGAAGACGGTGACAACAATGCGAGCAGATCCAGGGGGTGGGAGTGATGCGAGCAAAGATGGGGGAGGAGGGGTTGCGTCATGGCAAAATATGTTGTAGGGCAGCAGCTGGACACAGGCATTGAGAAGTACATCTTTGTTTTGGAGATTATTACATTGAAATAACAGTATAACACTCAGGCACTCGGTGGAACAATACAAAGGTCCTTAAAGTTCTTGTGGTAAACTTGTTGGACAAATCTGATATCTTGTACTATCCAATTCAAGCACTGATTAACTTGGGAAGGAAATGGAACGTCACGGTATGTAATTTTCTGCAGAAATAGGGAGATGCCTCCTTTTCTTTTCTTTACATGAGTCCAGTACAAAAGATTCCTATTGTGAAAATATTTGAATGGTGTAACTTGGTAAGTGAATCCAAAATTTAATTGGGTAAACGTTAAAATATATTTGAATGAAAAGGAGCCACCTCTAACCAACAGTGGAAACCCTTACCCCTCCTTTGTGCCAATAATGCCAGGAAACCAGGACCATGAGAGTGGAGTTAAACATCCCTTTGATGATGCAGGGAGGATGTTTGGCCTAACTAGGTAATTCAAACCTAGACGTCACACCTATCCCATCCAAATAATAGTACTTCCACAATTTCCTCAGCAATCAACTCTAAAAGTTCTTCAGTAAATACTTTTGAAGTGCAAGGACCAAACAGCTTTGGAATTACAACAGCTTTTGCATCCCTAGTGCCAGAGAAATAGGAAATTCATGATAATTGGTCATAGTTCCAATGCTTCTGGATGTTATTAGGGACGGAGAGACAAATGTAATGCGAATTGTTTGTATGGAACAGTCCCGTAGGGTCATATATAGACTGGACAAAAAACAAAAGACTACATTACCCTTATATGGGGAAAGGACTATTATACCCAAGGGTAATTGAAACTTCTATTTGCAAGGTTAATTGAAACAGTATATGCCAAGCTTGCTCCTTCAATTCCATGCACCGTGTATAGGTCTAGCAATCTTCAACAAACCTGTTAATGGTAACAACATGTTTTGGATGTTTGCAGCCTAAAATGAAGTAGAATATGTTATTTGCTACTGGGATCCAATGTGCTCCAATGAATCTCAATTCACCTTCTACTATGCCTGGTTCTCCTAAGCAAAAAGTGAAGAAAATTGATTTATGGAGGCTCTACAATTGAAAGATTGTAAGATCTTATCTAGCCAATGCTACCTTTTCACATAAAAAGGCAACGGCTCGCAGAGAGCAACCATGCCATAAACGATGGTCGAGTCTCCAAGGATCTTATTGGTATCCAAGCCTGCTTTGGGTGCATGTGAGCGCTCAAACTTGACCGGTAATCTTGTTAACTACGACCTCCAAGCGTCAAAGCTACAAGCAATAGCCTTCGGAAACTTCCGTTATCACCTCTGAATCCACCTGTCATTGGACTTAACAACTAGGCCACGAGCTCATTATCCTCCCTGCGCTTGAGGTCATGTTCAAAGTTGACCGAGGTGGGTAGGAGTAGGCGTCCTCCTCCAGGCATGTCTGGTCCGGTCAACCAAACTTTCCAACACCAAAAGCAGAAGCTAACAGGTAGGGAATACAGTAGGTTGTCCTTGTGCTCTACTTTCACAAGGGGCAATGGATCGCATTCTAGCAGTAGTGCTTTGCTCCGTGGTCACTATGAAGACAGGATGGGGTTGCAGTAGGAGCCTGTATGGTGGTCATTGGCAAAGTGAAAAAAAATGGCCTGTAGCTCTAGTTAAGAGGAGGTTATTCCAGCTTGGGTTATTGGGCCCTTTGATGGTTGTTTGATGCAGTGTGGAGATGTTCCCCAGGGCGATAGCTTAGCTTTTCACCAAATATGGCCTCCTCACTTGACACCATTCTTGTGTAGTTTCCGCTGTGTTTGACCTCCTTGAAGCACCTAGTCAAGGTAGGAGCGTAGGATGGGAAGGTTCGTTTACTTGGTTGGTAGGAGGTAATGTGAATTTAAGGTGAGGCTGGAGGGGTTGAAGAAGGCTACAGGACTTTACGAGATTAGCATAGGTGAAGGGTTCAGGCGGGGGTTGGTGGTCTCTATTAGTGCAGCATTTAGGTGCAGGTCCAATGCACAAGTGAACTGTGGCAGAGGGCAGCACTAAGTGTACCTTGAAGCCCTGACACTGGATTGGTTCCATGCCTGGTGATGAGTCCTGCATTTGGAGCATACACCAGATTTTGGCATCACATCACCAAATACAGATCTGGATGGTGACAAAGCCATAAAGGATGTACATAGTGGAATCCCTGAGCAGACATGGACGAGCATAGGAAGGGGACACAGGAGGCATGGTCGATGCCACCGAGGTAGGAGGCAACAACGGTGGAGTATGGCAGTGGGGCTGGTAAGAGCCATGGTGGCAGCGCGGATGGAACATGCTAGCTAAATAGAGAGAGAAAGTACTACACATGTTACTATATTGTCTATCTAGTTAATTACAATGAGTACTGGTTACTTGTAAGCCAAAGTTTTTCGGGAATAACAAGTGAAGTCAATTATAGCCAACATGATGGCAAAGTTACTACAATTCCACAAGCCACAGTAATCACTATTAAATATTAATCATGAATCAGTAAAGGGAATTTCTTATAATCAAGCATGCAATACAAGGGAAACCACCAAACTTCAATTGAGCAATTTAGAATTGCTTACAGATTACCCATTTGCATTAGATAAGATCCATGCGGTAGCAACACTTATACTCTGCATAAGACATTCGAGCCAGCAGTGCAGACAACGATAGGTACAAATTATATTAAGTACTAAGTACTGAACTAATTTTCTCTAATAAAACTAGATGTAGTAGCTATGCAAGTACAAGACATGTTTTTGAAAGCAAGGCACCTTACTCAGCAATCCACCTTACTCAGCCAGGCAAGCTACTTTCCATTAGAGAATATGTCAAAAATCATATAGCAAACCATATTTGATCTGAGTTCTGATGAAACAAATTGCAAGGTATAGCAAACTACATGTCTACAACAACACAGTAGATGGGAGGGGTCCGAGATTAGGGTGGGCGGGGCTGGCGAGGAGGCGGGACGGAGGTGGGAGGCGCGGGAAGGCGGCGAAAGCGCCGGCGGCCGCCAGTGGTGACGAAGTTGGCGGTGGCGGAGGGAGGTGTTATACTGTTTGGTTCGATCCGAACGGTACAGCGTGGGATAGCTGCTCCCATTTTTTATTGATAGATAATTCTTATGGAGGTAAATTTGTTTGTTTCTATATTTTCTGTTTTGTCATAATATATAGGCATTTCTTATGGGAGAGGACGAATGAACTAGTTAGGATTCAGCACTTTTTTCAAAGTGGGGCAAAGATATATCGTATTAATATTTACTGCCATTACTAGTTACCTTTATATATATAATCATTGTTATCAAGTCGTCGACTAGTCGACGACTAGTCGTCCAGTCGATCCGAAGCAGACGACTCACGCTGGCGACTCGACTTAGTGAGCAAGTCGGGCGACTTGCCATCGACTTGTCGACTTGAGTCGACTAAGCGGGTGACTTGACTTATGACTTATGACTTATGAGTGTCTTTTGCTTCTTTATGTTTAATTATTATTCATGTGACTAAGTTTGGAACTAGCTAGCAGCTGTTGTTGCTTGTTTGTGATGTTTATGAAGGTTGTTTGTGAACATTAGCTACGCTTTATATATATGAAGATGTACACATACAGCCCTGTAAATGTTATATTTATTTATTGGCAAGTCGACGACTAGTCGGTAAGTCGTTCCCTTCTCGACTCGACTTACCAACTTAATAACCTTGTATATAATAGTAAAAGATATTCACATTTATAGTTCTTTCAGCATCACTCCCTACCGGTGTGTAATTTTAGTTTGGTTGGGCTGTGATGTTCCTTGTCCTAGAATGTGGATTGTGGAGGACTCCATCCTGAGACTTGGAGATTGTGATATGTGGTCGTTAGTTTGGACATTGGTTTGTTGTAAGTAACTACAATGTGTTGTTTTCGTTTTCATGAGGAAATGGAAACCGGGGAATGAACCCCTTATGCAAAAGAAAGGCATCACTCTCTGCCAGTCACACTGGGCACCGTGCATACATAGTGCTAAAAACTGGTCATCAGTCATCACCTAGATGAACATCACTACCATGCTCATGGGTTACAAGAACAGATAGAGAAGCACCCAAACAATTTGATTTTCTGCTGATGATTAGGTTGTATTCCAGCTCGCAAGTACATCTGTTACCGGGTTGGACTGTGGTTAGACTTCAGCGAATGATCCTGGTCTGAAAACCAGAACTGGCTAGCCACCCAGAGGTGCCCAACGAGGTCTACCTAGACATCCTATACACAGGCTGTAATAAAACAGGTGCCGTTCATCCCAATCAATCGGCCAGAACAAAAAGGATATCCTCAGTAAGCTACATCGATACACCCCTCAAAACAAAACTATGCACATCTCAATAATCTTGAACTCCTGAAGTGCGAAGCTAATCAAGAATTCCAAACGGCATCAACAAATAATCCATGAAGTCCAAAGCCTCGGTACATCCCTCATCATCAAAAGAAACCAGGCAGGTGTTCCGCTTCTAAACTACAGAGGCGCTAATAGTTATCAATCCGCCAAGCAAGCGGCGCCTGAGGGAAGGGGTAGGGGGAGGTGCACGCACCGTGGTCTCGGGGCGGGCGGTGGAGCGGAGGTGGGCCTCGAGCTGGTCGTCGCGGGAGCTGGTGAGCTGCATCACGCCGTAGCCCACCACGCCGGGGACGACGCCACACAGCGCCGCGAAGGTGAAGAAGAAGGGCTTCGAGTCCCGCGTCCGCCGGACCAGCCACCGCCACCCCGCGCTCTTCTCCCACAGGATTGACATATCCTCGGCTCCCAATCCTCGCCGCCGGCGCCGCTGCCCCCTTCTCTTCCCGACTTGTTCTCTCTCTCTCTCTCACTCTCTCTCTCTCTCTCTGTTTTTTTTCCTTCTTGCTCTTTAATTTTTTTCCCTTCAGTTGCCCAGTTGGGCTTGGCAGGGCTCATCCTACTGGACTTCCTCTCGCGGTGAAAGTTTAGTTTCCCATTTTTATATAGATATTATTAATCCCACCAGTATACTTGTCGTTCGAGTTCGAAGCACGGTAAGTCAAAGTTCTAAAATTTAGCTTCGAATATATTTAAAACTATTTAAATTTATTACCTAAAATCTACTATGCGTAGATTCATAAAAAAAAGGTACTAACTGCAGTCAATTAAGTCATAACTGGTAGTTAAAAGCTGATGGTTTAGAAGAAAGGTATATTGACAATCGATCACCTTCTAAGAACGTATGAAACAAGTAAACGGTGATAACTGAGGCTAGAAAAATATTTTATAAAGAAAAGTTTCTACGAGAGTCAGCAAACTAACTAAAAAACAACAGTACAGCATCAAATTTAGCTAAATCCTGCTTGACATATTAGATTAAACACATGGGCTATGCAGCGTTGATGAAATAGTTTCCCTTTTCCAAGCAATACATGCTTATCCGACAAGTTTTTCTTCAAAACTTAGCCATTGTGCCATTGTTACTTGCATTATCCAATATAATTGCAAATAGCTTGTCTTCACAGTTCTATACATGTATTGTCTTCAGTATAAGGTTGAACATTACAACACCAGTATGTGGTGTCCTCACATCAGAAAACTTGATTATTTTCTTTTTGCAGCTGACAATTGTCATGAATATATTGAGTCGTGATGCACATGTAAGCCAATGTTTGGTTTGACGTCCACATGTCCATTGTGAGTGAGATCCTTGATTTGAGATTAAAAAATGTCTCTCTCATTGCTTTCTTTTGCTCTGCAAACTCGTTGACACAGTCATTTCTCACCACAGTACGAGACACCATTTTAAATAATGGGTTCAAGCTTGAAACAAACTCGCGAAACCCATCATATTCCACTATTGAAAATGTCAATTCATGAAGTACAATCATTGGAGCCAACTCTTTCGTTGACATGTCATGATCAAATTTCCAGATTTTTAAAGTGACACCGTCGGGAAACATGACTATGGTATGTAGTTGATCTACTACCCTAAGAGCTATCTTTCTTGCCTTGCATCTCTTCAAGTGTTTGCTCAATGCACTTGTTCCTTACCCACGCCTGACACTAATTCGAGTATCACAATACTTACATTTCCCCTTCATAACAACTCCTCCAATGCGAATACGAATAAACTATTTCCAAACAGCGGACATAAACCTCCTCCCACGATCACTAGCAATAGCATCACATTCCTCCTCTCCCCCACCCCCTCCTTCCTCCTCCTTCTCCACCCTCCGCATTGTCATCGTCATCTTCCTCCCCTTCCTCGTACAATTCTGTGTCATCTATAAGAAAGAGCAGTAGTATGAGATGCACGTATCTATATTTTGTTAAATCATACAATTTAACAATTCTAAATAGTAATTCTCAATTAAATTAAGTTGTAAGGCCAAACAAGATGCCACTGACATGTGTGTGCAGGGCCGGCTAATTGCCCTAGACACAAGTGATACTAATTTACTACTCTAGGTTGCTTCTGACAAACACTTGGGCACAACATCAGGTCCTAATGGAGGATTCATTCAAGACAAGAAGACTCACCATTATGGACGTTGTTGACAAGATCCACTGGAGTGAGTAGTATGTCTTCTCTATCCAGAGTAGTATGACAAGCTGCAACCACCTTGGAAGCTATACGTATCCCTCGCTCTCGGCTCAATCAAGTAGTCATCTCTTTCTTTGGGTCATCCCGAGATCATTCGGGGTTCCCATTGGGCAAATCACTCCGCCAATCACCTTTAGGTCTCAGGAGAATTTCTGAAACTGAGTTAATAGCGTTTGAAACAGAAATACTGAAATAGGGTTTTATGGTGAAATTTGGAGGAGCGACCCAGTTTTGGGTAAACGGGTGGTCCACTAGAATTCGAAAGAATAATTCCGATAACTTGTTTTCAGCATTTTAACAAACATTTTCAAAGACACAGTTTAAAACTTGCAAAATTAGCATTTCCGTAACTGAACCTAACCTTCCCTTGATAAGTCGTCATGTGAATATTGTTAATTGGTTTTACAAGTATGTTAAATGTGCCCATCCTCGTGTTTTATCCATGGAGCTACTCAATCCAACAAGCAGTATATGAGCCACAGAGTTTTGGTCCAAAAGGTGAGGAGTACTAAGACAATGAAATCATTGTTGGAGTTTGAGATGAGGACTACTCTAACGTCTAGGAGCATATACTTGCAGTTGCCTTCGGAGTTTGGGTCTTCACCATGACTTCATCATGTTTCCATTGTATTTTATTGTCTTCTGCTGTTGCAACGTCATCGAGCATAACTTTTGTAATTATTTCATGTTGGTAAGAACTCTGATGTAATAAAGGTTTATTCGTTTGATAGTTAATTATGGCCAGGACTAGAAACCTATGTGTTCTAGGTGCTTGATTTAGTGGCTAGAACAGGTAAAGTATATAAAGGCCTTCGATTCCATTTCTCGAGTTTTGACATTCATGGTGCGCAAAGAAGCAAGACTCGGGCACTCTTTCCTCCATAGAAACTAAATAGTATATTGTTACATCTATAGAAACAATGGAAGATGTTGGCTAAGGAACATTCTTAAATCACTTAAGCTTGTGAATATTATGTCACAACATGTCACAGTTTTTGTCGGCACCCGATGTACAAGATCGCATTTCACCTGCGTAAAGGCGTACTAGTCCCAAGGATCATGGCTAGTACACACAGTTAAACAGAAACGGTACATTACCATCGTTCTGATTATTACATAGAGGGGAACTTAATCCATTACATTACACAAAACAACGGCTAGCAGGCCACAATACAGAGTACACAACGATACAAGCCAATTACAACACATCTACTCGATTTATTTATTCCACGGGCACGAGGGCTGTAGGAACACGTAACCCTACTCTTCGTAGTCTTCATCGGAGAACGCCTCCTCATCGTAATCAGGGTCCTCATCCTCGGACGGTGGGCCGTAGTCAGACGGACCAGCTGTTGAAATTTTGAAAAGGGAGAGGGAAAAAACGAGGGTGAGTACAAATTGTACTCACAAGTCGGAAATGATGCAGATGTGGTTCGGTACAAAGAGAGCTTAGAATATTTTGTGGAAAAGCATTTATTGGCCTAGTTTTGGCAAAGCATTTTGGAAACATTAAACCATAATATTTTCCTTTTGGGCTCTTCTCAAATTTCCCTCGCCACTTGGCCTCAGTGCCATAGCGAGATCAAAAACCCTTTCTCATTTCTTTTCTTAAAACGGTTAGGTCCATTCCGCGCGAACAATTTTCGATAGGCCGACCCCCAATCTGGAATGTAGCTGGTGGCACCTAACTCAAACGAAAACTTTCTCAAATTTCTTACTCATCTCAAATCTTTCGTTTAAAACCCTTTTTTCTAAAACTGGTTTTAAAATGAAGAACTACCATATGAACAGTCCCTTCGCACGCTCGTAACCGCGGGCACGGCTATCATGATAGTTTTAACTCTGCAGAGTGGGTACGCTTTACCCTCGAGAGGCTACGCACCAGAAGTGTTTCGCCACAAGACCGCTAACTACGAGGGCTAACGATCGGGCCCGTCCCATAATGGGGCTCGAGGTCGTACTATTATAGCTTAGTTCGTAGGATCATAGGACAAACAGTCCTTAGACTAGGGGAGAGACGATATTTTAGCCCAGTTTTCTCAAAACGGTGTCGTACTGCACCAACCGACAAAAATATCTCTCCCTAGTTGGAAGGTTTTTGGGGTAAGAGGAAAATTATTTCCTACTAAGCGTCACCCTTGATGCACTATCTTTAAATCCCCCTTTTTCCAAACATTTCTCAACAATATTCTCATTTCACACAAATAATTATATCACTCCGCATAAAGATTTTTAAGCATTTATCCTACCACAACGGAGTATCTAAATATGAGCAATCTATATTTTAGCCTTAGGTTTAGTCCTACCATATTTCTTACCTTTTCTACTTGGCATGATAACTAAATCTACCAAATACGTAGATTATCATTTTAAACTAGCATGCACATTTTCATGTCTAGTAAATATTTTCTAAATAATGAAAATGGCTCCACGATATGATCGAAGGGTGACTTGCCTTGATCGGTTTCCGGGAAAGCGAAGGGGACGTCGTTGATCGGGTCTTCGGGGCTTTGGCCTCCTAATCGCGCAAACATGCAAGCACAGCAATACACCACCCATCAATACAATATTTTGGTGCATTTTTATTTGTGAAAAATGTGAAAATCATTTATACTCACATGAAATGATGCACCTAAAGCTATTATTCAACTAAAAAGAGCATGCTGAATGGGTGGCATGACCATAAATATTTTCTAAATTTCAGGAACCTTTAAAGCATTTGCAGAAATTTTCCCAGAATTTTTACAATACAACAGCTATTTTTAATAATGCTTTAAGATACCAAATAATGATTTAAAACAGAAATCAGAGGGAAAGAAATAAAGGGAAAAGAGGGGGCCTCCCGGTATTGGGCCGGCTTGGCCGGGCGGCCCAACCCGAGGTGCAGCCTAGCGCCACGCGGGTGAGAGCGGGGCGGCATACGCGGCTGACTGGCGGGGCCCTCCCCCGGTCCCACCTATCGGCGCCCCCGCAACGGCTAAGGGGAAAACAGTGGAGGCTCCGGCAGCTGCGGCGATGCTCACGGCGGCGACGACGCCGGCCACCGGAGGTCGATTGGACGTGCGGGGAGCGAGATACGAGCGGGGCGAACGCAATGGGGTTTTAACCATCCCGAGAGGTAGATGGGGCAATCGGCGCGGTGGTTCATGGCGGCGACGACTCACGGACCACACGACTTCGACGAGGCTCTTACTCCGAGCATTTCACCTTGGGCCGAAAGGAATATGGATAGATGGAGGAGGCTACCTTCGAGCTCGCCGGGACGAAGGAGGTAGCAGGGCGATGGGTCCACGGCGGCGGCGACGGCGTGGGCTCCGGGACACACGCGCGGACCACACGGCTCTGATCCACCGGCGCGGGCTCCACTGGGATGACCTGCGTGCCAATCCCAAGGTGAGGTTGGGTTGAAGGAAACGCGGGTGAGGTAAGAAAGGGAAAAGAAGGTTGCGGTGGAGTGGGCAGCGGCGCACCGGCTCGGGCGATCAACAAGGCGGTGGCGCGAAGCAGAGGCAAAGGGGTAGCAGTACCCTTTTTATAGGCACGCTCCGCCCGAGAGGTTTTAACGCGGCGCACGAGGTTGGCAATCGCTGGTGCAAATTCCGGCCGGTGGCGTGGAGGGGGGCGTTTGGACGCGATGGCGCCATGGCAGGTTGGCCGGTGACAAGACCCGAGAGGCAGTGAGAGTAGAGGGTACGGAGGAGGACGATCAATCGCGTGGAGGGAAGGGCCAAAGTGCTCTCGGGAGAGAGAAAGAACAGAACGGGCGACCGGCGAACAGGGGGAAAATTTCAGGGGAGAAGGAGGAGGAAGAGGCTGACAGAGGGGTCCCACCTATCGGCGGAGCCCATCGCAAGGCACCAGGGAGCTGGGCTGCGGCGGAGTGGGCCGGCGCGGCAAGGCGGCCCATCCAGAGGGAGAAAAGTGGGGCGGGGAAAAAGAAAAGGGGAAAAGGAGAAGTGGGCCGGAACTTGGGCCGAGGAAGAAAACATTTTAAATTTTCTGGGTTCCACTGGAATTTTATTTTCAAATAATCTTTTTAAATACATCAATACTTAGGAAATATAAATTTGCTTATCCAAAATTTACTAACACATTTCTAGTTAATTCCTCTTGGGATTGGCTTTAAGAAAATATTATATACACATTAAACAAAATACTATATTTTTCCACCAAGGGTATTACTTTAAAATATTTAAAACACAATTCTAATTAAAAGACCATGCATGAGATGAAGATGCCATGATGCTTAAATATTTTAATGTTTTTAAATCATGCAGTTTAAGAAATTTATTAACGTGCCAAATTGGTCTTAAAAATTTGGGATGTTACAGTTTTCTACAATAATCAGATGGCAATCAAGGTTAACAAAGATCCCAAATTTAGTGGTAAAAGTAAAACTGAGGAAGACATCATTGTATTCAATATGTTACAAATAGATCAATAATTGTTTGTTTGGTTAATTTAACTAGTACTAGTATGGTTGATATCCACCAACTAAATCAGTTAGCGAGGAATTATTTCATCAGCATGTTAGAGACATGTGGCTTCAAGTATTTAATTAAATATTTTACTTAAGTGGGAGATGTTAGACTTTTATGTGGATTTTAATATTTTTATATGATAATTTTCTTATTGTTTCAATATAGAAATATTCTTGGAATGTAGTTGTTGCATGTGAATATTTCGTGTAGAAATTTACTCGAGGATTTATAGTCGAGTATGGTTGTGCTAAAATACAGTACAGGAATTAGTTGATATCCGTGCCATTGTAATATAACTTCTATGTATATCATTGGAAAAAGTGTCATTTTAATCCCTGAACTTTCACGAAAGCACCAAATCGGTCCTCGTGATGGAAAACCAGGTTGAAACAGCCCTCATGATTTTGCAAAAGCACCATTTTCATCCCTTAACCGAGTTTGAGGGTGGTTTTGCTGACGTGGCAGTCCACGTGGAAAACTGCCACGTGGACAAGGAACGAAAATGGTGCTTTTACAAAACCATGAGGACTGTTTCAACCCGGTTTTCCACACGAGGACCAATTTGGTGCTTTCGTGAAAGTTTAGGGACTAAAATGACACTTTTTCCTATATGATTTACTCTAGTATAGTACATGATGGTATAGCTAGGTTTGTCTTGTAGCATCGCCTATGCAGGTTGTTGGCACATGGAATTGAAATTGATCTCATATACAATCCGATTATGGCACATGAAATTGAAATTAGGATTAAAACTTTATGTGGGTCTAGAAAATCATATGCACCCAAGTGTGCCTGTGAAGTAAAAAAAATTTATGTGAATTTTATACTGAACTAATGATACCTACTTTCACAAAATTAATTTTTAGATTATAATTTTGTATTAAAAATACAAAACTTTGACACCAAGTAATTGTAACACCCCTTTCGTGCCGTCTCATCACTGTTGGTTCACTTAGGAACAATAGTAATACATTATCACAGCTGACACTTAAGCCTTTTTATGCTAGAAGTCCAGTTCAGAGTCACGAACCAACCGTGACACATCTTATCATTGTCGGGTTACATTATAGACCGACAGTGGAAAATCACTACCAGCTCAATCTACAAACTGACATTGAAAATTTAGTCATCACTACCGGCCTGTAGGCGAACCGAAACTGATGTATTACTTTTGGGTGATAAACAAAACAATCAATGGTTGGTTTAACAAGCCGACAGTGATAAATTTTTATTGTCGACTTCAAAAAATAGGTGGGAAAATAAGAGTCCAACAATGATGTGTCGTAACCACTTTCGGAATGCGACGAGCGCAAAAGCATATAAAATAAGTAGGAGGGAAAATAAGGTCACTCCACTCCACTCCAAAATCCACAAGCAAAGCAAGACGCTTGGAAACCTTGGAGCGCGACCTCCAGTGGAAGCATCGCCATGGAGTCATGTCCTACTCCGAACTACGGTGAGCAACCCCCTAAACTCTAACCCCCTGAACTTCTCCTCCTACCTAGCCGCTGCTCAACCCTAACCCTGCCTCCTCGACTAGCTTGCTCTTTTGCATGTCCCTATGCGCAACAACATCACCTTCTCAAGGATAGTTTGGTAAAGCTTGCTCAATTTATCTTAACGACTTCACAAGGGATGATGAAAATTTTAAAGATGTGAAAAATCTTTCCGATCTGTTTATGATGCCTGTTAGAACTAAGAAGAGTGTTACTTTTGAGCTTGTTTATAGACTTCTTAAATTGATGTTAATTCTTCCTATGGCAATAGCTAGTGTTGTTAGGGTGTTTTCTTCCATGGCTTTTGTGAAGAATAAGCTAAGTAATAAAATAGGAAGCCAATACATGAATGATTGCTTGGTCACATTTGTTAAGAGAGACTTCTTTTTGCTAGTCGAAGATGAAATATCTAGATTTCAAAATATGAAAGACCATAGAATTGTCTTGTAATTTCAATTCCAATTTGTAATTCCTTTATGTCACTTGATATAATGTCATTGTTATCAACAATTTGTATTTTCATGTTGACTTTGATATTTTTTTGGCCTTCTGAAGATTCAAAAACCTGTGCTCGTCACTGGTTTGTGGTCATGATCAAATACTTGGTTAAACTGAACAAGATATAGTATTTTGTTGGCAAATGATGATTGATGCATGGTTAATGTTGGATGCATTTCGTTAGGACGTGTGTCGATGCTTGTTGTTGAAAATGTTGTTTAAAATTTATTTATTACTTGCTTTTAAATCTATTTATATGTATGCCTTTGTTAAATGCCATTTATGGAAAATGACCCTTAAACTGTCCTTTGTACTATGTCAAACATATAGTGATAGAAAACACATCATGTCACTATACGCGATTGAGTTTTTCAACAAACTCATATTTGCAAACCATTGTTTGGGCTGTTGACTTGATCCCAACAGGATAAAAAAATTGGAGATTAAGAACCAACATTGGTGGAGAAGTTCTCCAATGGAGTCGAGTACTAGGTTGCACTGCCCTAGTCAATTGTCTGTGGACATATGGATTGGCTTTACTGAAGATGTTTCATTTTTCACTAAAGTTTAATAACAATTTTGTCTTCAAGGCTATTAAATGTAAGCTTTGATCATAAGATGACTACTATGTTTTTATTAATAATTATTTTTTCCATGGTTAATCTTGACATGAATTTGATATTTCACCGTGACATTGCTTGTACTCACTAGAATTGATCCTGAACTTGATATACATAAGAGAAAACAAGAAGTGTAATTTGGTGTTTTGATAGTGGCATGTATTGTGGCATTGAGAAAAAACTCTATATCATTTTGTAGTCTTTTTCTATAATAAATGCTGGTTTTAGCAAAAAAAAAAATGACAACATGCCAAATCAGATCATGATATAGAATTCAACTGCAATCGGGAAAAAAGAATAGGAGATTTAGAATTGCCAAGATACCAAATTATATACTGGTACATATTTCAACGGCAATAGGGAAAAAGGAAGAGGGGATTCAGAATCAATCACTCATTATTACTGTCGGTGTCCTCTATGGAAGGGAAGATGCCAAATACTATTATATTAGATACCAATACAGAATTCAACTGCAATCAGGGAAAAAGGAATATTGGATCCAGAATTCGAATGCTGATATAGAACCAAATTAGATAATCATACAAAATTCAACTGCAAGTTCGTAATGGGGGTAAAAAAAAAATTAAGGGAAATCAATCGTTCATTGTGATATCTTCTTCGATGTCCTGTATGGAAGAGCCTTCCTGACCTCCTCAAAACAACCCACTTCCCATTTCCTCAAAACCTCCGCGGCTCCGCCTCACTCCATCACCCGCTTTATAAGCCACCCACTCCTCCCTTCCAAAATCCGGAGGCAAGACTCGAGAGAAGGCGCCTGGAACGTGAACCATCGCCATCATGGAGTCGTCGTCTCCTACTCCGAACTGCGGTGAGCAACCCCTAAACCCTGAACCCCTCAACTCCTCCTCCCTAACCCTACCCCTCCTCGACCAGTTTGCTCTCCTGCATGCCTCTGCGCGCAGCACCAGCTCCTCCTCGAGGCGGCGGCCGACGGCGACGTCCGCGCCTTCAAGTGTAAGGGGCGCCCTTCCTCCGATCATCGCTGTTGCGGTTGCGTTCTCGTGCCCAGGTGCTCACCTGTGATCGGTTGGTGGCGGGCGTCCGATTTGTTGCAGGGATTGCGGCGGCGCTGGACGGCGGGAAGGGCCGCCTCAAGGAGGCGGTGGAGGCCGTGCGGTACCTCGGCGTCGGGGCGCTGCACGTCGCCGCCAGCCACGGGAGTGTGCCGGTGTGCGCGTACCTGGTCGAGGAGCTCCGGCTGGATGTCGACGTCGCCGACGAGACAGGTCTATTTCTTCCCTTCGGCTCCTCATTTTGTGTTGAACAAGAGGAGAGAACTAGCTCTTCATTTCGCCAACAGTGCTGTGAAATCTGACGAACCCCCAAAACTTTTGAAAGCCAGTGGTGCTGGCAAGGTACCGACCTCTAGGCAGCGAATACGCGATTTTTACCCATGGCATGCTTTGCTGTGATGGAGATTTTCCTGGATGCTTGATTTGGGTTGCCTCGTGGTGTGCTACAGTCAGTATTTATGTTTGAAGGTAGGATTGTGTAGTACTAGAGGATTGGTTGAATTGGCTTGCATCGACTCGATGTGATATTTCAAAGGCACCATTGTTTAAAATTTTACAGCATGGTAATTGCCCCCAATTTCGGTTCATCTCCAGTTTTTATACAGTAATTTCACATGGTTTGATGTGTGTTTTCCTGATTCGAAGGATGGTCCATGCCATCTGATCTGCATGATGCAATCATGCGGAACCAACATTTTTAGCAATGGTTTCCATTTTGGAACTTGGATGTTTCTACAGGTATGTTTTGGCACACATTAGAGCTACCATATATATGTTAGAAGGGGTAGAATGAGCTGCTCAAGTTGGATGGGCCCAAAATGGGCTGAATATACATGTATAGGAGAGAAGGAAAATATGCAAACTATACAATAGCAGCGAGGTCCTATACAAATAGCTATTCTAACACCCCCTCAAACTCATGGTGGGTCAACAACATTGAGTTTGGAAATGTGTAAATCATGCTGTGCTCTAGTCTGAGGCTTGGTGAAGAAGTCAGCAAGTTAAAGAGCCGAAGTCACATACTGAAGGATAATCACTTGATTTTGCACTTGAGAGCGAACATAGTGAGCTGCAACGCCAATGTGCTTGGTGAGCTCATGCTTCACAGGATCACGAGCAATGCTGATGGCACCAGTGTTGTCGGAGTACACAACTGTCGGAGCAGTGACAGGAACTCCAAGATCACCAAGAAGCCAACGAAGTCAAGTGATTTCGGTTATGGCCAAAGAGAGGGCACGAAGCTCAGCCTTTGTGCTAGAGCGAGACATTGCATCCTGTCGCTTGCTCTTCCAGGAGCTCAACGAGGAGCCAAGGAAGACACAGTAGGCCGAGACAGACTTGCGATCAGTGGGATCACTAGCCCATGTTGCATCCGAGTAAGCCTGCAACTGAAGAGAGCTGGAGCTGGAGAAGAGCAGGCGACGATCGGCCGTACCACGCAGGTAGCGAAGGACCCGAAGAAGATGCCCATAGTGCACACTCGTAGGAGACACCATAAACTGACTGAGGATATGAACAGCATGTGAAATATCCGGACGAGTAATGTCCAAGTACACAAAGCTCCCCACTAGGTGACAGTAGTGAGTGGGATCCTTAAGAGAAACTCCATCAGTATGCCGTAGCTGACGGTGAAGCTCCATAGGTGTGTCAGCTGTGCTCTCATTCGTGAGACAAGCACGATCAAGGAGCTCTTGGATGTACTTGCGCTGAGAAAGGTAGTAGCCCTCTGGTGTATGATCAACTTCAATCCCGAGGAAGTACCGAATAGGGCCTAGATCAAACATCTAAAACTGCTTACTGAGGCGAGCCTTGACAAAGGCTATATACTCAGTATCATCACTAATGATGAGCATCTCATCAGCATACAGCAGAAGCAAGGTGCGACCTCGAGCAAAAGTGTGAACAAAAAGAGCTGGGTCGTGAGGACTGGGAACAAAGTCAGCAGCAGCAAGAACAGGCGCAAGACGCTCAAACCAGACCCGTGGAGCCTGCTTGAGGCCATAGAGAGAATGTCTGGGAAGAAGCACGAAGCCCTGAGGAACACTGTACCCGGGAGGATACATGTAAACCTCCTCACGAAGATCACCATGAAGAAAGGTGTTTTTCACATTAAGCTGAGAGATAGTCCAATGGCGAACTGCAGCCACGGCTATGATAGAAAGAACAGTGGTCCGATGAGCAACAGGGGCAAAGGTCTCATCATAGTCACAATCGTACTCCTGCTGGAAACCATGACCCACAAGGCGAGCCTTGTAGCGCTCAAGAGAACCATCAGAGCGGGTTTTAACCTTTAAAACCCATTTGCAGGTGATGGGATGAGCAGTAGAAGGACAGGGAACAAAAGCCCAAGTGCCAGTATGCTCAAGTGCAGCCAACTCCTCAGACATGGCAAGCTGCCACTCAGGGTGAGCGAGAGCCTCGCGATAGGAGGAAGGCTCAGGGAGAAGGGTGACAGAAGCCGAAAACCCATAGCGGACAGGAGGAGAGTGGATCGATCACAGAGAGCATACCGTGGGGGTGGTGGAGCGGTATGAACGGAAGGAACCGGTGGACGACGAGTGTAGTGAAAAAGAATAGGTGGACGCGACGGCAGAGGTGGTGGAAGCGGCGATGAAGAAGCAGGTGGCGGTGGAGACTGCGAGGAAGAAGAGGATGGTGGTGGTGGAGCTGGCAGAGTCTCAATAGGTGAAGAAGTGGACGAAGAGGGAACCGCCGAGGTGAACAAGCGAACGTAGGAATGAAAAAGCGAGAAGTGTGATGTGGGGAGTCGAAGGAGCGAGAGTCGTCAAAGAAGGAGCAGAACTCATCAAACTGGACATCTCGGGTGACCAGAATCCGATGAGTAAGGGGATCCCAACAGTGAAAACCCTTGCGCTCAGAATCATAGCCAAGAAAGGCATACCGTACTGACTGAGAAGAGAGCTTCGTTCTCTTTCGAGGCTGGAGAAGAACGTAGACAACACAGTCAAAAGTGCGAAGGTGACTGTATTGAGGAAGGCGATTGAAGAGACGCTCAAAGAGAGTATAATCCTGAAGAGCATTGGACGGCTGCATGTTGATGAGGTAAACAGCCGTGGAAGCAGCCTCAGTCCAAAGGTGTGAGGAAATAGAGGCAGAGAGCATCAGGGCACGAGTGTCTCGATCTCACGCAGAAGAGAAGTGTAGAGCGTCTGACTGCTGGGGTGTTAAGTAGCATGGACATAGAGCCACATCGCCTAAGAAGACTCCTAGGGGACCACGTCAACAGCAAGATCTGGACGCATACTGTCGACGAGGATATGAACAACACGATTCTCAGCAGCAGTCCAATCGTCCAGACGCTCAACCGCAGTGTTGTTTGTCCGGATAGCAGTGTCGTAAGTCTGCTGGACGACAGGATCAACATGAGCACCATCCGCAGCAGGCTGAGAAGCAGGACCAGGGGCCTCAGGCAGCGCTGGAGGAAGAGTGGTGCCGGTGAGATGTCCCCAGAGCCCCTGGCTGTTGAGGCAGACGTGGAGGAGAGTGGACCAGTCGCGGAAGTTTGATCCGTCAAACTGGATACTAGGAAGCTGAGCCGGTCCGGAGTAGCGAAACGACGAAGCCATGGCGCAGATCACCAAAAACGAAGTGACGACGGGACAACCCGGCGGGCAGGAGTGGTGGGCCTGGAGGAGGCTCGGCGTGGGCACTGTTTGGCGCGGCGCAGGAGGCGGCGCGGACGCGGGACACGGGAGGAGGTCGAGGAGGGCGCGGGAGAAGACGGCGCCGCGCGGGAGGAGGCGGCGTGGCGCAGGGGGAGTTAGAAGGGGCAGTGGCGGCTTGGGTGTGGGGAAACCCTAACTCTAATTTGATACCATGTTAGAAGGGGTATAATGAGCTACTCAAGTTGGATGGGCTCAAAATGGGCTGAATATACATGTACAGGAGAGAAGGAAAATATGCAAAAAGACCCCCTATAGAACTATACACTAGCAGAGATGTCCTATACAAATAGCTATTCTAACAATAGAAAACTTGAAAATCTTAATTAGATTAACCATGAAGCCTGTTTTGGTAAACTTAGGTTATAAGACCCTTGAACTTAAACTCTAGCAGCCATGCTTCAGTTCCTTTCTTTGTGTTGAACAAGAGGAGAGAACTAGCTCGATGGAAGTTCATTTATGCCAAAAAATCTCTGCATGTTTTGCCCATGCTTTAGCTTATTTCTTGAAAATGCAGAAGCCACCTTATACTTTTCTGACATATAGCTGTATCATTGGAAAGAACATTGTGCTAACTGTTATTCACTTCTCAGTGAAATAACTTTTAGCTTCTTTTTTCTTTTGTAACCATCAGCTTCCTTTTTAAGGAAAGTTGATTTTGGCTTGACAGCTCGTTATCCTTTTTGTACCACCATCAGATCTAGCTTTCTTTGCTTTATTTTTACAAGAACTTCTGAATTATGCCAAACCAACTTTAAAGTTTAAACTCAGTATTATTCTTGCTTTCTGCTGTGTCACATTTGTGTTAGGTTGGTAGTTTCTGATTGTTTGACCTCTAATGCACAATTTCAATGTAACAGTTCCCAACGCAAACAGGCACCTTATCAGAGGTGAATTATACAAGGATTTTATATATTGCACAAATGAACATTTCTGTCCTGGATAATTACTGATTTATCCATTATTTTGTGCTTATCCAGTGAAAATTAATTCATCCACTCTATTAATATGTTGTGCTACAGTGTCTCATCAAAATGAAAAGTGTCAGTACAAGATGCTGAGATAATTTTTCATGTTTGATCAGATGCTTTCAGAAGGCACCCTATAAATGCCTTTTCTTGTAACTCTTAATGTCTATGGTTATGGAAAAAATTTATGACCCATTTTTGGAGGTAGGTGCATTTTAAACTTTAGATGGCTAAAACCGTAAAAGCATTTTTCTTATATTTGCCATAAGAACCTCTGGTTTGGTAAGCCTTTTTCATTAATGATGTTTTCGATAGGTGGGACGCCTCTGACTTTTGCTGTTCGTGAGGCGACCGTGGATACTGTGAATTACCTTCTAGATCATGGTGCCAATCCAAATAAGTCTGGAGTTCGTATAACTTCGTATAATGTATGCTATACGAAGTTATTACGCCCCTGAATGCCTTTATTATCTTTTATCGTATGTGCACATGACACTACTTAAAATTTTGTTTTAAATGTCATTATGGGTGTTCAAACTTCAAAGGATGTAGATAATAGAAATTGCAGAAGATGGTGATTGCCCATTATAGGCATGAAAGTACGTCATGTTGTCGTTTACCATTGCATGTAGGAGCATTAGTTAGTATCTAGCCAGTCAAGAAGTGCATGGAGCAGGGATTTTTTTCCGGCGAAATTTTGGATATTTCGCCAGCGACCAAAATGAAAACGAAATTTTTGAATTCAAAAGATTTGATCAAATTTGATTCTTATACATAAAAAGAAGGCATAACTTAACTCTTTACAACTTGTCTTGTAGCCTAGTGGGTAGTTCTTCCTTGAACAAGCATGAGATCCATGGTTCAAATCCTAGGTTGATCATTCTTTTTGTAAAATTCAAATTCTGTATTTTTATTCCGACGATATTTCGGATATTTCGCTGAGGATCGAAATTTTTCTACTACCAAAATTTATATCCCTGGCATGGAGTAGCTGATTAGCCTTGCATACATGCATGATTATCCGAGTCTTAAGGAGCATTTGTTAGCCAGAAACATGCGAGTTCACATTGAGGTTGTTATGTGTTGAGTGGGTCATGATCTGCTCAGTCGTGGGATGGCACGAGTGGAGTAGATCGTGGAGTTAGTTGTGTCCTTCATGCTGCATTGCGGTGCATCAAATGGTCCTATAAATTAGAGAAAAATCGCAAGGCTTAGCAGTTGCAGCCGTGCACCAAGTTCTTGAGTTTAACTTCGTCAGTTTGCAGCTGGGAGTGTGTCTCTGCGTGAGGAACTTGGAGAGTGAGTAAGTGATTGATGGAGGGAGAGTTCTCTGCGTGAGAGATAAAGAGAGGAAGTCAGAGAGTGGGTTCCCACAGAGACAAAGAGAGGAAGTGATACTGATTTTCCGATAGAATGCTCCATGTCAGAGTTTGTTCTGCATAGTTGTAAAGGTCTCATCTCCACATAGTTGTAAATGTTTCATCTCAGCATCTAGATAAACTTCATTATGGATGAATTTGATGGTTGAGGTGTTTCTTTTAAGAAAAACTTATGTTGAGCTAGTATATGATGTTGTCTTTTTAATTTGGATATACGCTCTCCGTCCATTTTTGTAGGGCGTATTTTGACCCGTGAAAGTCTTTGAAGGTAGTTTCTGACCGTTAAATTTCTCTTATTATCTATTGGCAATTGCCACAAAATAACATGGTATGAAAAGCAATTTTAGATAATAACATATTGATACAGATTTTGTACCCAAATGATCTATATAATTTCATTAATGTTTATCAAAACCTAATAAGTTTGACTTTTCCCAGTCAAAATACGCCTTATAAAAGCGGACAAAGGGAGTAATCAGTATATTAGATCCAGAAAAGGCGTTGTCTGTATTTCTCTAATTACTGCCATTCAAGTAAATTGTTTGTGTTTCGTAGACCTATCTGTATTTCGTAGACCTATGGCAGATATTGTTTAACCTGAAGTGTTGCCATCCTGTATGTTACCAAGACTTCTATACTCAGATCAGGATTTTATTTTGAGTTTACTCAAAGTTTGGGCTTTGCTGACATCATTACATCAGTTGATTGATTCAACTCTATTTCTAATTTGTCCCTAGCAGGCAATAAATAGCAAAAATGTATTGTTTAAGCTAATATTTGAAATGTTATTGTTAACACATCATGCTTTCTTATACTCATATTAATTTATTACATTGGAACCGATGGTGGTTTATTTCTCCTGTACGGTTGTGTTATAATTACTTGATTATTGTAGAGTTTGTAAGGCAACCTAATATATTTAGTCATCTGATGTTAAAAGCTAATAGAAAAACAAAATAGCATATCTCTTACAGGCTTTTATGTTTATATACAGCCATACAGGAAGGAACTTGTATAAATCTTCTCTTGTTAGGTCATACTTTCTTACTTCAGCACGCGACTAGGTTCAAAGATATCCATTTATTTGTTGAAGAGTTTATTTCTACCCTTTCAACTAATTCCAGAAATCATGTATCTTAATCTAACTGCGTTTAGATCTTGTATGCAAATTTAATTTCCAGTGCAATAGCCAAGTAGTATTTTGTATTGTTACACTCATATATAATGTTTATCCATTGTATATTCTATAATTCTGATTCAGGTGATTGTGAAATAGTGAAAGTCTTACTCTCAAAAGGAGTTGATGTTGATCCATTTTCTGATTATGGGACACCACTACATATTGCTGCTACCTTGAGGCATGGTGGCATTGTGAAGATTTTGTTGGATCATCATGCAAATGTAAGTTACATGCTTCTTTTTAACCACTGCTTGCTTCTTAGATCGGCGATATTTCTGTTATAAACTGTTTGGCAACTATGGGGTTGGAAAAAGAGATAGGGAAGTGAGTGGGAGTTCATTTACCAGGGGTCACCCAGGGAGTTGAACTACCTCTCTTTTAGTTGTAAACTCCTTTTCCCTTCTCCATTTCCCGTGAAACAAACAAGAGAGTTAATTTCTCTCACTTATGAATTTCCGTTCCCTATCCTCAACTCCCTCCAACCAAATAGCCCACTGTTAGTTATTAGATTATTTTCTCCAGTATTTTCTTTTTCTTGGTCATATTTTTCATGTATGGTTGGTTTATAATTGGTAGGGATCTGCAATAACTGTTAGCTCAAACTAACCCAACGGTTTTTGGACTAAAGCCATCTAAAGCAATGTTTTTGGTCTGAAGTTGTTAACCCTGTTGAATGGAGAGAGAAGGCACATGATTTGGCTCACTATGTTGGCGTAAGCGGCATATGTGAGAGAGCATTCCCAATAGCCCCCCATATTCCACCCCCCTAAAACACTATTCATGTGTCTATTAATAGTGTTTTAGGGGGTGGGATAGGGGGTTGTTGGGATGCTTTGAGGCCAGCAGTTTAGGAATTGGTTTCTCTTCAGATTATTTAATAGGAGGTGGGACCTATGTGAGGGAAAAATTTGGTTCGATTCACTAGAGTGAAAATCATGCATGTGTGCCTGTGTGGGCTCCACTTTCTGTGTATGGTTTGGATCAATGTTGTGCATGCCCTAATAGCCCTGGCCTACATCCCATGATTAAGAGCTTACTTAATACCATGTGGCCAATAGCTGCAGTCTGCATTGATGACTTGAGATGTTAGGTGATATGGCTCAACCCTTTTGAGACCGTATATTCTAGAAGGAAAAAGGGAGTAGAGCCGGAAAGTGAACCAGGAGCGGCTGAGCTGGCTATTGAGCCAGTAGAGTTGGCCGTGTGTTGCTCGGTTGAGAAGGAAGGCACGACCACACAAACTTAATGCTCCTGCTGCAATACAGAGTAGCAATCTTATCCTTCCTCATAGACTTATCATCCTTTTGTTAGTAATCTAAAATTAACAGATATGTTCTCGTTGTACTTGTTTCCTTGTTTTGCTATCATGTAAATCAGCTATAAGCCTATAAGATGGGAGAAATAGAAGAGAAAAGGCATGCAATTTGTGCCTAGAAACAGTCTTAGGCGGTGGCTCTGTTAACAGCCAAGTTACCTCGCAACGCCATGACGAAGAAATCATTGTCCAGTGCTGTTTGTCCCGGTCATAGGCCAGGAACTCGAGCCTTTGAGAGAGCTCATACCAGTTAAAAGTTGAAGTTGAAACAACAAATTGAGTGTGATAATGCTGCTGGGAGGGGAAAATCGCCTGTAAAAATAAACATTTTCTTTTGGGTTTCAATTACATAAAAAGGTTACTTGGGCTGTTTGGCTAGACTTGGGAAATTTTGGTTGGTGTGGGCCATCCTGAGAATGGATTCAGCATTGTGTTGGGTTGGCAAAATGAGGCCTGTTGGCTGGTAGGAACTAGGAAGTCAAGTTGGGCCTGAAAAAATGGCTTATGGCCCATGCCTGTCGCATTACCATTGTCTCTGACTGATCCCTAAAAATGCCTGAGGTCTTCCTTTGGCCCATAACTGGTATAATCCCATTAAAAAATGCTTCATCATATTAGTGTTTGTATTTTTCAGCTTGAAATTTACCGATATAATTTTATCAAACGCCAACTACCAAACAAGTATCAAATGAATTTTTAGATAAAGAGGTATCAAATGATATTTTACTGAATATCTTAACACTGGATGAATCATAGATGGGATCTGAGACATATTATTTTTTCCTCCTGCGGCTCCTGGTCCCCTCTCTACGGTTAACAAATTGAACATATCAGCGAACATTCATCATGTAAGGGTACTAATCATGTTATTTATTCTTGTCAGTGTAACAAAGTAGTCCGTACTTACCATACACCTCTCATTATGGCCCTCAGTGTTGGCTCACTGGAATGTGTGAAGCTTCTGGTTAAGGTATGGTACATTCTCATCTCACATCAAATTAGAAATTTACATTATTGAACTCTTGACAACAATGAGAAGGCTACACTAAGATGGATATTTCATTTCCGAAATTGTGCAAATTATGGCATGCTAATGAAGTGGATGTGTCTGTGATATATTCTGTGTTAGGCTGGTGCTGATGTGAAGGGTATTGGTAGTGTAACCCCCTTAATAGTCGCTGCAAACAAAGGGTTAACTAACTTCTACACATGCTTACTGGAGGCTGGTGCAGATCCTGATGTTCCAGATGATGTAAGTTTTTATATTTTATTTTGCTGATGTATTCATGTTCTTCACACCATGAAATGTTATTTTTGGATAACTAATTCTAAACTTACATATTAAAGAGACTAACCTGTATAATTTAGCAACCTATTTTTTTTCTTCTGGGCAATATTAGAGTTCTACAACCGAGTCTAAACTGCCCTAGTTGCTCCAGGAATGTGCACCATCCTTATTTGGCACAAGGCAAATTTATATTCCATCATACCTGCTGTTCTGACTGTGGTGCACATTCTTTGAACTTTGTTCTGTTGGTAACAAATAATCTTTAATGGTCATGACCCATGACTATTTTGCACTAGTGCTTTGGCATGCAGGCCTTTCGTGTGGTTTATTGCCTCTGTTTCTATTTAAATAACTCTGGCAATTATGCATGTTGTCGCATGCCTGCAAGGCTGCAACTGCATTATAAATTAGAAGTAGTCCTGTATGATTTGAGCGTACTTTCTTGGTAAAACTTGCTTAGTTCCAAATCTATTGCATTTGATGCTGATTGCTGAATTTATCCTTATTCCAATTCTAAGGTGCTACACTGAATGTTTTTTCTTTCAATATCTTAATGAACGATTACAGAGCAGTCAAGAACTATCTTTTGATGACTTGAAAAATGATAGTTTTGGTATGAAGGATCCATATGCTGTGCATTTGTGCAGCTCAGTTGATTGTTTACTCAGTGAATTCCTCTTTTTTACTATAATACTTTTAATCCACATCTTTCGATGACTTGAAAAATGATATTATTGGTATGAAGGATCCATATGCTGTGCATCTCAGTTGATTGTTTACTCAGTAAATTTCTCTTTTCTACAATAATAGTTTCAATCCCCTATATGCATGGGTAGAAAATAGTAATTTTCTTGATTATACATTCTAAATGTTGCCGTTTACACATGGTTATATAAACACTTGTATCTGCGCTTCTGTTAGTTTGCCTTGTTCTTTTGCAATTCACTGTATAAGATTTATCTGTTTTATTCACAGTTCGGAAACCTTCCCATAGAAATTGCTGCATACAACAACAACCGGAAAGATGTTGAGATCCTATTTCCAGTAACTTCTCGTATTCCATGTGTGGGTGATTGGAGCGTTGATGGTATAATTAGTTATGTGAAATCAAAGGCACCAATGGCGGTATGAGCTAAATCTGCCATTTTTATAGTTAGTTCATGTTTCTGTTTGGTGTGAACATTAGGTTACTGATTGTCACTAGAGCCTTCGTATTTTATACTCCCTCCGGTCACAAATAATTGACACTTGAGATGCGTGCCGGTCAAAGTTTTGAAACTTGAGTCATGAATATCTTTTTAAATAATTAAGTTATGTACATAGGTGAATTTACCTTAGCTTTCATACCACGCAGAAGAATTAAGATGGTCCTCGCGTCGTCCTGGGTAGGGCGGCTCGGGGGCGACGAGCACACCAGCCCCACAGCCCCTCGGTCCAGCGCCGCCGCCGCCGCCGCCGGCGGGCGGCGTTCCTCTCCTCTTGACCCCTCTGCGCATCCCGTCTGGTGGTGACAGCTAGCAGCTTTGGAGACCTCTGCTTTCTCCGTGTTGTAGGTTTGCGGTGTGTCTGGGTTTTTGGTCTTGCATCCCTCGTGGCGAAGTCGGGTTAAGCTCATGCACTCTTGGGTGCTGTGGGCCGGTGTGCTCAGGCGTTGCCTGGTTGTTCGGCGTCGTGTGGCGACCCCCGCTTGGTCGGGTCGCGATGTTCCCCTCTCCCCCTTCTTTCTCTCTCTCTCCCTCTTTTCTCTGTTGTAATTGTTGTATTTTCTCTCCTTCTTGAATGAAATGGCAGAGCTCCTGCCCTTTGCGTTCAAAAAAAAGTTATGTACATAAAAATTATGTGTAGATTTGTCTTAAAAGGGACTTTAATAATATTATAATTTTAGTGGGTTTTTAAGCAAATTACAATAGTAACTACTAGTCAAAGTTGCACCTTGGTGGCCATGAAAAGCAAAAAATGTGAAATGTTTGTGGCTGGAGAGAATGTTTGTGGCTGGAGGGAGTAGCTTCTTCAATTCATGCTCTTGACTTGAAAGATGACGAGAGCACGTACTTCCACCAATCCTCCTTGAAGGCAGTAGTGCAATTAGTTGACTGAAACATTGATTAGGAGATTTCATCTAGATGTAAGGGCATGGTAGCAGTGGTAGGTCCGTCGATTTGACATATGCTTTATCTCTCAATATGTCGGATATTAATCCTGTATGTTGTTGCGTAATATGATGCAACATGTTTAGTTTATCATGTGGTACATCAGATATGTTTAGTTGTGGGCCCTTGGCTCGATAGGTGTGTTGCATGTGCTGGCTCGATAGGTGTGTTGCATGTGCCAAAGAACCAGTTCTTGCATGTGTCCGTGTGCATAATGAGTTTGTTTAGGAGTGACTAACATTGCATATAGGGGTGAAAACAGATCGGATGGGGGTCTTTTATATCCGTATCTGTATTTTTTATCGAATACAGATTTGAATACGGATGGTATTGGTTATGGATTCAAATACCGATTGTAATGATAGGACACGGATCGAATACAAATACAGAAAAGGTTTTACTTTGTTTTATTAGTTGCTAGGCAGTAACCTAAATATTAATCATGTATAACACATTTAATACCATATTTTATTTTAAGAAATAAAATTTGTTGTTTTTTAGAAGGATAAAATACAATATTTTTGATTAGACAAATCAAATACATAACTAGTGCACTAGTGCTTGTGTAGCAGCATTGCAGCATGCACCAATGGCACCTAGGTTGGCAAAGCTATGTAGAGCGGCAGCATAGGCCCGTGTAGCATGGTAGCAACAGCTAGGCCTAGACAAGCCACACGTGGTAGTTGGCAAGCTTGCATAACTAATAGATAATAGCAATATGGCATCTAGGTTAAGCCACATGTCAGCTACAGCCATGCTTCGAATGAGCATGAAGCGGGTAAGCCCCAATCCAACATATATCTGGTATAGTATACGGATAATATCCGACGGATACCTCTCAACCCGTGTCAGTTTCCAAATTCTTTTAAAATTGTGGAAAATTATCCATATCTGACCTGTTTTCACCCCTAGTTGCATGCAAAGCTAGCGATTAGTTGGCACATGTTTATTAAGTTGTACTCGCTTGTTGTATGTAGTAGCGTATTAGTTTAGACAAGAGGTATGCCATGCTATGTGGATTGTGTGTCATGTTTTAGGGTCGGTAAGTATGGACTTAAGTTTGTTAGTTGCCCAAATCATCAGCTTTATTTATGTAGTTAAGTCATTACCAAGATAATGATAGAGGAGATGAAAAGAAAAACACTACGTGCAGTCATGCAACACAGCCTTTTTTTCGCCCTGCAGTGTGCAAGCCTGCAAGGTAGATCGCCTTCTATAGAATAGCTGTGAGTTCTCCCTAGGGTTGCAACACAATATGTTGTTTTAGTTCCTATTTTCAAGTACTATTGCTAACTCGTCGAGTTTGTCATAGTATGTGATGAAGAGTGCATGTTTATCTTTCCAATCTGAAGGCTACTTATATATTCTGTTGCATCTTTTACTGGCTTGTAGTATGTCAATAGTTAATTAAAAAAATACTAAGGGTTGATGAGATAGTTTGAGTTGGTTCCTTTGGTCGACAGCAACACTTTCATGCACTGAAGTGTCCATTAGGGAACGATCAGATGGTGTGAAGTTATTACTAGGAATATGTTGGGGCAAGCAGGTGGAAGACAGACAGACAACAGCTGATGGTCAAATGTTTTAATGATAAAGTACTACATAAGATTTTTGTGGTTTGCACAATCACATGATATAATTGTAAACAGTGATGCAGAGAATGGTATTGGTTGCCAAGGGTTCAGTGTGGTAAATAAATTAAGTACCCAACTATACAAGCATACAAGTGAATAATTATGATGATCATTTTCATTTTTTAAATATTTTCTCAACTTGTTGTGACTGCTTTCTTATTAACATACATTTGGCATGCCCTCATTTTTATGCCAAAATGCTTTTTAGGATGATCATGACCTTACGTACAAAATGAAGCCAGATGATATTAAGTTGGAAGCAAGCAAGTCATATAAGAAAAAAGATTATCATACTGCAATGAAACTCTATTCTATGGTATATTATCTCCATATTCTACCTTACCTTAAATTAATTCATTTTTTGTCTGATGTGTCGATTCACAACTGGTATGGTTGCACCATTTTCAATTTTTGTAAGAGAATTCAGAAATACTATTACTTATGTGATGTTTTGTTTTGTTACTTAACTGCTTATCTACTTATTTTTCATGTGTTTACAACTAAACATTTATGTATATAAAATAATTCTGCTCTGCTACATTGTCTGTTAGTGAAAACTATTGTCATTTTTAATAACAATGAACAAGTCAATGCTATGCCAGTCGTAACGCTGCTATAAAACCTCAATTCTACATCATCATATCATACATTTGTTACAAAAGTTCAATTATAATCACTATATGAAACTTTGCTTCTGTTATAAATTCTCTTTAAGTATATCATTCTACTGGATTGAATTCAAACAGTGGCGATAACAAATCCTCATTCTGAACTTTGTCAGAGGAAATTAGATTTTACTTGGATCGATATGTCTTAGGAATTAGCCAAATCTGCATCCCAGAGTCTCCATGGCAAGGTTTCTAAGTTAGACCGACATCCAATTTACCACCCTAACTCTAGTTGTGCAGTTATCCCGCCTAATTAGAAAGTGTTGTAATTGTTGGTTTAATTTATTGGTGTAGGCGATGAATCTTGGTCTTGACGATGCAACCTTGTACTCCAATAGGAGTCTTTGCTGGCTTAAGATGGGTAGAGGTGACCTGGCTTTGATGGATGCTCAGACTTGCAGGTTAAATCGGCCTGATTGGCCAAAGGCCTGCTACCTGCAAGGAGCTGCTCAAATGTTATTGAAGGTGAGATAAAACATATAAATTTGCTGCAGCTTCTGTGTATGCTGTGCCAAATCCTTTCTTTTTTTTTGCTATGACCATTCTGCCTGTAGGACTATGAAAAGGCATGTGATTCGTTTCTTGATGGTCTCAAATTGGATCCAAGAAATGTTGAGATCGAGAATTCATTAAGGTAGCACTACTTATCTCTAATTGCGTTGAATTAAAGGATAGACATCACTCTGGTAGTCTGTTGTCAATCAGACGTGGCGAATTATGTAACGGTTTAAGATGGCTTAATTTTTCTTATCTGCTAAAAATATGTAGCTTGTAGTTGTCTCCTGTTTGAATCCTCAAGGCATTATCTACATACGCACTGTACATTTCTTTCTATTTGTGAGATGCTTCTATAGCATATTAATAAGATAATGATAATTGGCCCAATCTGATCATGCAGGAATGCTTTTAAATCCTTGAAGACATCTTATGCTGAAAAGAAGGGTCACTGAATTGCCATTTTCTGAGATCTCAGAAAAGTAGCACCATTTTTGCTGTTCGGTTGAAAAGCGGTTGAAAAGAACCATCTGGTCCCGTATTTCATCTTAATCCATCATCGGGTCCTAATCCTTAAGAATTTGCAACTGGTTTCGTTATTATGACTAGGACTAACCGTCAGTTGGATCCTGAGGGATAACCTTGTTTGTTCTCTGTACATATTATATTGCCCTTTCAATGCTGGCACGCTGTCACCGTTTTACTCTACTGTTAGCAGCAATGATGAACAGGGATACACGAAAATCAGTAGTTTGGATTGAGTTTTAATTGGGTAGCATAATTGTATATTATATTCCGGTGGTTATGCTTCCAGTTGTATCAACAATGTGTGATGTTTGTGGCTCTCTACATGCACTCAGGATGTGCCATGTCATCGTGACACCTTCGTGTATGCACAGTACTCCTGTGCCGTGAACTCGGGCCATTGGTTCATGGTGCGTGTTCGTTAACTTTGGGTCCCTGGTTGCCGTCCAGATTGAGCTTAGCCCGTATAAGCTTAGCTAGGTTAAAGTGTGCTACGCTCAGCTCGTGTAGGTGTGTTTGGTTGCATACTTGCATTGGTTGAGCCTCGCTGGTGAAAACACAAAAACACATGTTTGGTTGATCCGCAACCGACCTGAGCTAAACACAAGGCATTTCCTCAAGCACCTACACAGTTATTATATCAGGATCCGCATAGTATAAATATACTACCTTCGTTCTCGAATCTTCGTTCTCAAATATTTATCATGTTGGCTTTTTTTCATTTGTTTGGCTATTCGCTTTTTTCACAAATATTTATTCAAATAGATATGCATACAAGACACACATAAAGTACTTTTGATGACAAATCTTGTGATACTCATTTCACTCTACTTAACTAATTTATTGAATAAATATTGTTGGTCAAAGTTTAAGCAAAAAGTTTACAACAGCTTAATTTAAAGAAAACAGAGGGAGTACTAAAGAGAAAAAAATGCAAGATGTAGGCGTTGCGCGTTTTGGAGTTGCGTAGCGTTGAGTGCAGGTTCAAATTTCTGGCGTTGCGCGCGCTCATAACGCTACGCTACGCCACCGAACGACCAAAGGCACGCGCTCGTAATGTAACTCCTAAGGGTGGTAGAAATACCCATGGGTCTTAGCACCCGTGAGTACTCAATCCGATGAGTCCGGGTTTGGATCCAAGAATGAACTCATGTGTATAAAAGTTTGGGTTTGGGTCTAGATCTAGGTTTAATTTTAGACCTATGGGTACCTAGATAAGGACTTGAACTATAGCGTTGGCATGTGGGGTCTCATTGTTATTCACATATAGTTACATACTACACCTTCTGATTCCAAAATCCCTCCTCGATTCCGCAATCCCCAAAGCCGCTCTGCCAACCCCAACCCTCTCTCAACTCTCGTGACTTTGTCCCTTGCACTCCATCAAACCTTAAACGCCGCCAACACCAGCCACCATCACCGCCCCACCATAGGATCCTAACCACCACACCATCTTGTCGGGGTATACCTAATGGCTGGATGGATATTGTTCTTACTTATATGCTCTTTAAATGCTACTAAATTGCTATATATGTGACATAGTTGTAATCAGTGATTACAAAACCAGTGGAGTCTTCCAAGCCGGCAGTGGTGCGGAGCCAGTTAACCTGCGGTTTCTCACGATTTTGACCCTACATGGTTTTTTAAACACAAAATGACATGAAATAATGGAAATATATTGAATTTTTAAATTTTGTTTAAACCAAAGTGCTTAAATAATTAATAGTTTTTATATAAATTGTATACAATTTTTCATTGAAATTTATTTTTCATAAATTTCAAACGGTTTACCTCTGCGGTTTTTTATGCCGGCTGCCCTCGGAGCATGGCCTGTTTTGCAATCTTAGGTTGTAGTGTATTTTTGCATTCAATTCTAGAATGGTGGTGTTCTTCTGAATTTTTAGGCCTTGGTAGACCCGATGGTTCTGGGTCTGGGTTTGACTTTGGACCCATGACAATTTTTCAGGTGTAGATATGGATTCAATTATTGGGTCTTGGGTCTGTGGGTCCACAAAGGTTGGACCCGAAGAACCCAGATCCATTGCAATCCATAGTAACCCTAGACACTTAGGTTGTCAAGAGGGCAAGATTTAGGATCCTAATTGAGGTTTTGTCACAGACTACCCCCTTAAAAGAATCTCGTCCCCGAGATTACCAGATTAAATAAGGGGTAACTTTTAAATTATAGTCTCCATATAATAGTTACTGAGAGTGTGGCTGAAAACTTAATTCCTTTTTAAAATAATTTTCACACTCTTTTCATTAAATGGAGATCTAGATCTTTAACTCCGGTTGATAAAATAATCCGCTTTAATAATTTTGATGCAAAAGCATGATATGCATTTGAGGACTAGGTTAAAAGGTTACCGATATTGTCGTTATTGACATCTTCTGCTGGATTGATTGTAAGAGAGTTGATTTGTCCTTGAATATTTCCTGCATTATTTCTTCTTTGCATAGCAGGATTTCCTCTTGTATCAGGTTTCCTTGGAACAAGATTGGGTTTATTGGGTATATTGGGTTTATTGCTTAGGACTTGTGCTCGACTCTGTGCAATTTCTGTGGGGAACTTATTCCAAGGACAGCTAGGGCGTATATGTCCTTCTTGTCCACAGTGGTAACATTTTGGGAGTGATATCTGAGGGCAGTTCCTTTTAAGATGATTTCCAACACAATGGTAACAAATGACGGAAGTGTTACTTTCTTCGTTCCTCCATAATCAGCACTTTATCTACTAAGGTCTTGAGATTTGGGTTATCGAATCCTGATAGTTGAAATTGCAAATGTTGTTGTAGACCGTTGATAAATTTTTTCATCTTCCTTTTCTCAGTTGCGATTTCTTCTGGTGCATATCTGGACAAGTAGTTGAATTGATGCATATATTCTGATACTGTTTTGTTGTTTTGTTTTAAATCATCAAATTCTCTTTTCTTGGCATCCATTAATCCTTCAGAAAGATATACATTATGGAATTCCTTATCAAATTCTTCCCAAGTTATCAGATTCCTATTTGGGTGAGTTTCTTGAAATGTAACGCACCATGCTGCAGCTTGTCCTGTAAGTTGATGTGATGCGTACAATACTTTTTTATGGTCAGAGCATTGCACTGTCTCTAATTTCCTTTTAATATCTCTGAACTAATCATCTGCTTGTAGAGGGTCTATGGCAGATGCAAATGTTGTTGGCTTAGTTTTCTGAAAGTCACTCCATTTTGTTCCTAGACCAATTGTGTCATTAGGTCTTCCGTTTGGCAATCTTTCAATTATTTGACGTAGAAGTTGATTTTGAGTTTCTGTAGCTTCATGTCTATTTCTTTCCATGACAGCTAAAATTTGTTCCAGCATAACTTCAGAAGTTTGACTTGGGGTTTGACTTGTTTCTTCAGCCATTGGGACAGTCTTTTAACATGAAATTTTTAAAGGAATTTGTTTTGAAAATCAGAAATTTTGATTTTGGCAAGAATTTTGGCTTAAATAAAATTGATATAAGGAGTTTTTGCATGGAATATTTTGGCATAACCTAGTTTGGAAGTGTAATTATCTAGGATTTAGTAATATATTTTATTGATTTTCATGAAATCTTTTGGAAAAGATGGATTTATTGAAAACATTTTTAAAATTATTTAAAGATTTTGAGAAAAGATAAGGTTATCTGTAGTAATAGAAAACTTTTTATAAATTTTTTTAAATTTTTTAAAGAGGGTTATTTATAAAAGTAATTTAAAATATTGAAATAAATTTTTTATTCCTTTTTCAATTATCCTACAATCAAGCTGGGCTCTGATACCATTTCTGTGGGGACCCCGGGAGATTTCCGAAAATACAACTGTCCAGGATTTCAGTTGCATTTCAAAATAGTACAAACAACCAAACTTTATTTCATAACTAAAGTTATTTTACAATATGGCTTACAATTTTTAATACACCTCCAAAATTTACACTTCAAGACCACAGACATGGTTCGAGTGTGGGATAAACTAAAAATCTATAGCAAAATCTTCGAAGTGTTTAAATGAAAAGTCTTCTGCTGAAAAGAAAGGACCTACCAAAAGAAGGGTAGCCCGAAAACAACGGGTAAACACTTACGTCTTAACAGGTTTCCATATGCATGCCTATTAACTACATGCAAGGTTTGAGTGGCTTGATCTTACAACCGTAATATCATGATAATGACCTATAGAAATATTTAAACATTTAAAAATTCCAAAAAGTAAAATAAGATTTAACAAAAAATTTAAAAATATAATGTTTTCTTATTCATCTATTTTGTGATACATATTTATTTGCTCATGTGCAAAAGAGCATATACAGACGCGCCGTGGGCGTGCTCCCCGTGCTAGTGTATAGACATTTTGCAAGTCGCCTTTGCGCTGCTTCGTCCAGCTCTTGAGGTCTTCCTGTTGCTCTTGCCATGATTTTCCTATGCGGCGGTGGGGAGGGGGGGCCGGGGGCGGCATCGGAAGGAGTCCTGGAGCTCGTCATTTTTATAGAAGTCAAACAATACAGTGTTATGTATTTATTTTTATGGATTTTAAATGGTTCATTTCTAAATTTTTTTTATACTTTATTTATGGGTTTAAATTTCTCCTTTTAGCGTATAAGACTATTTTTATTTTTTTTTAAACTCTTCAAACCATTTCTTAAGGGGGCATAACATTTTAAAATTAAAATTTATAGCAATTTTCAGCCTAAAAGAAAAAGGCCAGAGTTGAAAGGAAGACATATATTGAGTGGCACGGAGGCTGTAATTTCTGAGATCCAGCAGAAAAAACAATGCAGCGAATTATGGAAAATATTAAGAGTGTACACGCAATCTTCTATAGGTGGGAAAGCATTGTGCAAGGACACATGGTGATATCACCGAGACCTAATAAAAAACTCAACACAATACAATGGGTTCTGTGCAAATTTTTCTTTAAGAGAGGTAGCAGGTACGCCCTGATCTGAAGCCGTGTATCCAAATCCACTGCACGGCTGAGCCGCACCCACCGCCCTGTCGCCGACCTCCTTCACGCGGGGATCGCCATGCCCCGTCGAAGGGAGAGAGAGCCACAGACGGAGAGTGAGTTGGAGAGGGAGAGACGAGACGGAGAGTTGAGGGAGAGAGATGACCGGGTATGGGATTGAGAACGAGGGAGGGTAAGGGCTGTAGGGTGGGGCAGTGGCCATGGGGCAACCGAATAATTGGTGGATAGGGCGATCCAGGTGTGATCCGGCTGCCGGGTCGGGTCGAAACCCGGCGGAGCGGGCGGCGATCTCGAACTCCAATCGGACCCGACACAACTCTCCCCGTCTCGAGTATTGCGACTTGCTAGCTTCCCATCCATCCCTCCGCCTCGCCCCCGAATATATAGCCCGCTGTCCTGTGCCTGTGTGCCATTCCGATACCCACCAGTCCACCTGCTCGACACGCCACCGGCTCCCACGGGCGGAGCCAGCTCCCATGGAGTCCGCCTTCTCCTTCCTTTCCATCGCCACCATCGGTAAGCAACCCCTAAACCCTAGCCCCCTACCCGCCGCTACCATCCCTACTGCTACTAACAACTCCCCCCTCGATGATCTCTCTCCCCGGCCCCGTAGCTCCCCGGCCGCCGCTCCTCCAGGCGGCGGCCGACGGCAACGTCCGCCTCTTCAAGCGTAACGACCCATCACCTCCTCCCCGTTGTCCGATTTCTGTCTCGGTTTCCTTCCGGCGATCGATTTGGGTTTGGGTGTGCTCCGATCCGCCGCAGGGATCGCGAGGAAGCTGGACGGCGGGAAGGGCCGCCTCAGAGAGGCGTGGAGGCCGTCAGGGACCGCGGCGCCGGGGCGTTGCACGTCGCTGACGGCCGCGGGAGGACGGCTATGTGCGCCTACCTGGTGGATGAGCTCCGGGTCGATGTGAACGTCGCCGACGACTCGGGTTGTTTCTTCTCTCTGCCTCCTCGTTTTTGGCTTTTTGCATAACTGACACCCTTGATTGTTCAAGGGTCGATCGGTTGCCTCGTTGCGTCTTTACTCTCTAGCGGTCGCGCGGTAGCGCTACAGATGCTCAAAAGTTTGCGGTCTGTCGGATTTCACAGCACTGTTGACCACATTGAGTTGCTTGATTTGGGCCGGCTCGTGGTGTTAAGCATTTGTTTCTCTCTAGGAAGGATTCTGGAGAGGAACGAGATATTTGGTTGAATTGGCCTGCATTGAGTTTTCTTAGCTCGTTTTTTCTTTCGATTGGGTTCCATCTACCATTTATAAAAAGGTGATGTTTGAACAGTTGCTTGTGTGCCTCCTTGATTCAAAGTAATATCAATATAATCTGATCTGCATGATGCATTTATGCTGAACCATGTTTCTAACAATGGCCTCTATATTTGATGTTTCAACAGGTATATTTTGCTACACACAAAAAAAACTGCAGCAACAATAGAAAACTAGACACTTTTAATTATATTAACCGTATTGTCTTTTTGGGTAAACTTTTTAGACTTTTTAAGCCATGTCTCAAGAGTCACACGCTTTGTCTTTTCGTGCCTTATTTTTTAAAAACAGAACCTCAAACCTGCCACTCAAAGCTGATCAAAAAGTAAAAACCGAGTTGAACAAAGTGCACCAGCTTCTCGAAGCTGTTTCGCCAAGCTCTTGATGTATAGAATTTCTTAGCAAATTCACAATTTTAGAAATTCAGCCTAGTCATGAGAATAGGGCAGCCTTTGCATTGAATTGGCGGGACAAAACTTGGTCGAGTTATCTTTGTGTTAGGTAGGCAGTATCTGATTGTTTTTTCTTCTCTAATGCAACATTATATCAGGATTATTTTATTATGCACGCATGAGCATTCCTATCCTAGGCCTTTTTTTAGATGAAATTAAATTAAATGTAAATTTGTTATTTTTGTATAAGCCAAATGATGTAATATTTTATAGTTATTTTTGTGTGTTTTTAAATAGTTCATTTTAAAGTTTGTAAAATATTTTTTTCATATTTTTTTGAATTCTTTAAAATGTCTTTCAAGTGGGTCACAAACTTACTACAGTAAAACACAACTCAACTTTAATCTAAAACAATCAAGGCCCTAGTTTTGTTATTGATATTTATTATCATTATTTTGTGCTTATCAACTTATCTAGTTAAAATAAACTGCATCAACTTTATTAATATTTTGTTCCACTGAGATTCATCAAAATAAAGTGTCAGTACCAGATGATATATTTTTTATGGATTGTACTTTATGAAGGCTACCAATAGTGTCATTCTTTGGTAATTATGTTCTATATATAGTTATGTAAAACCTTTTAACCATATTTTAGATATTGGTGCGTTTAGAACATTCTAAGATACTTATGTTCTATGGTTATATAAGAAAAAATTGACCCATATTTTGGAAACAGGTGTGTTTAGAACTTTCGATAGCTAAAATCATTGTAGGTATATTTCTTTTACTTGCTGTATGAATCTCTAATATGGTAAGATTTTTCTGTTATTGATGTTTTGAACAGGTAATACGCCACTGTCTTATGCGGTTCGTGGTGCGACTGTGGATACTGCGAGTTACCTTCTAGACCATGGTGTCAATCCAGATAAGCCTGAAAATACAGGGTGTACCCCTCTCCATGTCGCAGTTCAGAAAGGTCCCCTCTCTCTCCATACATCTCTATTATCTCTTATCGTGCACATGCATGACACTACTTTTTTTGTTTATGTGGTGATGGGTGTTGAAAAATAATAAAAAGCACATTATAATTATCCACTATAAGCATGAAAATACGGAATGCTTCATGTCATAGTTGGCTATGAATAACTGTAATATAATGATCTCATCTTAGCAATTAGCATTGAGGTAGGTTTTCTTATGAATGAATTCGATGCCCGTGTATTGTAAAAATGTTTTCTATATTTGAACTTGTATATGATGTATCTGGACGTAAGCTTGGTGGATAACATCTGATTGATTAATATCAATATGCCAAGTAAATTTGGATACAATCAGTATATTAGATCCAAAAAAAAAGGTGACTATGCCTATCTAATTGCTTCATTTAAGTTTTAAAATAATTGTCAGTGTTTCCTAGACCTATAGCGGATATTATTCAATATGAATTATTGGCATCTTGCAAGGTGCCAAAATTTTTATGTTGAGATCAAATTTTTGTTTTTGATTTAGTATTGTGTTTTCAACATAGCTGAAGACAATTGTTGATACTTTATATGTTATAGTAGTGTACATAGGGGTCATGCAATATTTGGATTGCTGTTTTTCTATTCTAAATTTTTTCAGAATTTGTGCTTTACTGACATCAATTCTATCTAAATCCAGAAGTAATATAATTTAAGTACCTAGCAGACAAAAAATATAAAAAAATTTGGTTAAGCTACTATTTGAAGCAGCAAGATCATTAATGCATGAAGCTGTCATATACTCATATATTAAGTATATTCTGGATCAAGGTTTATTTTTCTTCCACGCTCCCATGTTTCTGATTTACTAACTAAGGAAACCTTAAATATTTAGTGATCTGATGTTAAGCACGAAAATCACATTAGTATGCCCCGTACTGATATCCATGTTTAAATAAATGGTTTTTAGCGTATCTGCCATTATTGGATTTTCGCAAACCAGAATTGCCATTACTAAACGGGGTCGTCCCTAAATGCCATTTAAGCTTGTTTCACGTTCTAAATACGTCATTATGGCCACCTGCTCATATATCTGGCAAGAATACGCAGGCAGATGCACGTGGGTCCCATTTGTCATACTCTCCATCTTCTTCCTTCATCCTCTTCCCTCTCTTCTCCCCATCTCTCTCCTCTCCACCAAGCTTCCTCCAGTGACCTCCCCGGCGGCGACCTCCCCCTCAGCACCCTCCCCGGCGGTGAGCTCCGGCGGGCGGCGGAGGAGCTTGCATGGCGGCGGGGCAAGGCGCGCGGCGGCGGCGGAGCTCGCGCGGGGGAGGTGCTCGGCGGCGGAGGAGCTCACGCCGTCGGAGTTGGGGAGGGAGAAGCTCGCCAGGAGCTCGTGGGGGAGGAGGAGGCGGCCGCCGCCGCCGGAGCTCGTCCCGCCGCCGCCGGAGCTCGGCCCGCCGCCGCCCTACGCCCCGTGGATCTCAGCCACGTGGAGCTCCGTGCCAGCGCGCTGCCGCCCCTTCCCGTGGATCTTGGCGAGCCGAGCTCCGCCGCCCCGTGGAGCTCCGCCCTAGGGCGCCGCTGCCCCGTCCGGTGGATCTTTGCCATTATTGGATTTTCGCAAAAATAGGAAATTCCTTTATTCGTCCGGCTTGGACCCGCACCCCGCGGTGGTCGCCGGAGTTGGGGGAGGAGGCGGCGCCGTCGTGGTGGTTGCTGGAGTTGGGGAAGGTGGCCCCGCTGTGGAGCATGCCGGCTGAGGGTTGAAGAGAGAAACGGGAGAGAAGAGAGATAGAGTGAGGAGGTCTGAGGAAGAAGGGGGAGGGGCTACACATACGCCAGCTACGACCTGACATGTAGGGCCCACCGTATGTGTACCGTATTTTCCTGCGTATTCTTGTCGGATATGTGAGCAGGTGGCCATAATGGCGTATTTGGAACGCGAAATAAGCTTAAATGGCATTTGGGGTCGACCCCGTTTAGTAATGGCAATTCTGGTTTGCGAAAATCCAATAATGGTAGATACGCTAAAAACCCTTAAATAAATGTACATACTTGTGAGTCTTCCCTTTTTAGGCCGTATCTTTTTTAAATGTTCTAAGATATGCATATATTTATTGAAGATTCTATTTCTACCCATTCAACCAATTCCAAAAATCATGTGTCTCAATCTAACTGAGCATAGATCTTCTATGCAAATTTAAAGTTCTGTTGCAATAAGTATATATTCTGTATGTTTATGCTCACATATAATAATTACCAATTGTATATTCTATATTTATGATTTAGGAGATTGTGAAGTAATAAAGTTTTACTCTCAAATGGAGCTGGCGTTGATCCATTTTTTGATCGTGGAACACCACTGCATTTTGCTTGTTTCTATAAGCATGATAGGATTGTGAACATTCTATTGGATCACCATGCAGATGTAAGCTACATGCTTCCTTTTTAACCATGGTTGCTGCTTAGGTTAACAATACTTCTGTTAATAGCTATTAGATTGTTTGCTCAAGCACTTTCTCTCTGTTGTTCATCATTTCTCATGTAATGCTGTGCTTATAGGGGTGTGCAAAGGCTGATAGCTCGAACTAAACATCTATTTCATGACCAAAGCTGTCTAAACCAAGCAGACTGTTTTAGGTCTGAAGTTGTTAGTTCAGTCAACTATGAAAAATAGCCTGCATCCCATGGTCAAGAGCATACCTTATTCCTAGTGGCCAATGGCTGCATTGATAATTTGAGATGTTAGCATTTGGAATAATTGCTTGGGTCTAATAATACAGTTGGAAGCAAAAAAATCACCTGTAAAAAAAATCTCCATTGTTCTTTTGTGTGAATTACACGAAAAAGGTTATTTGGTATATTTGGCTAGATTTGTTAGAATTTGATGTCAGTCTGAGGATAGGTTTAGTTAGCACTGTGTTGGAACTGCCGCTGGTGGGAAGTCAGGTTGGGCCTGAACAAATGGCTAGGGTCCCATGCAAGCCCCATGCCTGTCGTGTACTCAGCAGCCTGACCATTTGATATGTCAAAGCCAGATAGAATCTATTTTAGGAAAAGAAAAGCTCAAGTCCAAAAAGAATCTGTCCAGGAATAGAGAATAAAGGGGAGTTCGGCCAGGAGTATAAAAGGAAGGAAGAGTTCGGCTTGGAGCAGGGGTTTTATATATTCTTCATGATCACAGGGTTGGCCAGCCGCTCGGTGTGATCAACCTCGCGGATGAAACCAGCAGCGAGCAGCTTGCCAAGCTGATCTTTGATGATCCCCTGCTTGAAATCCGAAAAGCGACGAAGCTTCTATCGAACAGGCTTTTTGTCCGGCCGGATTGCCAGTTTGTGCTCGATAAGGCTGTCTCCAACAGGCTTCCCTAAAGCACCCTCTATCCTAAAATAGGTGATGGATTCTTCCCCTATGTGCTCCAACAGCATTCTCTATACCGTTCCCTAAATTAGAGTTTTTCTCTCCATCCCCTTATATATAGGGGTTCTCTCTCCTCCCCCTATACAATTCTCCATATAGGGAACGCTGTTGGAGATGGAAGAAATATAGGGTGAGATTTTTTTAAAGGAAAACTATATATGAGGCTATAGGGGATCAAATTTAGGGATTCCTGTTGGAGACAGCCTAACCTCCCTTGGGACCCCGGGCATGTCAGACGGCTCCCAGGAAAACACGTCTGCATTAGCTCAAAGGAAGGCAATGAGCTCGCTTTCCTATTTGGGGTCCAGATTAGCCCCCAAATGAACTGTTTTGAAAGAGTCATCAAGAGACAGCGGAACTTTCTTGGTCTCTCCCCCTGGCTGGACAGAAACCTTGGGACGTGCAGATTTGGTCTGCGAAACTTCGGGACCACGCGGTGCAAGCTGGTCAATCAGGGCAAGGGATTGCTAGTCGCAATCTAGAGCAACATTGTAGTTGCCCTTGACCGTGATCACACCGCTAGGACCCGGAATCTTCACGCAATGGTATGCATGGTGGAAGACGGCCATGAACTTGCCAAGAGACGGCCGGCCCAAGATCGCGTTGTATGCAGACGGGAAGTCGACCACGTCAAACGTGATCAACTCTGTCCAGAAGTTGCTAGGGTTGCCGAAGGTAAAGGGCAGAACGATCTGCCCCAGCGACCGCACAGCTTCTCCTGGCACAATCCCATAGAAGGGCATCGCGACCTCTTTGAGCTTGGAGCGAGGAATCTGCATCTCGTCCAAGACTTTTGCTGAAAGCAAATCCAGCGCACTCCCGCCGTCGATCAGGACACGCCTGACCCTGGCGTTGCTGATGGTAGGAGCGACCACCAGTGGGAGACGCTGAGGCTTGGTCATCCCAATAGGGCAATCCTCCTTAGAGAAAGAGATGGGAACCTCGGTCCACTTCATCGATTCGGGCTGTGGTTTGCCCTTCTCAACGTTGTGGACCTCCCGAGCAGCTTCCTTGAGGCTGCGCCGAGAGGGATAAGCCAAGGAGCCGCCAAAGATAACAGCTATATGGTTCACGGGCTCTGGATAATCATCCTCATCGTCCCGATCACCATCATCGGTTTGGCGCTTGGCCTTGCCGGCATCACCTTTTTCGGACAGGGTAGGCATGGGGCCCTTGCCGTTGTAGAAATCCTCGAGCTTTGCAGCCCAGGTCCTGCAATGACGTATATCATGCCCGTAATTCTGATGGAATTGGCAATACCGGTCACTCGGACCTTTCTTGCCTTGTCCGCCTCCATGGGCAGGCTTCTTGCCCTTGTAGTTATTGTTGGGCTTCTTCTGCCCGTCCTTGGGAGGAGGTGCGCGATCTAAACCGGCAACGGTGTTGTCCTGCGCACCTTTGTTCTTTTTCTTCTGGGACTTCTTCTCACCAGGATTGTTGCTGCTCTTCTTCTTCTCATCTACACCAGGCTGGGCGGGCAGCTCGCCCTTGTCAAACGCCTTCTTATATTGAACTCGCTCTGCCGCATTGGCATAGCGGTCAGCCGCCTGGACCAGGTCTCATTGATCTCGAGATCCTGGGTGAGCCGCTCGTCGCGGACACCGTTTTTGAAAGCGCGGACAACAGATTCATCCGAGATGTTCAAGATCGTGTTGCGGATCTTGATGAAACGCTTCACGAAATTGCGGAGGTCTCCCCATTCATCTGGATCATCTGGTGCAGATCATCCTTCTTACCCAGACGCACGTAACAGCTCTGGAAATTGGCAATCAGAGCATCACAAAGTTGGTCCCACGAGCGAATGGAACCTTCCTGCTGGTTGAACAGCCACGTCCGAGCAGCACCTTCAAGGACAGTCGGGAGATAATTGACCATGACTAGCTCGTCACCCCCGGCTGCCATGATGGCGGTAGCGTAGATGGAATAGAACTCCTCTGAGTTTTGAGTCCCATTGTTCCTCTCCATGTGGCTAGGTTTGAACTTGGAAGGCCATCTGACAGCGCGGAGCTCATCAGAGAAGGCCTTGCAGCCCAAGGCGTATGACCGGCCACCTTCCCCTGCAAAACCTAGCCTTGAAAAGACGTTGGTCCTGTTGCCTGGTGGAACTCTAGCTGAACGGGAGGACTCCGCCTGGAGGAACTCCCTCCGAGACAATCCTCCGCGCTCCTTCCTCGTGGTCGCTACGATGAGCTCTTCCCGAGGGGATCGTCCGTGATCGTCGCGCGCACGCTTGGCTCTGTGGTCGCGATGACCACGGGGACTTGGCGAGCATCGCCGACCATGGGTATCCGGCTCGTTGCGAGTTGCCCTTCGTCGATGACGAGGGTCACGCGATCGATCGGAGCGCTCGCTGTCCGAATCCACACGGATAGGCTGACTGTGCTGCCCAGAGGAGGTGTTAACTTCACCTATAGACTTAAGGCCTTCAGCCAGCCGTTCTAGGTGAGAAGCAACAGCATCGCCCATGAGGGCGAGGTTGACCTGGTCGGCGGATCTGATCACCGTTGCCAGGGCTTGAAGTCGTTCCCGACTCTGCTCAAGGGGTCCTGGGATCCCTGAGGCATCCGCGTTTTGCCCGACCGGAATCTGGTTGCACGGGGATTCAACCCGAGCAGGTAGTACTTCTGCTGGGGGACTTGGCGTAGGTGTGCGAGGCGGATCGCGTCGCTGACGCTTGCGCTGATCGCGAATCTACGCCAAGTTTTGATTGATGGAGGCGTCTAGGCTACGGCGAACAACTTCTTGTTCGCGAGCAGCTGGCGTAGCCCCATCTTGTTGCCGAGCAGAATTGATCCGCCCGATCTCTTCGGCCGCCGCGGCCCGTGCAGGATCCTCTGAGGTTCCTGCGCCGGCCATATTGACGCTGCGATGGCCGTGCGCTGGAGCGCTAGACGGTGTCATCACTGTGTCGCCACAGGAGAAATCGACCGACATATCCTTGGAATCCGAGAGCTCTAAACCATCGTAAAGACCATCTTCGGAACGTATCTAGAGATTTCTGTCCCAGATCTGGAAGGTGATCGAGATCGAACAGATCGATCCGATCCGGCAGGGGACGTGACATCCTGCCCTTCTGAGTCGTAGCCCTCAGGAAGAGATCCTTGGTCGCTGATGGAGTTCGACATGCTCGATCTACTAAGTCCCTACGGACGGCGCCAACTGTCGACGGTTGGGATATCGATCCCAAGTCAACTAAGGTTCTTGAGAAAGGGAGATAGGAGACACGCCGAACAGAGCGAACAACAATCAACGAGCAACAGGGAGACACGCGGTTTTATCTTAGTTCAGGCCTCTCAAGGCGATAATAGCCCTACGTCCAGCCTTTCTTTATATCAAAGAGGATTACAAGGTGGAAGCTCGACGAGACGAACAGGTCTCAGCGAGATTATGGGTGTACAAGAAACTAATATGCGATCTTAGCTTCGAGTTGCGCAGGATTCGCCGATATTGGATGCCCCCTAAATGCCGTAGGGGCTCAGTTTATATAGTGATGAACAACCGACCTACCTGGGGATAACCGGGCCAGGCTGACCACGAGATCGTAACGAACTCGCGTACATGCCAAATACATCCCGAGGTAGATAAGGTATACTCCAATTCTTGGGGATCACGACGTCTGCTCCAATCCGGGAAACCACGTCCGGGTCTTCACGTAGCCATGCAGAACTCTGTTCGAGTCGGACTCGAACACGAAGTCTTGGCCGCCACGCACCGTGCCACCCAGAAGGCTGTTCGGCAGGATATACATGGGCCGTATAGAGCCCTCTAGGGAGCTAGGCCCTAGGAGGCTGTTCGATTGGGCCGTCAGGGAGTGGGCCATGGCAATGGGGCGTGATTTTATCCCAGACAGAACCTGTAGAGAATAATATTTTTAACAATTTGCTATAGAGCACTTTCTCTGAATGTGCACAGTTTTCAAACTACAAGCTGATCAAACCAGGGTCAAATTTGGGTTTAAATTCAACCTTTTAATAAATTATAAATTTTCTATAAGATGCAAAAAGATTAAGTGAAAACTTTATATACCAAAGTTGTAGAGCTTGAAAATTTGTACAACTTTGCTATTTTGACCTTGGCTTGAAAATGTACATATTTTGAAATGTGGCCTGATCAAACAGAAACATAAATAGGGTTAAATTAAACCTAGGATTCAAATTTGAAAGTTCAAACAAATTCGTAAAATAACTGGGGAAAACTCTGAATACCAAAGTTGTAGATAATTTTATTATCTACAGCTTTTATATTTTTAACTTAGTCAAATTCGGCCAATAAATTTGAATTTAACCTCGGTCAAACTGTGCTACAAATCTGATCAGACCTTTGTGGACTGGTGGCAGCCCAGTTCTAGGAAAAGAGCGAGGAGGAGGGAGGTGCGGTGTTGGGCTGTTGAGTGGGATTCGGCCCATGAGGGAAATGGTGGGAGGCGGTGGAGATGAGGCAGGCCGAGTAGGCCGGGCCTAGAAGCTTTTGGGGGTTTAAGAATATTTGAAAACGCTTTTCAGTTTAAAAACAATTTCAAAAAAGTATTAAAATAGTTTTTAAACCATGAAAAATACTCCAAAAACTCCCAGAAAATCCATGGAGATAGATTGGGACATAATAAACCCAAATAAAATAACTAGAGCTCATGAAAAGATTTAGATGATGATCATATAAAAATATTTAGAACTTGGAAGAGAAGAAAAGTTCCCAGAAAAAGCTAGAAAATTTCCACAAGCACCTATTTGATATTTAACGTCCTTTAAAAAGATTTTAAATTTAACTTTGCATTCAAAACACCATGTAATAGGAATGAATGCATCTTACACCTTACTACCCTTTTGTCTAATTTATAATTTGCAATATATTAAAAGTTTCTTGGAATTAAATATGAAGTAATTAAATTTAATAGCGTGTTACATTCATGGTTTGTGACGTTTACTCTAGTGACAAAATTTATTTGTCACAATTTTTTAACATTATAGTTATTGACGTTTTTGTCAGGTCTTTGTGACGTTATTTTAATGACGTGCCTTATATTTGTCACTAAAAAATAGCCCACTTGTCGGTTGTGACGTTCCTTGAAGTAAACGTCACAAATCAATGACGTTATGCGCAGTCGTCACAAAAAAAAGTCATAGAAGGTCAAATTTCTTGTAGTGCATGCACTAGTCCCTGGATCGGTACACTAGTACGGAAGATCACGTACCCGATACAAGCATACATTGATTTTATAAAATCCCTGAAGATTACATAGCATGTTATGCCCTTAGACGAGTTTAGTAAGGTGAACAATACACGCTTTAATATTACAAAACATTGTTCAGAGTATTACAGCTATCCCCAAAATATGTACCCAAAAGAATCTCCTATCGGCTAAGTGCCCTGCCAGCGACCGGAGCAACCCCTAAGACTCGCCAGGTCCACCGAAGTCTTGTCCATCGTCGTGATGGCACGCGTACGGATCCTCCTCGAGTCCCTCGCCTAAAGGAAGTGAGTAGGCGAGGCCAGCGTCATCTAAACGCTGGCTAGTTAACACTTCCCTTAATGCACATAGTGTTTAGAAAGCTTTATTTGGAGGAAAGGTTTATTTTATTTGCGTAAAAGAATGAAAAAAAAGAATAACCGGTGTATATCGGTCACCGTTCCGTGGCGATTAGCCGGAAGATTTGTTTAAGCCTAAGCCAGTCTAAGCAAGTTTTACTCATTAGGTAGGGTCAAAGTGATTACCAGTCTAATCATAGGCTAACAAGAATAATGACAATCAAGGCATTCATTAAGGCTAAACAGATCAAGGGCAGTTTACTAAGCATGCATTTAAATAATAAACAAGATAATTAGCAGCACCTAGTTTAATTTATTAAGGGATTTGCTAATTACTTGATGGTATCTAGTGTTTAATTATTCCTATGAATATATTTAAACAAGAATATCATTTTTAAATTTTTATGACTAATGTGACATGTATCTACCCCTTTTTATTTCTAATGAAATTTTAAGGTCAGATTCATTATTTAATATTACCAAAAACCCTAGAATTTAGTTTACCCATTTTCTATATAGGAAATTCTAATATTTCATCTAAATAGTGCCATTCCCAATGCAGAGGTAGTTTTCATATTTTAAAAAATAAAAAATGACTTAAACTATTTACCTGATTTTTTCTAGAATTTTTGGGAGCCTACAACTATTTTCAATAAATCCCTAGCTGTTTCTGTAATTAAATAAATGATTAAATCGCTGGAAAAAGGATAAAATCATTCGGGCCAATCAAGCGGACGAAGCGGCCCAGAAGTGAAAACGGCCCACGGCCCTAGCACGCGCATGCGCCCGCGCCACCCGGGGCGGCAACGTCGAAGGCGGTTTTCGAAAAGGCGCCAAGGCGAGGAGAAAGCGCCCACATCTCTGGACGTCTCCACTAAAACTGCCAGGTGGGGCCGGGGCCAATGGGGCAGTGACACAGCGTCATGGTTTTCAGCTAGCGCGCGTGAGGAGTGTTCTGGCCTGTGGGGCATGTGTCATTGACTCGTCGCCTGCACGAATCTTAGCGCGCCATCGACGTCTCCCCGTCGTCGTCTACCTCCGGTCGTCGACATGGCCGACAGCGATGGAAAAACGACGCGGCGGCTCTACGGCTCAACTCCGACCAAGTGCGTCCAAGCCATGGCACCTACAGCACATGGCGACCCTTGGGATGCACGCGCTGAGGCCGGGGACAGCCGGACGAGGAGGGCGACAACGGCGGTAGAGATGAAGGCTCGCCGAAGACGAGGTGCCGAGCTACGAACCTACAGGCTAAGCGTAAGAGCGGCAAGCACCGAAGGGTTAATGGCATGCTTACCATGGGTCGTGCCGAGGTTGATTGAGCTCGGAGATGGCTGGAGGCGAAGCACCCGACGACGGCCAGAACAGGGGCACTGCGGACACGTCACCCCCGGGCAAATTTCCTGAAATTGACCAAGGGGAAACCTTAGCTATGCTCAGAGGCTACTATATATGGGCGCAAGGAATCATTCGGGGGCTTACGGGATCAACGGAATTTCTTCGGCGCCAGTTCGAGAAGATTTGGGAAAAGCGGGGAAAAACAACACCGGCGGGGTGGTCCGTGGCTTTATAGACACGGGGAGGATTTCTGGTTCGAAGGCGCGCTCAGCAAGAAAAGGGGATGAGCAGCGCGGCGAGGGGCCGGGCCGACGCGGCACGGCGTGAACGGCGCGGCGCAGCAAGGAAGCGGCGCGGCGCGGCGTGGGCGATGATGGCGCGATCGACGCAGATGTGACCGACGCGACGCGCGGCGCGAGTCTGGGGGAGCAGAGGAGAGCCAAGCGGCGGCAAGGGCCATCGGGCAGGGAGAGAGGGAAAGAGACAGGAGAGAGAGAGTCTGTGGGGTCCACATGTCAGCGTAAATTTGAAATTCAAGAAGTTTTGAATTTGCCCCATAATTGGGCTGTAACACTAAGTTAGCCACTTTTTAATATGATCGTGTAATTAATAAACGTTCCTTTTATAAGTACTCGGCTCTCGACCTATTAAATTCTTACAATTTTTTTAAATATTTGATACTTATGACGCCATTTCCCTATAATAGCTTTCTTAACAACTAAACAAGATAACGAGAAATATTCTTTGCTACATAAAACTCAATTTCGTCGACATTTATTATTTTGTTTTATTTATTTTTAGGATACACCACAAACACATAAGATCAATATGATATTTTAAATATTCAGCTCACTTCTTTCATCCTCATATCATCATCAAATATATATAAAAATAGAATATTTTTAAAATGGGGTCGTATATTGTTCTTATTGCATCGATATGGTTTATCTTGGAAAACTATGATACTAAATAATGTCGCATAATGTTGTTTATTGCATAGAGATACTTTGCGTTGTAAAACTCTGATTTTATAACTACCCTTGATATGTCTTTGAACACAATTCAGCACAATGAACCGGATGATCCCAACAAAAAAACCTGTTGTAAACTCACCGTTCCAAATATAATATTTTGTATACGTCATGTTAGATTTTATTCATGTTAGTTTGTAAAATGTCATTTAATTTCTCGATTAAATTGATAAAGACTCCATTGTAATTTTTTTTTGTGTGACATCAAAACGTTAATCAACAGATATTGCACAACAATAGACTTTACCCAAACATGAGAGCTATATTTTAAATAAAACAATGCCAATATAAATCATATTCACAAATAAAACAAATGTAAAAAAAACTTCCGTCACTCCAGAATATCAGTTAGTATTATTCTTGATCCTCATTGCTAGTTTCATATATTGCGGCTGGTAAATCAAAAGAGGATAAAAGAACAAGAAATATATGTTTAAAATTTCTCGTATCTTCATTCATATTATTGTATTGTGTGCTAATTTATTCATATTATAAAGAATAATGTTATATGAAAGGTTAACGAGTATCCATGTATTGTCTTTTAACTCTATTATGCATTTAACCTTTACCTAAGTGGCTGCCTAATGCATGCCTGCAAATAGTTTTACTCCCTATTTCAATTGCATAATATATAGATATTTTCTCCGCTGGTGTAAAAAGATAAGCTGACGGTGAAAAAGATTGACGACGTCGATTTGGAGTTGCTCAATGTGGCAGCAGCTAAAGGTGTAAACGTGGATACGGGCGTATACTTATGGATGGAAAAAAAATATGGATTCATATTTTTTTTGTCGAATATATATACAGACATGAAGACTGTCGGATACACACAGATATTGTCATATATGAGTACGAATAGTGTTGAATACATATACGGACTATATCAAAATCGATATTATTGGATAAAGTTCGGATCGATTAGATATTACTCAGATAGTATGTGAAAATGCGCACTCGAAATATCATCAATTAATTGGATGTTGTCTGGTACAAATTACAAAATATCATTGTCCGTATGTAAGTCAGATAGTATCCATATTTTTTTGGATATTATACATTAAATATTATCCACAGATACAACAATGAATATGGATATTACCCAATATCTGTAAAACTATTCAAATTATTATCCAAATAATTCGATCGATCAGAAACTGTTCGTTCCATTTACACGCCTAGGGGCTAGGGGCAGCAATGTAGAACGGTGCGAAGACGTAGATGGAGATGACATTGAGGAAGGCGACCAATAGGCGATGGGTGGCGCGATCCGCATGGCGCACGGTGGCTTTTAGTTAGCGGGGCGGTGCATGGTGGTTTTGTTAAAGATTTAGACTTTGCCCTATAGCATTATAAATCATGATATATGGTTATGTATTATTTTTTTATACTTCCACAATTTATAATGTTCTAATAAAATAGAAAATAAATTTTAAAAAATATTTTTTCGATGACAAATACATGAGTATTAGGCTCAAATTGTGAAATCCAGAATTTAGTATTTGGAATGCCAAAATCAAATGCATTTTAAAATTCAAAACAAATAAAAGTAAATGAAAATAGTAAAATGTTGAGAGGTGCCAAATGCAAAAATATAAAACAAATGTTTCAGCATTTGAAATACTGAATTCAAACAAATTTCATGTTAATTCTTTTGCCTTTCGAATTTCAAATGCTAAATTGCCAAAACTAAACTTTTATATGATGAATACAACTGTATTTGACACTCACTTTTTTCTTATTTGTTTTGTTTTTAAAATTTATTTGATTTTGTCCTTTCAAATGCTATATTGTGAATTTCACATTTTGAGGAGCCGAATATTGTTGTATTTGGCCACTCATAACTTTTTTTTTCATTTTTTATGGTTTATTTTCTAGTTGTTTAAATATTTTAATCAGTGGGAGTATGTTAAAGTGCTATATATGATATACCTCAATTCGATAGATGTCAACCCCCAAATAGAAGACTAGATTTCATGTGTAATATATGCCGGTGAGTGACATTTTTTACATATGCAATCTGATTTTTACAGAAGTGCCATGTATCCAATTAACTCAATCTATAATGCTATATTTATTTATTACGTACCAAACTAAATGAAAACTGATCAATAAGAAATCACATTTACTTTTGTGGTCAGCAACAATATATAACAATGCACTAAACATTAGTATTTCAACAAAGAAAAAACATTGCACTACACATTGAACTTAAGGTTTTATGAGATAAAATTGAAAGCATAGACAAATATAATATGAACTCACAACAATCCAAAGAATGCAACATGGGCGACGATGAAGAGAAAACAGTCAACTCGACACATAAACAAAAGACACTTAGAACTGAGCTTGGATCCAATCCACAGTTTTCTTGTCCACTTGAAAGGCCTTGGCAAGAATATCATCATTGATGGATGACTTCGATCCAAACACCGCATTGGCTATAGTGATCACCCCAGGGTTCTGGCTGCTCAACGCTACAAGGGCTACTGCATTGCTTGTCCCATTATTGAACTGGAAGTGGATGAGGCCCTTGGGGAACACAAACACATCTCCCTGGTTGAGAACCTTGGCGAATAGCTTGTTCTCAGGGTTCGAAGTCACAAAACCGACATAGAGGGAGCCGTCCAGCACAACCAAGATCTCTGTGGCACGTGGGTGAGTGTGAAGAGGGTTGAGTCCATAGGGCGCATAGTCGATGCGAGCGAGGGAGATGCCCATGGTGTTCAGCCCACCAATCTGCACGACATTGACCGGAGTCACGGCAGACCCCTGCTTGTTGGTCGTGTTGCCGGCCATGTCAAGGCTAGAGAAGAAGAAGTCTTCGGCGACGACGTCCTTCGCATCCTTGCATGGAAACCCATTGACACGCACTGCATGCACGCAAATGTATTCTTATGAGATATATATAATTGATAACGTATTCATACGAGATAACCGATTGAGACCCTCTTTAATTCGCAACTATGGTTTGGTTTTAGTTGTAGTTAGAAAAATTAAGTGCCTTTAAAAACAAAGTCGGTATGGCTAAACAATTTATTTTAAAATTTTTAGAATCTTTTAGAAAAATGCAAAATTTTAAAATTATTACAACATATTACAGTGAATAGTCCGTAAAAATAATAAATTTTATAACTGGATCGGAATGTATTAGAACCGCAAACCAAAGAGCACCCGAGATGATTGACTGCAATTTGCACAGTTTGCTACGTGGAAATGGCGAACAGTACCTGGAGCCGTCTTGTCTGCCACGCAAACGTCCTGGAGCTGACTTGGATCAGAGGCTGTTGCGCCATGAGAGCATGACAACGCCAGTAGTGCTGCTGCGAGGAGGAAGAAACGGATGGTCGCCATTATTGCCTTTGTTTCTCCGATCGTCAACTAATCTTAATTACTGAGAAGGGGAAGAAGTGATTAAGCTTATGTGCTTGCTCGATCGCTACTTTAGGACGTATTTATAGGGAGATTCTAACCATGATCTTGCAAATATGTGCATGCATAGCGTGTCTTGTACTCCTCGTATTTTTCTGGGCAGCTAGCCTGCTGGCAGCTGCTCATTTAGGGACGGCTAAAACCGATCAGGACGCATTTATTTCAAATTTCACTCTAATTAATTGAACAGGTCGCATGCCCTCTCTAATCAATTAGTTGAACAGGTCCATACGACAAAGAGAGCATGCGATCTCTCCAAGTGGAACTCACTAACCACTACTGGTGCAAGAATTGGGGTAAAAATGATTTCAGTATATATGTGCCATACTATTGTATCTAGCATACAGTCTAAATATAATTAGTTAATTTGTTGGATCATGCAAGCAGCGTGATGACAGCTAAATAGAACCGAAGGTTAATTTATTCCGACAATTTGTCACCTGGTGGATGTTTCTACGGTAAACTCCCACATGCCTAATTTATTTTCTCGAGGGGAAGGCTTGTGATTAATTTTGTCTGTTTAGTGTTGACGTCATCAAAGTCCCACACCTCAGATGAGCACGAGCATTTTTGCTATTATATAATACGAGCGGAGCTCACACGCTTCGCATGTGGGTGAAACTCCGTGCAGTCTGGTTCGTCAGCGCTATGCATCTCAATCTATTCCTGCCTTTTTTTTTTGGCAAAGCTACTTGTTTTTCAGAGTTTGATTTGAAATCCTCCATTATACCTTTTTCCCCTACTCACTATGTAGTTTTCTAAATCATATCACTGTGCAGCAGTTATGTATGATATCGATGATATCTTTGTACTATGCTGTAACTATCTATGTAACTAATATGCTAAAAAAGAGCAGAAAATGTATCATACAATGCAAGCTCTTCTGCATACTGCGTGCAGTGTATACGAAACAAAAAGAGCAATTTTGGACAGCAACTTATGATGCACAAAGATGTCATGCATATGACATTGACAACATTTTCCAGCTAGGTTTGCAGTTCGTTGAGCGAGTAGAACTATCATAAGCGTGGTCATATACATAATCAAAAGAGAGGACGGTGTCCAAAATATGAGGTATTTGACATTGCAGCGTGCCGAACTGGCTGCGGTGAGATGGGCCTGACCATGTAAAGAAGCCAAAATGATGCAGGCCGAAAATACAATATCTTTTGGTTGTTGGTGCTTGAGGCGCCACTAGGGTGAGCACCTATGTATCTTTAGGAGTTTGGAACAGCTTCCTCTTCGTCATGGTTGCTGCTGCAGGCAGGGGCTCGGTGGTAGCTCTGAACCAACAGCAGTTGTTCTCAGAGCGGTACCGTCAATCTCTATATATAGCAATGGTTTTTGTTATACCTTTTTCCTTTATGGGTGTCAACAATATTGCTTGGTTCAGGTGGTGGAGTGGTTGTTAGCAACGGCTCGTCTACATTGGCGACAACATCGCTTGTCTCCTATACATGTTCGTGATGAAATTTAGATATCACAAAATAAGGATGAATGAAACAGTAAGCATCCACTTACAGCTTGAGCGTCGCCACTGTCATGCTACGAGGGAGCAGCACCAACTGGCTCTTGTAGTGCTTTGTTTAATGAGTCGGCGACAAAACTAAGTGTGTCTTGATGAAATGTCTTTTCTGTGATTTTCGTGGTGATATCAGATTGTTTTCCAAAGAGGTTTTTAATCTGTGGGGGTACCATATTTTCTGTGTGTTGGGCTGTGGACAGCAGACCATGGAGAGGAAGGGCAATGAGTTGCTCAGCTAGGTTGCCGAAAAATTTGATTTGGGTCTGTTTGGCAGTTGGCTTGTCAACTTCAAATGGATTGGTAACATCGAAGGTGATCTAATAACTGGTGCATAAACTGTGTTGTTATAATGTCCTGTAAAGTTAGCTCAAAAAATGTCCTGTAAAGATGCTTTGGTTGCATTGTCTTGTAATTGAGAAACGCAGAAGTATGTACCGTGGTTTGGACGCTACCACGCGACATGAAGGACATTGCATAGAACCATCGCGGTGCTGAAGCATCTTTTTGCATCTTCCACAGGAATCATACCATCAGCGCCGTCCAGCAGTTTGGCCCTTTATAGCTATGCGGACAGTATATATATTGCCCTGTTTGCAAACAATTCGTACAGTAAGCAAGCCTAGAAATAATGGAATGCGGGAAGTACGCAATATGATCACCAATGTCTCATGTGGGTTTAGATCAGCAAGATACACCACAGTAGTGGTGACTATCTCAGCTGCAGAAGGAGGTTGAGGTTTTGAAGTGATTTCTGTAATCTGGCCTGCAAATCATTGGCACATGCAATACATAGGTTAGCATATAGCTGTAATCATAAAATTGTTGCCGAGTAAAACTGGTTGTTGTATTATTAGCACTTTATTGTTTATTTGTCTTGAGCATAGTTAGTGGCATGCATGGGATAATAACAAGGGAGTGGGAGTAACAGTTGTTGTACCTCACCTGGAGAGCGGCAATCTCAGGCAACGGTGCATTTACATACCATCTTGTACCGCTTGAACTCTACAGGTATATTTCATCTATGGGAAACAACATCATATATATTAACATGTGCTATTTATGCCGCATAGACAGAAAAGATTAAGAGGAAACAATTTGGAGACCATTTCTTGTAGCAACGGTGAGGCCGACGAACAGGACAACCATAGTTATATTGCGCGATTGCTCTATAATTGTTTGTTGGTCGAAATGGACGGCATGATGGCCCCCATAATACCAGTTTGAGGGCATGGCTACAACAATAACAATCAATAATGGTTGTAACAAAAGCAAGGCAGTTGTCGACAGGACGGGTAAGCTTTGCGGCGAAACGACATTTTTTATGGTGAACAGTTACCTTCCATCTGTAACCATTATGTCGCGGACTTGTGTAGGGATGCCTTTTACAGAGGCAGATCTAATCGGATCAATTGAGGATATCATTGTGATAATATCTGCAGTGGAAGCAACATACAGGGCAGGAATGTTATCAGTTGTTGTATTGTATATGTTGTTTATCTGCAGTGCATTATTTCATACCTGTCAAGAATTCTCTATTGTCAACTCTGTCCTGCAGACTGTCAAATGGAGTGGGGCTATATGCATATAGGGGAAATAATTTAGGAACAACCGGGATGCGCTGGAGTGTAGTAAATGCCGTGAACTTTGCCATGTATGGGCCATAAACAAGCTTATAGGACTGCCTGGCAGCAGCAACCTAAAAATATTGCACATGATACAGAGCTCCTTCTTCTAAGTGCACTCTAAAACTTGCTGCTAATTTTTTTAGGGATTTGACTGTCCATAGCTGTGCCCTGAGACAGGATAGGAATGTGTAATCAAGAAAGAAAACTGGCAAACATTGGTAGGCAGGCGCATAATGCACACAAAGAATGCAGACTTACAATTTATGCAGAGAGAGGAGATGATTTCTTACTTAATAAATCATTTCTACGCTTGTTCCAAAGTTTTAGAGTTAATACGGAGAAAGAATCTGTCTTTAAAAATAGAAGAAAGTGTTAATAATGGAAACAATATTAAAATACAATGCAATAGAAACATCATCTCTTATATAGTTTATAGGTGATATGACACATAAAAATAAGGTTTAAAAATCTTACATTTAAAACGCAAGAATCTCATGGTCGAGAGTTCCATAAGAGCATCTCCAATGGGGCTGAGTCAGCAAGCAAAAAGAGAGTACATGTCAGCAACCGTCTTACGTGGAAGAGAGAGACCAAAGAAAGAGAGCAGCGCCAGCGACTCGCGAAGCGCCGGTCGATAGCAAAAATCGAGGCGGGTATCGACCGCTTGTAGCCAGCTTGTCGTCTGGTCTCTTCCTCCCTGGGATCTCCTTCTCCACCCCCCAAAATACACGATTTGCCTCCTCCTACCGTGCAGGAACCTCCTCCTCCCGCGTAGCAGCCTTCTTCCGCGCGCCTCCTCTTCTCCCGCGCAAGATTCCTCCACTCGCGGCGCACTGGATTCCTCTTCCAAGCTGCGTGGCACGGCGACGCGGCCCCCTACTCATCCGCCAATTCGATGGAGCACCTCGTCGCCGTCTTCCACCACACAACAATCGGTCCCCATGAGTCCTCTTCCACCATCCCTCCTCCTCCGCTGTCTTCCACAGCGAGGTTTCCTCCTCTGCTAGCTAGACATCCGCATTTTGCCCCAAATTTCTAAGGTTTCATCTTTCCCCACATATGTAGTGATGAGTACCTACTCGAAACGGGAGGTTGCACCTCTACCGCTGAAGCACCAGTGGACGGGAGTGGAATCCTCTCTTTGGACCGCCGCCCCATCGACTCCTGGCGCCACCTTCTCCTGGATGTCATCGCCGCCGCCACAGTCCACCGCCGCCTTCTCCAACAGCCCATGGATGTTGCCGCCGCAGTCCACCACCTGGATGCCACTGCCCCAAGTTGGATTGAACTTTTATCCACAAGGTGGTAAGAACTATTGTTCTGTAATCTTTATGTAGGCGTATATGTGGAATTCTTTTTAGAACTATTGTTCTGCATTGCAGCCCCCCCTCCCCGTTGGTTTTGTAAGCCTTCTCCAAAATGGCATGGTTGACCTGACTAGTAATTCAAAGACTCCCATTGATGCATCTGAATTAAAAGTCAAGAAAGCTGGCATCGACAGTGATGATCCCGATGCTGCTAGGACTGAGAACCGATTGCCATGAACTCAAGACAAAGATGTGAGATTGGTTAGTAAATTACTAGATTTGACTTGTGCCTTTTATTTTTGTGCTTTTCTGATGATCTTGCAATATGAAATTGTAGTTGAGCTCATGGTTAAACTATTCGAATGACCCCATAAATGGGAACAGCAAGAGGAATGAGAAATATTGGATCGATGTCCATGCAGTCCAAAATGTTACAACACCTATGTCTAGGAAAAGGGGAGTGAAGCGTCTGAAGGACCGATATCGAAAGATTAAGAGATTGGTTGAATTTTACTGTGCCACATGGAAGAAGGCTAACTCAATATATACTAGTGGACAATCTGATGACCAGCTGAGACAGAAGGCATTGAAATTTTATTTAGAAGACTACAAAGTAGGTCCATTCACCCTTATGCACTACTGGAATGTCCTTAAGGACCAATCTAAGTGGCATGCTGTCTTGCAGGAGCAGGATAAGTCAAAGAAACGGAAGTGCAGCGATGAGGATAAGGTGGAGGACATTGTGGACATCACTGATTAAGGTATAAAAGAACAGAAGCCCAATAGGCAATAAGGCAGCCAAGAAAGAACGCAACGACAAAGGCAAGGTCAAGGCCGATGATACTGGATTAGTTGAAGATATTAAGAATTTCATGGATATCTAGGCCGCTTCTAAAAAATGTCATGAAGAGTTAATTCAAACCCAACAATGCATGTCTGATGGAAAGGTTGAGGCAACAAGGTTGAACTGTTATGTTGGAGACATATTGAACTATGATGAGCAGGGATACTACTAGCATGACAGATGACATGAAAGCCAAGCACGCGATAGGATTGAAGACTCTAAGGGAGAATTTGTTTGGCGCTCCAAATTGAGGTGCATTCACTATCTTTTCCTATGAATGAATTTACCATGATGTATTTAAGTAGCTAAACCATAAGTATGTTGTAGCATTAATTTTCCTATTGTAGCATGCTCTAGCTGTATTTTCCCATGCTCTAGCTATTTGATCAACATGCTTTAATTTCCCTATTTTCCCGTTCTCTAGTTAGTTGATTAGCATGCTTTAATTTCCCTATTTTCCCATGCTCAAGTTGACCGGCATGCTTTAATTTCCCTATTTTCCTATGCTCAAGTTGACCAGCATGCTGTAATTTCCCATGCTTGTTACTGTTGTTACCTATCTAGTTGACCAGTAGCCCTCTTGAGCTCTTCTTACCCCCATATTCTTAAGTTCGCCTCCAAAAATGTCGGATCAGTTCGATGATTCGATAGACCATGCTAGCCTATACCCCTTAGAGAACTTTGAGGCTGAGGAAAATGTCATGTACTCCTTTGCTCAACAGATTGAAACAAAAATTAAAGGCCCATATGGAGGCTGGTCCATCAAGGCGTCAAAGTGCTCCAAGAAGGTACATCAATAGGGATCATGTGGGGACACATGAACAGCTTGTTGCTGATTACTTCGCGGAAGATTCGCTCTACACTGATGAAATGTTTTGTAGAAGATTTCGGATGAAAAGGCCTCTCTTCCTACACATAGTAAGTCTCTAGATGGGTGGTCTAAGTACTTTACTCAAAGGGAAGATTGCACTAGTAAAAAAGGGCTCTCACCGTTGCAAAAGTACACAGCAGCAATCTGCATGCTTGCTTATGGGACTGCTGCCGACACCCTTGATGAGTACTTGAAGGTTGCACTGACCACTGCAATGGATTGTCTGGAGAAGTTCGTGGAAGGGGTTGTTCATCTATTCAAGGACGAATACCTACGAAGTCCAACAACTAAAGATGTCAGCATTAATTTGCTCCAAGTAGGAGAGTCTCGTGGGTTCCCTGGTATGATAGGTAGCATTGATTGCATGCATTGGAGATGGGAAAATTATCCTATAGCATGGAAAGGATAATTTACCCGTGGTGATTATGGATCCCCAACTATGATCCAAGAAGCTGTAGCTTCACATGATCTCTGCATTTGGCATGCATTCTTTGGTTTCGCTGGCTCCAACAATGACATCAATGTGTTGAACCAATCTCCATTATTCATTGAGACTACAAAGGGTGAAGCACCCTGAGCATAATACCTTGTTAATGGAAGGGAGTATGACACAACATACTACCTAGCTGATGGAATTTATCTAGAATAGGCTGCATTTGTGAAAACTATACCTTCTCCCCAATTAGAAGAACACAAGCTATTCTCTAAGGCTCAAGAAGGGACAAGGAAAGACGTAAAGCGTGCTTTTGGAGTATTTCAAGCTCGCTTCAATATCATGCGTCGTCCAGCATGATTATGGAGCCGAAAGACAATTGGAATGTTAATGCAAGCTTGTGTAATTTTGCACAACATGATAGTGGAAGATGAGGGAGAAAATGCTAAGTACCACATTGACTTGAACTATGCTCCTGGGACATCTATTGTTCTCCCATCCGAGGTGAAGGCACCAACGATAACACATGCTTCAATGATGTGTTGCGTAGGAATGCTGCAATTCGCAATCGCTCAACCCATACTCAATTATAAAATGACTTAATTGAGCATATTTTGCATCAGTTCGGTAATAGGCAAAATAATTAGTCGTTCTTGAATATCATGTAAGCTCTTGCATCAATTTCTATATATTTATTCTGTTTTTTGTCAAGATATTGGTAACTCACATCAATTCGTGTTTATTTATTCTACAGATTATGTGGTATCAAGAACTGTCGGTGCATTGCCTTTTGGATATCAACAACTGTTGGTGAAATACCTTTTGGGTCACTTATCTTTTTTTAAGTTTCCTTTCATGTGGTATGAAAAGATGATCCTTCTGTTGTTTGAATGAAATGAGTGCATCTATCTTATTTGTGTATCCTGGAGCATGTTCCAGTTGATCTTAATACGTTGTAATGGTGCTGAATTGGGAGAAGCTATGTTGCTTTATGTGGTGTGCATGGTTGCTGAAATATGGTTGCTTTATGAGCTTGTGGTGGCATGGTGCCGGTTTGTTTCAGTTTTTTGGTGAATGTGTTGATTTAGGTGATTTAGTAACGTTCATTTGATATAGTTGGTTTAATATTTCTAGTGATGCCTGCTACTTAACTCCAAACATGTTGTGTATGGTGCTGGCCACACAAAGAATATTCACAGCTGATCACCATTTTCTTATGTACAAATAGGCATTGAGAACTGTTATAGACAACCTTATATCTAACTCTAACCCATTGAGGGCATGTACAATGCTCCACCTCAGCTATCTATAAGCTGTCTATTAGAAGTGACACATCACATTTTTGCATCTGTACAATAATTAATGAAGAGAGAGGATGTAGCCGTTGCTTGGTGAAGCGACGTCGCTAAACCCACAGCCAGACAGCATGCAATAGCGTACCGGCAGGACAACATGCATGCAACAGCGTACGGGCAGGACAGCATGCAGCGGCATGTACAATACAACATGCATTGTTTTCTATACCATTTGATTAGTGTCTCCGATTAACGAATCGATATCAAAAGTGGGTTTCTGATATTTTTTTTAAACAAAACTAGACCACACTTGCCATATAAATTTTAAAAAATTAATTTTTTTTTATTTTTTATAATCTATTGTTTGTTTTAATTTTTAAAATTTTCATTTCAAATTTATAGCTACTCGATCACCATAGTTTTTAAAGTCCATTGAACTATTTTAAATGACCGTGTAGACAGATAGAGATAACCTACTGTATACATTGTCTATAGAGTTATCTATAGATGACATGTCAATGTTTTATAGACAGCAGCTATCTCTAGCATTATACATACGCTGAAAGAGCTGGCTGTAAGCATTATCTATAGATGATATGAAACTTGTTTGTAGCTAGCAGCTAATTATACCATGGGAGATGCTCCAACGGCTAACCGTTCCTCACGACCACAAGTGACGCTCTCTCGAACCATGCGCCCGTCCTGCGGTCCTGCCCCTTTCACAGCCTCCGTTTCCGACTCCCAACACCACTCGCCGCGTCACTGACGTCGCGGCCAACCAAAACCCGGCCCTACCTGTCATGCTCAACGATCCCGCTAATGACCCTCCTAATCAAATGACACTCAAAAGAACTCTCTCGAAGATCGAAGCCTCCGAAGTCCGAACCCACATGCTCCACCACGCGATATAAAAGTGCGCGCGGCCGCATCCGTCTCATCGCGACCCCCCGAAATCGCGCACATCCCCTTCTAGAAGCTTCCATTCTCCACAACTTGCAGAGAAGGGGAAAAAGGAACAAGAAGGGCGAAATGGAAGACGACTTTGACTTCCCAGCGGCCGGCGGCGACGGCGCGATGGGGGGCTTTGGCGGCGCGGACTACGGATCCATGAGTGACCTCTACGGCCACGCCGCTGCGGGAGCCGGCGCCGGCGCCGGTGAGGAGGAGGAGGAGGGGAGCTACACCGCGGCGATGAAGGTCGGGGAGGAGAAGGAGATCGGGAAGGAGGGGCTGCGGAAGAAGCTGGTGAAGGAGGGCGAGGGGTGGGAGCGCCCCGACGCCGGCGACGAGGTCGAAGGTGCGTGCGGCTCGCCTCTCCGGTAGCATCAGCGAGCGGTGAGATCGGTTGGGGTTGTGCTGAATCGGATGTTGACTTGTGTTTTTTGGACGGATTTCGGTGGATCAGTGCGCTACACGGGGACGCTCATGGATGGCACCAAGTTTGACTCCAGTCGGGACCGCGACGCCACATTCAAGTTCACCCTGGGGCAAGGTAACAGCAGACTCTAGCGATCTCCTCCTCTTCTCTCGAATTTGTGCCAAATTAAACCTTTGTTTGAAGCGACTGCTAGTATTAAGTCACGGCATTGTGTACTTTGTTGCTTTTGAGCACAGTGGATTTAATATTTTACTCATTGGTAGGTTACAACTAGCAGGTAGGCAGTAGGCTTGCGGATAACCTGGCATTCTACTATTCTTGTCTTTACAATGCTCAATGGGTGAGCCATTGCTTTATGTCTTGTTTCACAATTGGGCTCGGGTTATCTGCAGAGGGGAGTGTGTATATGCTCTGCTCAAAGCAAGGATTAATCCAGATTCAATTTGCCATCTTAGTACTACATAAGATTTCAGCAATTGACTTTGACACTTGAATCACCGAGACCATTGGATTTGTAACCGGAGGTTTTATGAGCGCGGGTTTATTTCACCCCTATATGAATGAATCTGTGTTTATACATAGATTAGTAGTAGCAGATCATGCTTTACATTGTTACTACAATAATTGTTGAAATCTGGTTTCTTGTACGATTGGTCATTGAAGTATTTAGAGTCAAATAGTTTATTCTCTCCAGTCACAAAGAAAATGCTCTAGAATACATAGCTCAGATTTGATAGATCTTATTATTTAGAGATCATATTAGTTTCCAAAGTAGAGATTATATGAGATTAGTTTTTTAGAGTAATAGCACTAGTTTAGATTATTTTCTTAGGATCCAAGTCAGTCATCCCTATAAAAGGGATGCCATGTATCCTTTATGAGTTATGCAAGCAATGAAGTTATTTGAGATATCAATCCTGTAGCTAGTGGCTCCAATTAAAGGCTAGGTGTTAGCCTCGACAACAGCTCGTTCTACCTGCATTAAAGGCCGTATCTATCCTTAATTATTGTATGCCTTGGGTCAAGGTTTATGTTTTGGCACTGCAAATATGTTTATTCCAAGAGAATTAATTATGCGCTCTGAATCTGTTTCTCTGGTGTAATTAAATTAATGTAATTTAAACATCGTTTGAAAAACCAAACAATTGGCATGCTTATCTTTAAATTACAAATCAATCATGGTAAACTCTCATTGAGAAACCAATGTTTTCTAAGTTAAGCAATGCTGTTTCTCTAATTACAGGCCAAGTCATAAAGGGATGGGATTTGGGCATCAAAACAATGAAGAAAGGCGAGAATGCTATTTTCACCATCCCACCAGAGCTTGCATATGGTGAGGATGGCTCCCCTCCAGTCATCCCTCCAAATGCAACGCTGCAGTTTGATGTTGAGCTTCTCTCATGGGCTAGTGTCAAGGACATTTGCAAGGACGGTGGCATTTTCAAGAAGATACTAGCTGAAGGCGAGAAGTGGGAGAACCCCAAAGACCGTGATGAGGTTTTTGGTACTGTACCATGTTATCTGCAGTTGTGCCATAATGACTTTTCTGTGATCAAAGTTTTCAAGTTTTACTCTCTTTTTTTGTGCAGTTAAGTATGAGGCACGGCTTCAAGATGGAACTGTTGTATCGAAATCTGATGGTATTGAGTTCACCGTTAAAGATGGTATGATATTTGTTGTTTTATTTGCACTAATACTCTCACATTGATGGGGCAGTTTCTCACTCAGGAATATTCTCTTTTCAGGGCATTTCTGCCCTGCCGTATCCAAGGCTATCAAGACTATGAAGAAGAACGAGAAGGTCCTCCTCACTGTCAAGCCACAATGTGAGTTTGCAGAAATGTAGTTAAGAACGTTTGATGCAGTTTGGCTGTAGAATCATCTCTTTTATGTGTTGTGTGGTGAACAGATGGCTTTGCTGAGCAAGGCAGGCCATCCTCTGGGGATGAAGTTGCAGTGCCGCCAAATGCAACATTGCACATTGATCTTGAATTGTTGTCCTGGAAGACAGTCACTGAGATTGGTAATGATAAGAAGATCCTGAAGAAGATCCTCCAGGATGGTGAAGGCTATGATCGTCCCAATGACTGTGCAACTGTCAGACGTATGAATTTTCTGTTTTGAAAGAATGCTATCTCGAGAATTAAAGTCATGATAATGTTTTTTTATATATTGGAGGTGCATGACGATGTTCTTACTTTGCAGTGAAGCTTATTGGGAAGTTGGAGGATGGTACTGTGTTTGTCAAGAAGGGTCATGATGGTGAGGAGCCATTTGAGTTCAAGACTGATGAGGAGCAAGTCATTGAAGGGCTTGACAAAGCAGTACTTAGCATGAAGAAAGGAGAAGTAGCCTTGGTGACTGTTCCCCCCGAGCATGCATTTGGGTCTGATGAAACAAAACAAGATCTTGCAGTGGTTCCTAATAATTCAACTGTTTATTACGAACTGGAGCTTGTGTCCTTTGATAAGGTAACTGAGCACTAATGTCAGTGTCTTTAACGATTATTGATTGTTTATGAAAATTTAAACCCAACCTTCTATTTTGTGCAGGAGAAAGAATCATGGGACCTGAAGAACAATGCTGAGAAGATTGAAGCCGCTGCTAGGAAGAAAGATGAAGGGAATGCTTGGTTTAAGATGGGCAATTATGCCAGGGCTTCAAAAAGATATGGAAAGGTCAATATTTTAAACCTCTTGCTTAAAATAATCTTAGCATCTGCTTTGCATTAAATTAGTGCTAACACTCAAGTATATTCTGCTTTATATCAGGCTTTGAGTTTCATCGAGTACGACAGCTCCTTTAGTGAAGAAGAGAAGGAGCTGTCCAAACCACTTAAGGTGAGCTGCAAGCTCAACAATGCTGCATGCAAACTGAAACTTAAAGGCTACAAGGAAGCTAAGGAACTCTGTACCGAGGTATCATATACATGAAGTAAAACCCTTGTCAATTACGTGATTCTAATAAGAGATTGCCTGAGCTGAGTATTAATTATGGTGTTCAGGTCCTGGAACTTGACGATGCTAATGTGAAGGCTTTGTACAGAAGGGCACAAGCACACAGCCATCTTGTTGATCTTGACTTGGCAGAGTTGGATATTAAGAAAGCACTAGAAATAGATCCAGACAACAGGTAGTCCTTTTTGAAGGAATCTGATTAGAAATCTGGCGTACTACCAAATACTCCCTCCGTTTTTTTGTTTAACGCTTTTGACTTTTCGACACAACTTTGACCACTCATCTTATTAAAAAAACTATGAAAATTTCATTTATTTTTGTTGTGATTTGTTTTATCATTAAAGGTATTTTAAGTATGACCTATATTTTTCACGTTTGCAAAGGTATTTTAAGCATGACCTATATTTTTTCATGTTTGCACTAAAGTTTTGAATAAGACGAATGGTTAAACACATGTCCAAAAGTCGAAGGCGTCAAAAAAAAAAAAAACCAGAGGTTGTACCAACCTTTTCATAGGGATGTGAAATTTTCTTTGTGTTTATCAGGGATGTGCAGAAGGAGTACAGGAGGCTCAAGGAGAAAGTAAAGGATTACAACAAAAGGGAAGCTAAGTTCTACGGCAACATGATTTCCAAGCTAGGCAAGCTGGAACAAACAGAATCTGAAGTATGTTTCCTCTTCCGGCCACCATTTTCACTTCTTGCTCCTATGCAACAACTTGCATCTTTCTGTTGGTTCACGCTTGTTGCTGTTGCAAGGGCATTGGAAGTCGAGGACCAAGTAAGAAGCATGGGCTACGCCCATTGGCGCCGCTGCTTAGAAGGCTTTTCACAACCGATGGTAGCAAGGAGTCGATTATGTGGCTTGTGCTGAGGCTATTGATCCCAGTGATGCTGGTGATTGCTGTTTGTGCGGCTTACTACATGCAGACCGGAGTTCCTGAGGTAGACTGCATTAACTGTTGACGAGTCTACGATTTACATGTCCGAGTTGCCAAGGGCCTGCCTGCTTGAGTGTTTGTGCCCATTGGGCAACTGTTGCTTGTCGTAAATATGTAATGTGGTGAGTATTTTTTTAGGTATATTTGTTCTTTTACTGTGTTGTCCAAGAGAATAGCGCACGGAATGATATGCCCCTGATTCAGAAATGGAACACAATGAAGTTCCATAGAAAACTACCTACCTGTAGATTTGTGAAGATGAACGAGGATTCGTATAGAAAATAAAATGCATGTAGATGGCTAATGGGACTCAATTGCATGAGCACGGTTAAACCTGAAGATCGTGTCCTAAGCTACAGCTACAATCCGTACAACAAAAATCCAACGGCCGCTTGTGATCAAGAACTCATTGCGACACCCCAAAAATTCAAAAAAAAAGATTGCATCCAAATTCCAGTTACCTTATCCAAATTCGTTGTCCTTCTCAGTTGTCCCTTCTCAGTTGTCAATTGTTAAGATTTATGCCAATGCAAGATCACGAACGACATCAGCAGACAAATGTTTGATAACACAGTTCGGTCTTCACCTACATCGTACGTGGGACTCTGATTATGGACGCTCCTCTCCAAACCATAATATCGCATTACATCGGCTGACCAGATCACGACCACATGCCGACCGCTGACCTCCTCTTGTTTATGCTACTATTATGAAGTCGTTGTCACAGTTACACCAGGGCTGTCCCCCGTTATATAGTGGAGGTCTGGCTAAAGTCCGACTGTAACTCTAAAACAACTCTGTCTATTACAACGCAGAGTCCATGTAACCCACTTTGACCTTCTTGTAAAACAACATAACATTTCTAAACTAGAATAATCAAATATCGAAAATGAAAACTATAAATATCCGCATGTAATCGTAAGAAAATTACCATACGTCGATGTTCATCGGTTCCGTACCGCTAAGATATTCTTGGGTATGCCTCTCTATTATCTTTTTTCTTGTTTGAATTCTGAACAAAGTCTGGTGAAACACAATATTGACTAAGAACTTACTATGCTTGGGGCATTTGTTAAATCAAAACAATATAACTTATGTCGATCGGTACTGATCTTTTTGAAAATAGATTTTCGAAGCATCAAGCTTTTTACTCATATTTTGATGAAGCACGTTTTTATAGTACAAAACGAGAATACTAGTTACGGTATTGTGCATTGTTACAAAAACAGAATATACTCAATGTGTGTCATTGCAGACGTGGTAGCCTTAGGTTTCTTCACCCACCAAAACTACTAGGATTTGTGCTGTTTTGATGTTATTTTGATTTGCATTCCATTTGTAATCATTATAAGCTTACAGCCTTTGGTAAGATGATGTTTTAAGTGGTTTGTATACATCCCATGACGTTGAGTCCGGGATTTTCCCATCATTAATAATAGAAGTTGTTAAAGCACGGTGTCACTTGCCTTGGCTGGTATTCTCTGACGAAGGCCTCTAACACATGGAATAGCAACAATACAGTTCTCACCAAAAAACATTGATCCATGTCAGGCAAAATAATTTGTACATCACATACATGGCTGGAGTTCTATGCCGGAGGCCTTTTTCATGCTGCATAAATTCCACCAAAAATAGAAATCTTGTACATCGCATAACCCTGACCTCTTTCATGCTGCATAAATTCCACCAAAAATAGCAATCTTGTACATCGCATAACCCTGACCAGTGAAAAATGCACAACTCATCCTCACAGAAAATTAAAGAATGTTGATCCAAGTTACGCAAAATAATCTCCAACAAAAGTTGATCAAAATGAAACCTCTCACCTATTCCTACTCATTGCTAGAACAGGCTATCGAAATTATGGACATTTCCCAGCTCTCAGCAAACCCAGCAGAACTGAAGTACGTGTGCTAAGCTGCACTCTCGTAATCAGTATTAGTATCAGGTTATCTGGGTACATCTTGTCACCTATACATGGTTCCTTGTCAGCTCGGATTGCTCGAACTTGCCCCGGTGGAATCTTGGAGGGGTTCTGCTGCAACCAGGAGAATCTCCTCAATCTGAAAGATCCTCTCCAGGGCCATGGCCATCCCCACCTTGGATTGCAGCTTCTTCAGGGCCTCGACGAGCTCGCCCAGCTTCTCCGCCTTCTTCAGCATGGCGGCATCCTGCCGAATGGCGCTGCAGACCAAGCAGATGGAGCTCTCGACGCCGCGCGGGGTGAGGCTCCCTCCAGCGACGCCGCTCACCAGCTGCGCCACGTGCGCGTCCGTCCACCCCGCGGCGAAGCCGCCGCCGCGCAGCGCGCGCTCGAGCAGGAGCAGGCACTCCTCGCCGGCATGGCCGTCGAGGAGGCACCGCAGCAGAGCCTCGCCGGCGGCGGTGACCGCGGCGGCCTCGCCGTCGTCGTCGCCGTCGCCGCCGCCGCCGGTGCAGAGCGCGAGGAGGGCGGCGCAGGCCTCGTTGCGCACCACGGCGTCCTCGACGCCAAGAAGGCCCCGGAGCACCGCCGGCACGCCGGCGTCGGCGGCCCTCTTCCTGAACGCGTCGTGCTCCGACAGGACGGCGGTCACCGCGGCCACCATGGCCATGGTCGCCAGCGGGGACCCGAGCTTCTTGGCCCGCCGCACCGTCTTCCTCAGCTCTTTCGGCAGCTGCTCGTCGGCGGCGAGGATCTCCCGGTTGGGCCTGTGGAGGGACAGGTTGAGGATGATGGCCAGCCTCTCCTCCTCCAGCTCCCTGGACCATGACGCCTTCCACTTCTTGTGCAGGTGTATCAGCTTGGGGAGCAGCTCCTGGCAGTGGGCGAGGCAGGGCTGGCCGCCATTAGAGGTTCTTGACATTACCCTGATGCTGTGCAGAGCCTCCTGCTGCTGGACTGAATGCCTGGAGAGCTTCTCAAGGATCAGTGGCATATCTTCCTCTGAAGGTGATGGTGCCTCATCAATGGCAGCTGAGGTTGGGACAGGAGGAGATGGAAGAGGGATCGAATGATCGCGGCACCATGCGGCGATGGTATCACGCAGGAGGTGGTTAGGGGCTGTCAGCGAGGGCTCTTCGGCCCCTCGGGAGAACCAGTGATGCGAGAATTTGTCAATAGTCTGCAGGCAAAAAAATATGAATGAAGGTAGGAGTCGGAGTTAGTGACAGTGTCAATGAGACTGATCAGTGATTGGTGATTACTATTATAAAGAGAGAACTTAGCACAGCATATTGCACAAAAAAAAAAATTTGGTGATGCAGCTTGAGAAAAACTAATGAATTGTAGGTTTTTTTATCATCTAAAAACATGTCTTATGTAATGAAATACTTGCCAGGCTGAGCATTGCAAAATTTTGCAGATTCATTAGAATTAAACATGGCAGGTCCTTTTTGTTTATCACTTTTATCAGTGGTGACACTCCCTAGGAAACAAGAATACTTCACTGTTGCTGGAAATTACCGCACAGTTTTACTTGAGTAGAGTAGAGAGAACAATTGCAGAGCACCATTTATAAGAATGACCAATGTTATGGATACCGTTTTACTGCTTTCATTCAGTTATTCAGATGTGATCAAATCATACAAGGGGATACATCAGTAGCGTCTTGACCAGAATAATAGCATTGAAAAAAATACGGTAAAAGGTATTATACAAAAGGGAGTGTATAAACAGATATGGATAACTAGCTAACATGGTGGGGGAGGGGGAGAGAAAATTCATCATCACCATAACTAAGAAGAGTAATGTCTGAATAAAATAACCAAGGAGAGTATCTCCAAGAGAGAGAGTCAGTAATTACATCTCCAGACTGCAGGATAACAGGATCAGCAATAACATCTCTCCGGAACTGATCTTCCTGAAACCAATTAGTTAAGGAATCAGTTCCAGCTGAACAAGCAGAGTTACGGCAATTGGCCGATCAATTGAATGCAGTAGAACCAGACGACGAAACCATCCGTGCAGAAGGAAAGATTCAGTACAAGCAGAGATTAACATGAAACAAACTGCGCATAGTGCCACTGCCAGTACAAAGCAAAGCAGTTGATCTTTGCACAAACTTCTCCCATCAAGAAGCAACAAAGAAGACACCCAGAGACCATGGCAAGGCAAAACTGTCAAAGGATGAGGAAGACGAAGCAAAACTCCAGAAGGCCAAGAACTCAAAGAGAGGAGGCCATGGCGCTTACATCACTTCGAGGGCATCTGGACAAGAACATGCTGGGCGTCGCGGGGGCCTCATTCTTGCTGAACGAGACATCCATGAGACCCTTCATCGCCTGCTCCATCTCACTGAACGCCTCGGCCTCGCCATTGCCGCCGGCGTCGGCGCTCTGGATTCTCACCATGGCGCTCTTCATCGCTGCCGCGTAGGCGGACCTGCCCATGTAAGCCGCGCCTTGCCCCTCGGGAGGCATGCGCTCTTGCTCGGTGCCCGCTTCCGATGGGTTCCTGGGCGCGGACGCCAGCGAGGCGGCGGCGGCGACGCGCCTCTCGGCCGCCGGCGACGGAGGCGACGAGGAAGAAGGCTTCTTGGAGCCGTCGGGGCTCTTCTTGGTGGCCTTGTGGACGAGCTGCCTCAACGACGGCGAGGGGCAGGAGAGTCGCTTCGCGGCGTAGCTCCTCTCTATCTCCCTCTCGACGGCCCGGAGAAGCTTCTCCTCCTTGGACATCGCCGGCGGCGGCGCCGTCCGCCCGGTCGTCGTCGAGCAGGAGCTGATCGTCGGCGTCGCGGCCGCGTGGGCCAGACGGTCAAGCTCCCTCTGGAACATCGAGGGCAGCGACCCCGATGGCCCCGCGGAGGAGGAGCTGCCGGTGCCCGCCATTGCTTCCGTCGCCTCCTCTTGCAATGACGAGGAGGAGGTGGACTGGAGGAGGAGGAGGAGGAAGAGGGTTGGGTTGCAATGGTGGGTGTCTGGGTTTTGGAGGGAAGAAGAGGCAACGGTCGGGGGCTCACGCACGCACGCAGAACAGATAAATGAATTTACGTAAATAACTCTGGGGTTTTGTGGTGTCTATGACTATCAGTTTGAATCATGATTTTTTGCAGTACAACGGAAATGAGACATTATTTCTTTTGGAATAATAGGAAGAATAAGAAAGGTGTGACCGTAAGAGAGCTCCTTCCAGTTCATTGGAGAAAAAGACATGGTTTTCGTTATATCTTTGTTTGATGCAATTGGAAAAAAGGGATAAATCTTCTTTTCAAAAATAAATTCATTGGAGGAAAAGAGTTTGTACAATATGATTTTGAGCTGGGCAATAATTTTTAGAATTAATCATTAACCAGGGGACAATATAAGGAGGTGCATAAAGCTGTAAATTTCCTTGTTGATTAGAAGAGAAGCAAACGCTTACATATAGTGGCAACAAGATTTTGTTTATACATGTCTTTTTGAGCAAAAGAGTAGGATCGCTACCATTTCATTTAAAGAAAACAACTGTACACCGTACAAGAGGTTGAGAGAGAGAGAGAGAGAGAGAGAGAGAGAGAGAGAGAGAGAGAGGGTGCAGTTGGGGACAGGGAGAACAACTAAAAAGAGGTAGCCTTTAGGATCTAAGTTTGAGGCTCGGCCCCACAAGGCGATCCCACCTAAGGCCTTCTACACAACTTGCTGAGCGGAGAGGTTAACCTGTTAAAAGAGCCAACGGTTCACTTCCTCCTAGATATTCCAGACAGTGTATATGATGAGGTCATTGATTTCCTGCTTGGTATGCTTCAACAGACCTTTGATTGCTAGATCCAACCAATACAAGAAGCTCGAGGAGGTGGGGCAAGCAACGATTTGGTGGTTGACGTGAATGGTTTCCACCCAAACCTCGAACGCGAAGGGTCAGTGACCACATAGATGATTAAAGGCCCCGTAGCCCGTGGAATATAAGGAGCAGTGAACTTGGTAGAGCTAGCTCTTTCTGGCAAGCATATCTGATGTGTTGATTTTGCGGTGCCCTAGGGACCACATGAAAAAATGCAATAATTTTCAGCCTTAGCGTCCAAATAGCCGGTGCTAGGTAGCTAGGGATGCAAATAGCCGGTGCTAGGGATGCTACCAAGGAACTGGCCATGGTAGGCTGACGAGGAGTAGACACTTGAAGGCATGAGGACCCAAGTGATGTCATCATCTGAACTAGGGTCAAGGGAAATTGGGTGAATAAGCTATCAAAGCCGGATATATTTTTGAAGTTGGGTGAGACTCACGGATTCAATCCACCAATTATTATGGAGTTGCGACATGACGATGTGATGCTTCATTCTGACAATTCTATAAAGGTTCGGTGCTAGGTGGCAAGGCGCAGAGCCGTCGAGCGATTGTGCTAGAAGTCGGTTTTGGTGCCATTGTCGACCGAGATCTGTGTGGCCGCACAAAAGAGTTTGTCTCATCACAAAGCACGGGGGTGTTTATTCATGGTTCGTCGGCAGATTTCCATTCGTACCAGATCCAACAAAGACAAAGGGCTCGGCCGAATATAAGAAGGTCTAGGATGCCTAGGGTCCCCCACCACTTGGACTAGCAAACTACATCCCAGTTGACTGGTGAGTGGCTACTCGGAGCATCATGAGTGTCCTTTCAAAGCAAGGAAAACCTTATTTTGTTAATCTTCTTGACGACCCATATTGGAAGTCTGAACACCGTCAAGAAGTAAGTCGAGATTGTAGAAAGGACCATTTTGAGAAGAGTTAACCGACCAGCATTAGATATGAGGGATCCTTTCCAAGAGGGGAGCCTAGCGCGTACTTTGTCAATGAGAGGAAGGAAATGGGATCGTTGAAGCTTCCTTGTGTGGAGATATTTGCAAGGGCCGTCACAAAGCCCAAGGAAGGTTCAAAGGATTTAGTCAAGATCTACATTCTGACAGCTGATGGGTAGACTACCCATTTGTTGAAGTTGGTATGCGAGCCAGAGATTGAACCAAACGCCTCCAAAATGGACAAAATCGCCATGAGCGTGTCTCTAGAGGGGTTGATAAAAATGGCAGCATCAGCAGTGTAAAGAGATGTGCCCGTTGAGAGGGTTCCATTGTGGGTTGGATTTTGAAGCCCCTCAACTGCAGTGAGTGGGAAAAGGCATTGAATTGGGACAATGGCTAGAATGAAGAGCATAAGGGAGATGAGGCCACATCTTTTATTCGTTCGGCATGCCAGATTTTTGCCCCCTGATCCCGTTCAACAAGACGGAGGAGGAGGCCAAGCCAAATAAGATGGAAATCCAATTTCTCCACCTCTAGCCAAAACCTAGACGTCCAAGAGTTCCAGTAGCTTCAGTGCACCAAGTCAAAGGCCTTGGTGAAGTCTAGCTTCAGGAAGAGGTCAGGAATTTTGTGCTTATGAAGGTCGTGAAGAACATTTTAGGCGTAGAGGAAGTTTTCTTGAATGCACCTTTTTTTATGAACACACTCTAAACTACAGAGAGTATGCGGTCCAGATGTGGGGCTAGCCTGTTTGCCAGAAGCTTAGTGATTAGTTTACTAAAGCTACGGATGAGGCTAATCGGGCGGTAATCAGAACCGCTGACAACCTATCTTTTTTTTTTTTGCAGAAGCACTTTGTTCACCGCATTGCGAAAGTTGAAATGGGAGCCCACTTGGTTGTGAAAGAGGGTGAAAGCACAAGCCAGGCCAACCTTTATAATGTCCCAGCTGGATTCAAGTAAGAGCTCGGTGAAGCAATCAAGACCTGGCGCTTTGCTTGGGCATGGAAAAGACCATTTGCTTGATTTCCTCTTGTTTAAAAGGGGCTTCAAGGTCCGACGGGTCCTGAGGCACACAACCTAACCCATCTCAAGAAAATGGTTAGACCTGATTAAAGGACTGACCAAGGTGCCCTTGGAAGAAGTGGTTGCATTCATTCTGTTTGTCGTGATGGGAGGTCGCCATTCAAGTTGGGGATTCAAGGGAGTGAATGAAGTATTTACGTTGTTTGGAGTTGGCCCAAAGATGATTTTTTTTTTGTTGGCATCCCCTTATTTGATCCACCGAATGTTTGCCGAATGCGAGCCTTTTCTAAGACCCACAGGCCAAGACATCTAGGGCCTGTTTGGTACGTAACCCTCATTGGCCATGCCAATGAATGGTCATGACCAATTGAGGGCATGACCTTATGTTGGTAAAATTTGTGTCATTTGGTTTATTGTCAATTGAGGGTAGTCAAATGTTGGTAAAATCGGTGATATGTTTGGTTGATTACCAAATAATAATGTGCCAATTGTTCTTATGGTCAAATAAAAATAATATAAACATACATAAATTTTAATAAATTTAAAAATATGTAAATGAAATTGATTTTAACATTCGAAATAGAACATAAAAAATGAGAAACCATTCCAAAAAACAAAAAAAAAGAATAAAAATTCAAAATATACCTAATAAATTGTAAAAATAAAAAATAAAAACTATAAAAATGGGTTGGTTAGGATTTTACATGAATTACAAAATTTGTTTCACGTAATTTGCATACTATACAAAATAGATATGAAAATTAGAAGATAAAATTAACTAAAATGAACTGCATGGCTAGCTACTAGCTAGCACTTCTGCTGCTCTCCGCAGTGAGTGTGAGCGATTGTTTTGGCGAGATGGCGAGGGATTTGCTCACCATGGTTTTGGCGCAGAGTGCAATCTGCAAAATTTGGCATGGCTAGTTTTTCCATTGGCACATCATTTATTGGCTAGAAACCAAGCGATAGTCAAATCATCTTGGCGAGCCAAAATTTGGCATGGTAAACGAGGGCTACGAACCAAACACACCCTAGCCTTTAGGAGCTGGCGAAGCCCTAGTTCTTGCTGGGAGTGCGGAGTTCCTAGATGTGGTATAGAAGATAGATTAAGGTGTTGGCAACGTTCATCTGTTCTTGGGTGTTGTCGATCCAAATTTTTGCCCACGAGGAGAGTGCTTTTGTAGTGTGAGACAACTTGATATGGATAACGCGGAAAGCGTTGCGTGGGGAGATCGGTGGCCCAAGCTTCCTGGACCGTCTGCAGGAAGCATTCTACCATAGGCTAGTAATTTTCAAATCAGAAGAACCGGGCAGGATGGTGTGGGGGGTCTCCGAGAAGCATAAGGGTGAATCAATCAATATCAATAGAAGTACAAAGCCGAAGGGAATTATCGGTGTCTCGCCACGTGGCTCGCTCCCTGCCCAGCGCTCGCTCCGCAGCTCGCTCGCGTGCTCGCATCGCCTGTAAGCGACCCACGCGCTGCTCGCTTGCCGGCTCGCTCGCCACGTGCCTCGCTCCTATATTAATAGATAAGGCCACCAGCTAATAATTAGAAGGGGTTAGGTAAAAATTCTGTAGGGACCCGATTTTTAGGTCAAGTCCTGTTGTGTATTTACCTGTTCAAGTCCCTAGATCAGTAGCTTGAACACACAGACATACAGTTTTGGATCACAACCAAAGGCGCATAAAAACAGAATTATTAAATACTTGCCAACATGGCATAATTACAATAAGTCTTTGAGCACCACAACCCTTACATCAAAAAAACCGCGGAAGTCTTATTACAATATTCACATAGAAACCACAGGAAAATGAGTGACGTCCCACAAACACAGGAACACTGGAGGCGCAGCGCTTAGATAGCTAAAACTCATCGTCTTGAATTCCAGCCGCAAATCCATTGTCTTCATAGTACTCTTCCTCCGGATACTCCTCCGATGGTCCAACACCTACTCGTTGAAATGAGCAGCCCGCATGAAAGGCGGGAGTGAGTACGCGAATACTCAACAAGCGAGGCTGACTAAATGCAACTAAGGCTCCAAAGGAATGGGTTTACGGGTCATTTTTGCATAAAGCTAGCTTTTCAAAGGTCTTTCCTATATTTTGAAATATGAGGAAAAATGTGATTAAAACAAATATTTTGTTTTCAATTTCTTTTCTTTCCTTCGGCCGTAGCTGAAATTTTCCAAGTGGCTAGATCATGGTTCCTCGCCATGAACCTATACCCTCATCACTCACAGTTCCCCAATGTGAGGAGAGTAAATCAAATCTCTTTTGAAAAAACATTTTGAAAATCGAAACGAACACTACCAAAGAGGCAACTCCCCGTCGTCCGCCCTTGACCATGGGCATGGCTGTTATGACAGTTTAACACTCTGCAGAGGTTGCACGCTTTACCCACGAGACAGGATTTCCCGGGCCAAAGGGTCTTCCTGACAAGGCCTTTGGCAGTCTTCCTCCTAATCCGATAACCCCGCTCCCAACAGCACAACAGTGGGTACCATTGGCCTCGGCTTAGTACCACACTGGACTGGCTGCGGGTTGCACCATTAGCCTTAGCATAGTACAACCCAAGACCATTGCCCTCAGCATAGTCCCACCGGATGGGCACCGAACTAGGATTCCAAAAGCTACTAAGCTAGGGCCTGCCCACACAAGCACTCATGGTCGCATTGTAGTACTTAGCTCGACTACCACAAGAAATCGGTCCTTAACGATCGGGTTGGGTCCAACACTTGACCCAATCTCGTGCAACATTGACCGCAGCATAATGCACACCTCCTTGCATCCGGCCACCCCAATCAGATTTGGCTAAAATACCTTTTTACCCTCGATAGCTCCCCACTATCATCTACACCCATTTAAAAAGGCGACATGTTCAACTGTCTTTTCAAAACACACGTAGTTCATCGGCATAACAATTTAAACAAGTGCAGATAGGCAAATTGCAGTTCTAAGCAGTTCTAATGAGAGAAAAACCTAATTTCAATGGAGATTACGTAAGCCTAGATATTAGTCCTATGGCAGCAAGGAATGTTGAAGTATGAACTAAATAATTATTTGGGATTAGCTACTCTAGTTAGATAGCCAATTTTACTGTTAACATACATGCATATTTCAGAAAAACATCTAAAAAGGCATTATAAAATAGTAGGTAGCAAGGTTCATCACTTGCCTTGATGGGTACAATTCTCACAATCATCGGCAACGTCATTAAATTGTACCAAATCGCCCGATCCTATCGAACGACAAAGAGGTAGGACAAATTCAACAAAGCGCAAAAGCCAAAAATAGATGAATGCAATGCATATGAAATATTTACAGCAGGTTGTTTCTATTCAAAAGAAATTTTTAAAACTGGTTTCACATTTTTTTAATTTTTAATTTTATTTATAAAAATTGTTACAGAAGTTAATCAAGAATAAATTCTCCAAAAATTAATTTTTAACAAAACAGTACCAAAATTTTATGACAAATACTATGCATTTTTACAAACCTATAAAAATTAGTTTCACAATTTTCTGAGCTATAGAAGATTTTTAAACAATTAAATGAACTTAGCTATTTTTTTTTTGTAAAATATCAAAATACGAAATTAAAAAAAGGGCCGCCTCGTGGGCCTTTGGCCTGGCCCAAAGGCTAAAAAGGGCGCGCTGGCTTCCCTCTCCCTCCCGATAGAGAAACATAGGAGGGGGAGGGTGCTACGGCAGCCGGCGGGAGTGACGGCTCTGGCAACGACAGTGGCTAGAGGCGGCGCGGTGGAGCAAGGCGGCGGTGCGGGGATCGGCAGGGGCGATCACGCGGCGCGGCGTGCAGCGGTGGAGCACGGTTACGGTGGCGGCCAAAGTGAGGAGGTGGGGATCTTCGTGGGGGTGAGGGAAGGCTCATGGTGGCGGCGGCATGGCCAGGGAGGCAATGGCACGGCGACGTGGCAAAGGGGCTGCGGCGGCGGAGAAGGAGGCCGTGGCGGTGCTCCGACGACGGCGGTGGCTCGGGGCCAGCCTGGGCTACATCCACAGAGGCAGAGGGAGGGTAGGAGCTCACCGCAGACAATCGATTTGGAGTACAGCAGAGCTGTTTTGGGGTTAGCAATGGAGCTCGGTTTGGGGTTTTTACAGGGCATTTGGTGACGAATTGCATGGCAAAATGGCTCAAATTGATGGCTTAGCAACTGAATAAACCGAAATGGAGTGATGGGCAGAAGTTTTGGCCATTAAAACTTCAGTTGCAAGCTCTTGATCTCCTTCTTCATGGTGTCTTCAATGGGGAATCCAAGGTGGCTGCGAAATTCCTTTAATTTTCAGAGGTGATTTTCGGGAGATTTTAGCAATTTCCAGTTACTAGAAAAGGATTTTATTAATTTTTTAAGTAACATACTTATTTTTGGGTTTTTAATTGGAAAAAGTCTATATTACACCCTGAACTATAGTGCTTCGCTTACTTAACTCCCTGAACTACAAAACCAGATATTCTAGCCCGCAAAACCAAAGAAAAGGTGCAAATAACCTCCTGTAGGTGGTTTTGAGGGTGGTGTCGCACACGTGGCAATTGACGTGGCAGCCCAATTACAAATAAACAAAAAATTAAAGAGTGGGACCCTGTCGTAAGTCTCTATCCTCCAACTTCCTCTCCTTCTCTCCTCTCTTCCTCTCCTCTCTCTCCTCTATCTGCCTCTCCTCTCACTGGCAGCACTGGACTGACATGGCGGGCAGGCAGGTTGCGTGGGAGGCGGCGGCGAAGCGAGGCGGCAAAGCGGCGGCGAGGTGGGAAGGCCGCGGCCGGCGCAAGTTGCGGAGGTGGGGGAGGAAGAGGATGCTGGAGGTCATGGCTGGCTCGGGTTGCACAGGTCGTGAACGCCTCCTCTAGATCCTGGGCCACCACTGCCGGTGAGCCATCGCCATGGACGCCGGCAGCTAGATCTGTCTCAGCTGGAACTCCATGTGCCCTGATGCTTGAGAGGAGATGGCAGCAGCTTTGGGAGGAGGTGGAGCCGGCGCTGGGGAGGAGGTGGAGCCGGCGCCTACACTGGGGAGGAGGTGGCGGTGACTATGCGAGGAGGCGGTGGTGGATGTGGGAGGAGGCAGCGGCGGCGCTGGGGAGGAGGTAGGCCGGCGTCGATGCTGGGAGGAGGTGGTGGCGGCGGCTGTGGGAGGAGGCAGTGGCTGGGAGGAGAGAAAGAGAGAGAGGTAGTGAAAGGGTGAAAAAGCAAAGCATATAGCCATGTGGGCCCGTATGATGACACGTATGATTACACAGTGAAGTATATACCCATGTGGATGCCACCTATGCGAAACCACCCTCAAAACCACCTCCAGGGGGTTATTTGCACCATTTCTTTGGTTTTGTGGGCTAGAATACCTGGTTTTGTAGTTCAGGGGATTAAGTAAACGAAGCACTATAGTTCAAGGTGTAATATAGACTTTTCCTTTTTAATTTATAAATTAATTCTTTAAGGAATGCTCATGCATGAGTTTTTAGTTTTGGAAAAATGAGGATGTTACATATTCAGTAAAATTATGACACACCAGAGACTCGATAAATAAAAGCGGCTTCGTGATTGGGAGAACAACGAGACAAACATAAGTACCCAGTTTTAGTACAATCAATTTACTTAGATTGAGCCAGCAGTTGTGAAGATACTAAAGTGTTTTAACTTCGGAGCTCGAATGATCCACTACTACCGGGTATCTGCTAAAAACTCCAGATAGTTATGGTCATCCCCGGTTGGGCTTTACTGATCTAACCCGGACGTGGCGGAATACAACCATATAGGCAGGGCTATCACCACCTGACTACTTACGACATAACTCATGGGGCCTAGGTGCAAATGAGTCAGTACTAACACCAGACACCTCATATACGATTAATACCAATAACTTCCTCCGGGAACCTCAAGGAAACACCTAGACTTAGATAACTAAGCTAGCTAAGTCCAAACTCAACTCCCGCGAACTTAAGCAGGGCTCTCTTAATTACACACCCATAAAGTAATGCGGAAATTAAATGCTCAACTAAAATAAATAAATAAGACTTGTATTATTAATACGGGAAAGTAAAGATAAAAGAGCTTTACCAAACTCCCGAGGACTCCTCCGGAACTCCGAGGTAAGGCTCGACTCGACTCTAACTCCCAAGAACTAGCCTACTTACTTATGATACAATGAGCTCTTCAAATGGTGGTGTGTGTTACAAATGTGAGTGTGGGGTCTATTTATAGTGTCCCGGGACTAATCTCCTCTTGACACATGTAGGGACACGTAGTGGCTTGGCAAGAGAAGAACTAGCACCAAGAAGCCGAAAGGAGGAGGTCGGGCAGCCTAGCTGGGCCGATCGGCCTGGGGAGGGCATCCGGCCTGAGGTGGCTACTTCATGACACCTTCATGCTCAGGATCCCCTTTGGATGGCTTGGATATTTTCCCTAATGCCGGTTGGATGCATCCTAGGAGGTTGGAAGTTATCTTGCATGCTAAGTTGCCATGTCATCCCTTGGATGTAACCATCGTTGAATGGATGGCATAGATCAACTCCTGTGATATCCCCCAGATTATAGAGAAATTGCAGTGCATTTAGCTGACTGTGGGGCCAGACGGTTTGGTGAGGACGACCGGCCTAGCCAGGTCCATCGGGCCCACCTTCATCCCATTTTGGCCCATTTTCTATGTATTTCCCTGTAAATGCAGAACCCACTAAAGCTTGTGGAAATTATTAGTTTAAAGCTAATCTAATTCATGAAATGATGATTATACTCACTTTACCAGAATGTTGGCATATGAAATTAGACTTTAGAGACCACCAACACAACCGCAGAGCCCTCCAAATTAAGCCCTTCCATATTGAGCAGTGAGGATTGGGGGACTCCAGCACTGAGGCAACCATAGGCAGGCAACCACAGGCTTCAGCTTGGATAGTGCGTTCAATGGCGAATCGTCGTCACTCGAGTTAGCATCTGCGACGTCAAGCCAAGAATCCGCACAAGGCGAGCACAAGGGCTAGGGAGACATAGCACGGATCAGGGCAAAAGAGGAGGCCGGTGCCTTGTCACTCACCAGTCACCATTGATGAGGGCACCAGCCTCAAAATGCCGCCACTAGGGTTCGCCGGGAGAGTATGGTCCGACTCCCCAGTTGAAACTCCAGTGTTGTGTAGAGACCTCAGTCGGGGATGCGCGCTGATGGTGGCAACACTCTACACCAATAACACGCGTGGAGTGTCGCGGCCCCTTGGAATGGCAGCTGAGTCTTAAAATGGAGCGTCGCGTAGACTAGAACTAGAGGGAGACCGATCGGCCCCGACTCTTGGGAGCTATGGAAACATCTTCGTCACTGTTGGAGTCCTAGAGACTGTAGGGCATTGATAGCGGCGACGGGGCAGGGTGGACTTCTTGGACTTTTGTCATCGCAGGGGCCTTCACCATGAATAAATCTGTGTTTCCTAGTACAGGTAGGAGATGGGAACATAGGGACTTGGCCCGGCCCTCTAGAGTGGTTTCTAGGGCAGCAATTTCATCGGCGTCAGAGAGGGCACCAGTGGCTAGATAATGGATCCTGGGGATGAACTTTGGCCTTGTCATCCAAGCCTAGCAGTTGAGGGTTGTCATTTCCTCACGACAGCGAGTGCTCACCTCAATACATTGGAGGGCGCACATGCTACCAAGTATGATCTCCACTGCTCACTCCGCCCATGCAAGCTGGGGAAGTTCTCCAAGCTTTGCTGCCAAGGATGCTCTCCACTGCTCACTTCGTCCAGGCAAGTAGGGGAAGTTCTCTAAGCAAAGCCTGACCCTGAACAATAGTATGACAAAGACATTGACCGAGCACGGAAGCCTAGGCAAGATCTCGATGTCGATGTTGCCAAAACAAAGCCCACCCTGAAGATGGCCCAATAAAAGAAGGAGGCCGCATGAAAATGGACGAGGAAGTATTCGGTAAAGTGCTTCATGATGGACGCCTTCTCCCAGGATGCACTGGAGTTGATGATTGCCAGGTGCGCATCGCTGATGGTCTCCGCTGACGTTGGTTGTTCCAGCTATGGAGGATAGAAATGGCGTACTGGGATTGGAGAATCTTAAAGTAGTCAATCATGTCGGGCGAGGTGATGAGGAGGCTAGAGGTTTTGCATAGACAGACATTTGGATCACCAACGCGGGAGCACTTCGAAGGAGGAGCAGCGCGATGCCTACCCACTAAGGTGGGTGACGAGGGGGTGGGTGGGTGGATGCGATGACAGGAGTGGTGGATGGACTTGCACTTGAAGGAGCCATGACCACTACAACGACAAGACAAGCACCAAGCCGGGTCTCTACAGGATGCAATGCGATGATCCGAGGCTAGACATTTGGAGCAGCGATAGCGATCGGTAGGTGGATGGCTTGAATACTACTGGAGGCATGCTTAGGTGGAGACCGGGTGGGCTGTTGTTGGCAGACTCTAAAGTCTAATATAATATGCCAACATTACGGTAAAATGGGTCAAATCATCATTTCATGCACTAGATTAGTTTTAAACTAATAATTTCCACAAGCCACCATGTGTCCCTACACGTGTCAAGAGGAGATTAGTCCTGGGACACTATAAATAGAACCCCACACTCACCTTTGTAACATACACCACCACTTGAAGAGCTCATTGTATCACAAGTAGAGTAGGCTAGTTCTTGAGAGGTAGAATCGAGTCGAGCTTTGCCTCGAAGTTCCGGAGTAGTCCTCGGGAATTCGGTAAAGCTCTTGTATCTTTACTTTCCCGTATTTTTATATTTATAATACAAGTCTTATTTACTTACTTTAGTTAAGCATTTACTTTCCGCATTACTTTGTGATTGTGGAACTAAGAGAGAAAGATACCCCTGCTTAAGTTCATGGGAACTGAGATCGGACTTAGCTAGATTTGCTATTTAAGTATGGATGCTTCCTCGAGATTCCCGAAGGAAGTTATTGGTATTAATCGTAGACGAGGTGTCTAGGGTTAGTGCTGACTCATTTACACCTAGGCCCCATCGATTGTGTGGTAGGTAGTTAGGTGGTGATAGCCTGCCTATCCGGTTGTATTCCACCACGTCCTGGTTATCAGTAGAGCTCAATCGAGGAAGACCATAACTATCCGGAGTTCTTAGCTGATAGCGGGTAGTAGTGGATCTTCTGGGCTTTGAAGTGAACTTAAACATTTTGATATCTTTGTAATTGCAAACTCATGCTAAGTGACTTGTTAGGATTAAAAACTAGGAACTTATACTCATCTCGTTGTATTCTCGATTACTAAGCCTCTCTTATTTATCGAGTCTCTAGTGCGTGTCATATTCTTTCCTGAATATTTATTTTACCTAACCCCGCTAATTATTAGCTGATGGCCTTACCTACTATACGAGAGGTATTCTCATTTACTGATATATTTTATCCCACTTCGCTGAGGAAATACGATACCTTGGAATACTCCTGGGTGAAAATGTTAGAAGGTGTTTCGTGCGTTTGCGGAGTTTTGACAATATAATTTTTGAGCATAAGAAACACCAACAATTGCCATCCCTGTGGCGTGGAGTGAATGCATGTAGGCGTGGAACGGGCCTCTACGTTGGTGTGGCAAGGGCGCAACTTAGTCGTCGGAGTCAGGGGTGGAGTGAAGGCGCTAGAGGAAGCCGAAAGGGAGATCTGCACGGGGCGGGAGGTAGGGAGAAAAATACAACATGGACAGGAGGCGGATCCGGGGCCTCAACCACGGGATCAGACCAGGCATTGAATTAGGGTTGCTTGGAAGACGCGTAGGCAACCAGACCTGGCGATCCCATGTTAACTTCAAGGCCCGGAGATCTTGAGGATCTTGGTGGGCTGACTAGCCATAGCTCGCCAAATCGGGGCCCACCTGGCAGCTTCAAGCAGGGTTGCATGGGCGGGGTTTTCCATGCCGGTGACGACATTGGGTGGAGCGAACAATCGACAGATAGGCCACGATACAGAGTCTGACAGCTTACAATTCATACAACCTAATACAAACTACTAAAATTTATTCCACGGGCAAAGGTTGTAGAACATGCACCCTACTCTTTGGAGTAATCTTTGTATTCTTCCTCCTCGTAGTCCTTGTCCATGCCATCGCAGTGGGAGTCGTAGTCAGGCCTCTATTCAACTGATATTTTGAAAAAAGACAGGGTTAAAACAAGCGTGAGTACAAATGTACTCAGCAAGTACAAAAATTATGCAAGATGAAACTTAGTCGCATCATCCCGGCGTACCTAGATCTCGAAGTCTTACCCTAAAATTCTGCTTGTCGAAGTCTTCGAGAATCTCCTCGAAGGTCACCCTCGCCGCCAATGTTGAATCCATGGAGCTTGTAGAGGCTGGCCACTATGCCTATGGGGTGCTCAGGGATGCCGGAACAGGAATTTGGCCTCTCCCTCCCCATCTCCCTCTACCTCCGTTGGATGGAGCCTTTGACATTACCGCTCTCTTGGCACCAGTGAGTGACCGCAGGGGTGAACCTCTTGAGTTCTTGTTCCTTGAGCTACGACGGCGGGGAAGGGATTTCAGACTTTCAGTAGTTAATTTCTTGATATCTGAAAGACTGTTCGATTGAAATAGACCTGTTCATGGGCAACCTGGCCCGGCGAGCTCGGCTTGTAAAAGCCTGACCTGGTCCAGCCAGATCGGTGCACTGGGTAAGGCTCAGGCCTCAGTCTAAAGCCCCGGGCCGGGCCGGGCCGTGCTCGAGCCCGAAAAAATGCGCGTTAAACCATGGCCGGGCCAGGCTTCTGGGTTTTGAGCTAGGCTTTCGGGCTTCAAGACCGAAGTGGAGGCTCGAAGCGTCAAGCCAGGCCGGGCTCAGGCTTGGTCCCGCGGAACCAGGCTTTTCCAAGCCTGGCCCAACCAATGATCAGGTCTAGGTTGAAAGGTGTCCAAATTAGAATAGAAATGAGAATTGATACAATTGTTGCCATTTAAAAAATACAAATTTCGAAGATGTCTTTATAATGTTGTCATTGTCACAATGGGGCTGAGCCGCTCCCGAGTGGAGCGGTATGGGTAGCTGTTGCCCCAGGCAGGAGCGGCACTCCAGTTGTCGCCTCCCGGGAGCAGCATATTGTGAAACTTCTTCTACTAGGAGCGACTCGTCCCGCTAGGGACACGTGGCGACCTCACACGGGATGACTAGGGTGGAGGGGTCATTGCTGCTTGGACGGCTGCACACTACGCTCATTTGAGTCCTTATCATCCCCACGCAAGAGAAAGAGAGGAGAGAGGGAAGGAATGGAGGCAGGTTACTGCAACGAAGCTCTGTCGGAGATCCTAATGACCAATATGTTGTTGTTTTGTCTGTAAATTTTGGGGTTAATTTTAAAAACATGGTAGCATAAGCAATATACTACAGAAACATAATGACGGATAATAATTTAGGGAATTGTCTGAAAAATGCGTAAATTTGCCGACAGTAAGAAAAATATTGTGGAGTAGATAAGATATTTTAGTGTTAATTATAAATAATGTTTAAACCATGATAGGATATCCATCATGATATGGTATCTTATTTTAGGTATTAGACACGCTATTTTTAGATAGTGAGATAAAAGTAGGGGAAATAGGAGTTTGTAAGCAGCAATATTGTGGGAGATATTTTGGTCCGTTGAAAAATAGATGAATTTTTCCTTACACAGTACGGGGAGATTTTTTTTTTACAGCTTATTTTGATGATGGAGTAATTAGAGAAGGTCCGAATAGAGTGGATCTGAGTCGGTTTGCTCAGATTGGCACTAGCCATCCGGACACTTAAGAGTTTGAGTCTGGAAGAGCTTCACGATTGGATGTGCTACCTTTTTGGATTGGACCCTTTGAAGCAGTGGTGGGCCTAATGTAAGTGCATCTTAGATACTAATTGATTTTGGTGATTAATGACATTATAATATTGATCTAATAAGCTTCAATGAGTGATGAACATGTTTAATTGACAAAGGAAGTTAATATACTTGGTATACTCCCTTTAGAAGAAAGAGAATAGATCAGCTTCTTAGGATTATTATTTTATAGATTTTATTTGAGTCATAAGGATAAAGTCCTTAGGACTTTATTTAAATCCTAAACCCTAAAGGCAACACTCCATGCCTCTCGGCTGCATATAAGGTACTCTGCAATGATGATTGCGTACATCTAAGAAAAGTACCAGAAGGCCTAACATCACTTGGCCACATAGATCGATGATAGTCAAAACAAGTTCAACATTTGGGTAATGTGCAAAGGGAGCGAAGGTGGTTGCAACATGCCTGCTCCTGCCAACTGCATTGATCCCCATTCCGCCTGTCGTAAATCCCGAAGGATTTGTTTCCATATATCCCGACTGCCTTGATGCACATTCCACCTGACCGTTTGGCAAAAAATATAAATCCTGCCAGTTGAATTTGCGGGATTTATATCCCGCCTGATGGAACAACGATAGACGTCTATTTATTTAATTTTAATTAAAGAAATATTATTTTTTTATTTTTATAAATTAAAAAAATGAAATCTGAAAAAAAAATGACTTACGGATAGGGGTGGCCACGAGCTGAGCTTGAGCGAGCCAAGGGCTGGCTTGGCTCGGCTCGCTCACTTCAGGCTTGGCTTGGGCTCAGCTCGGCTCACTCGCTTCAGGCTTGGCTCAGGCTCGACTCGTTCACCATACGAGCTAGAGAAAAGGCTCGGCTCGAGCTCGTTCAAAGCTTGGGCTGGTTCGTGAGGGCTCGCGAGCTTGAACAATTTTGGGCCTTTGACAACCTTTGTTGGGTTGTGTTTGCGGTATGTCTTATTGTATGCAAGCAGGTGGACCAACTATTACTGATGCGGGTTGAACATATACCTATAAATTCATGAATCCACAAGTTATGAGCAAGCCACGAGCGAGCCAACACTAGGCTCGACTCGACTCGTTTTTTAACTGAGCTACAAAAAAAGCTCAACCTCGGGCTCGTTGACCTACAAGCCAAGCTCGAGCCGAACCAAAACCGAGCAAGCTACGAGCAGCTTGCCAGCTTTGAGCCAGATTGCCATCCCTAGTTATGAATGCATTGCGATGGAGCCACCCGGCAAGGTGGCTACTTACCTAAAACTTAGAAGAGAGAACATAAATTTTCTATACTTTTTGGAATTTTTCTATATCAAATATTCGAAAAAAATAAATCTCAAATTTTGTCAACCAAAAACTTGGTCTATCAGCAAAATTTCAGACAAGTCTCTTTTTTTTCCAAATTTAAATGCACCAACCTTTTTTTTTACCATAGATTTTTTTTTACTATACCTCACCGATAACAAACAATTCTATTTACATGGTTCTAGCTGCCCAAAATAATTAGCTATTCCTTCACCTCATACATGTTCAATCTAAACATACATCTTTGGTTTAGATTTACAGTATAAAATACAACTTTTCTACAGTGTTTTTAATAAACATAGCTGCAACTCACAAGCAGCGAGAGAAGCTGCGTCATGATAAGCCAGCATTTCAACAATGGCATTATAATGTTACCTTTCTAGGTGAAGGAACTAAAAAGTGTTGCAGATGCATCTCTGTCTCATCAAATGTTGCATTTATCGTACCCATAGAACCATGAGTTGCGGTCACTGCTTTTGGAGACCTCAACAGACCCACTTTGCTGGAAGACCTTGAACTCCTCTAGCCATTGCTGATCCCCAAGGCTCCCACCTGTGTCGTATCTGGCAGCGCCCAAATCGCTAGGTTCAGCTGATTTGTAAAGTACTGTTTGGAGGTTTAGGTTCAGCTAGGCGCTGATTAAGCACAAAAAATTCTTTTTCATAATTCTTTTTCATGTTGTCAATCTCTTGATAAGCCTTCTCCAGCTCCTGCTCTGCCAACAACAAACGCTTCTGCAAAAAAGGATAGGAACTGTTCTATAAGCTCTACATGCATTGAGCTACATTTTCAGTTAACCGGGATTACAGACTCTGTTCCAGAGATTTAATTTAATAGTTTTAAGTACTATAAAGCAGACAGCAAAATGGGTTTGACCACCATAAAACGGAAACTTATATCATGCTATTCTCTAGTAAGCCAAGAAGAAACATTAACTGAACACTTGTGTGGGTTTGAGCAGATATGAACCAAATTGGATTTATACAAAATATTTATTTTTCACTTTTAAAGGGAGACACATACTTAGAATTGGATGTTGAAATTTGACAAACTGTCAAAAGTAATTTACAGCTTCCAATTCATAAAATTATATGAGCAAGAGATGTTTGGGAACCAATATAAATTATCGACTAAACCAACATTAGATTGGTTTTGCAGTATTTAAGAAAGTAAGACTGTCAAACAAGAGAAATCAGGGTCACCTCATTGAGAAATTTAAAATGTTTGAACATATTATGATGAAATTTGCAACTATGTATGCGTACTAGGATCCAGGTTTGTGCAAAGCAGGGCAAGATACCTGGGCAATTGATGCAGCTTCCTCGGCATCATTTAACCGTACAAGAAGGTCACCAGCAGCCTGCACAGCTTCAGCGGTATCCCTTAGTCGTTGCTGAAGGCCATTATTTTTATCCATCCAAAACTTTTAATTTTGACACTTCTATGGAAAGGGCATTAATGAACTTAGATTCTGCCCCTCGCACACCAGCCTTTGCTGCTTCTTTTTTTACATCTTCAATCCCATCTTTAATTGTACGATGCATGGAAAGCAAAGAAGCATGCTTTTCCTGTAGTTCACAATACTGTTCTAAAATTCTAGCATGACCCTCCATTGTCATTTCTAGTGCCTCCTTTAATTCTGCTGAGCATCTCTTCTCTGACTCCACTTTAAGGTACAAACTTTTTACGAGTGATCTACTTTCCTCAAGCTCGACTCTAAGCTCTTCTGTAAGAGTAATCCATCTACTCTCAGTCGTCTCAACAATGCCATACCCATCATCATCCTTTTTCGCAGATGAAATACTAAGACGTGTGGGAACAGTATCAATTGTCTGTGACAATTCAACTGTATGCCTTATATAGTGATGTTGATGTTAAAAGCATATAATGCAACTGGTTTTTGAGATGCTGGATCTCCTGTAGTAAAACTTCCTTCTCATCCTTGAAATTTCTGTACATCTCCAACTCCTCCTTAACTCTCCCAAGCTCGATTTTAGCACTCAAAACTTCAGGATGGTTCTCATATTTCTGATGAAGAATCTGTGTTTGTGGATTCACAGGGGGAAATGCTAATAATGTAAATTATTGAATTTCAATAAACAAATATGCAAATTATTGGTGATACTTGAAAATAAATTGAAAAGTAAAAGACCTTATTTTCATCTTTAAGAGAGAGATACTCTGCATGCATAAGTTCTTCACTCGGTAAAATTCCATCCATAAGACTATCAAGCCTTGTAAGTTTCTCTTCCCTTGTTTGTGCCATTTTGGCGTTGCATTCTAGTTCATGCTTATATTGTTTCACCTGCAAACAGAGAACATTTCAGATGGAGGAATAAAACTTTTGGCATCCGGGATGAGGTGTAAAACACCCACCAAACGATTTAGCTGTCGAATTTCAGCAGCTTGCTTTGAACATTGTTCCTCACGCAACATCTCTCGCCTGATTGCTCCAGCAAGAATCTTCTCCACAGCCTATAGGCATAATAAAAAAAATTATGCACAAGCTGTCGCTACTACAACTGCAGTTAAAAGGTGTGTACATATGCATAGTAACTTTTTGACTTCTGTAGTTGCAGCAGGCGTACTTGCAAAACATGTTGTTGCTTTAGATTTCCAGGTGGTATTGCTCCGTCAACCATTACTAATTGTAGACCCATGTGATCTTTGCTTTCATTTGCAGAGGCTTCAACCTGACTGCTAGACAAGGTGGGCAGTTCTGGTTCAAATTCTTCAACATCAGTTTGAATAGCCACATCAGCTTTGCAGACAGGAACTATAGGATGAGCATCAAACTGTCTGGCATTAAAGCCCAATGATGCTCTTCTCCAAGCAACGCTATTCTGATGACTTTCAATGACATGAAGACCCTTCTGGATGCTTGCTGCCAGGTTTAACTTGCATTGATTTTCTTCAACATTACCATAAGACGATGTAGCCATGTTTCCTGAATTATAAGGCTTCTCAATATCATCGTCATCGATCTCCATATCTTCATCACTATCATCTTTGCTGATAGTGATAGGGAATGCAGTTGGGTGACTCAAGCTCATTTTCAAAAGCAAGCTGTTTTGAGCATTCCATACAGTGGAAGAACAACCATTGCTTCCTGGCAAGCCTCCATTTGATCTCACACGGTGAAGCTCCTCCTACATTTAGTGTAAAGAATCAATTAAGAGAGAACAATGATTGTCAACTGGGGCAGATTTAGGGGGGGCAAAGGGTCGGCCACCAAGGTCGCTAAGATCTCACAAGTCATAAGACATGACTCATAACTTATAATACCTTCAATTTCCGGATTTGCTCATGGAGAAAATTGACATTATCCTCTCTTTGTTCATTCACAACAGCATAGTTTTTAACAGCTTTAGCACGGTGAGCAAATCTTAGAGTGCCTAGTGTTTCACTCTTACAGCTGCAGAAGAAATAATGAAGAATTTGTATGTTGAGAAACAAGAGTTACAGACAAAAGTAGAATGGATTAGTCTCTATACTACCTTTCTGAAGGTGAAACTGCACAAATCATAGCAAGCTTGGCATTACCACCAAGTGATTCTTGTAATAGGAAGGTCAGTTTCGAATCCCGATAAGGAATGTGATGCCTCTGTTTACCGGATTGTGATACTACCGCCAGTATATTAATCAAGTTACTGCAGTAACCAAATTAATATTACTAAAACAAATAGTGCAAAATCATTAAAGAAATATGTTTTCAATACATAATTCATAAAAAGTAGATCATACCCTAATTGTGAAAGTGAGCGGTTTATATTCCCTGCTTCTTTTAAACGATCACCAGCAGCATTTGTTAGTTTTTGCCGTTCTGATCCAGCAAGATCTACCAAATTGATCCTACTTGTTCTTGAGAATTTTGACCCATTCTCCAAGTTCTGGCAACAATAGTACAATAAATGAAGAAATATAAGAAACAAGCTACAGGAGGGATATTAACTGTCAAATTAATATCTATCATTGAATATGCCCTTAAAACTTACAAGCAGCGATTCCTATAATGGTACCTCATTTCATTTTTAGGAACAGCACAAGGAATAAGACATGAACAGAATAGTTACATGTCTGCAACAATCACTTTGCAGTTGGAGGAATGCCTATATATGAAACAGCAGCAAGCGTGTGCTAATGGAGGCCAACATGCCAACATAAACTTGTGAAAATGTAAAATGTTACTCAATTCTCTGTAGGGTACATCATGTAACGACCATATTGTATGCAACTTTACACTAGTATCAAAGGGCAAACAAGCACCATTGTGGAAAAGGCTAATGACAAGTATGAATTCAGATAATACCTTAGATTCTGACTTGATGAAACATGTAAAAACACAGTGTGAGCGTGAGCTATCTGCATTTGCTGTAGTAGCCTCAGTTCTCCTGTTCACCAATCCCTACACCATTATAAACATATTTTTATTTTGCCATAAAGAAAAGTGGAGTATTTCAAATTTTCAGGCCATTAGGAAGCATCAAAACTTAGAAAACTAGGATAGGTTCATGTTATGTACAGATCTTGAGAGAGAGAGGGAACACCGGCGAGGGGATCTCACCGGCAGCAAGCAGGGGGCCGCGTGTGGTACGGGGATAAGCCACGCGTGGTGCGGCTGGTCCTTGATCAAACCTTTTCTAATTCTTTGCTTTCCTGATAATGGATGCATGCCATCCCTTTTATAGGACGATTAACTTGGATGCTAAGAAAACAACTAATCTTATCTAATTGATATTGATCTTATCTAAATTAAACTAACTCATTCTTATCCTAACCGAACAGAAGGGCCCACGAGTTACAGTACCACGTGGGTATTGTTCACCACTACAGTATCACGCGGTACTGTTCACGCACAGGCAGCCCTATCCTATGCCCGTTGGGACCCACATGTAGGCCAACGTGCACATAACAACTTCACCACCCTTCGCGAGACAGCTCGTCCTCGAGCTGTCGGATGGCGCCCATGGGAGATGCCCTTGGATCCATGCTGCCACAAAACGATGAGCATGGCACATGGGCGCCGCCTGCCGCTTCCTGACATTGAGGCGCCGAAGCGGAGGTGCCTTCGTCCTTTGCCGCCCTGTCACAAATCGTCACTTATTAGGCCGGCTTGCACCGAATCTTGTTTAGGCACGACTTCATTGACGTCGTCGCCGCCGCCTTGCTGCTTGCGTGGTGTTGAGCATCATCTCCTTGGCGACGGTGATAGGCTCTTCTTTGGCTTGTTCAACTTTCGATGCTTTCAGCATGTCTGCAACAAATGCATGACGACGATCTAATATGGATGGCTGATCATTGGTTGAAGTGACACCTAACGTCTTGTTGAGTGCGTCAAACCCATCTTGCATGACCTTGGCGAGGTTGTCCAATGCAGCAGGTACATCGGCAAGGCTGGCCTCGCAACCCTCGACGCCAAACATGGTGGTGCGTCGAGTTGGCTCTGATACCAAGATGTTATGTACAGATCTTCAGAGGGAGAGAGGGGACACCGGTGAGGGGATCTCGCTGGCAGCAAGCAGGGGGCCGCGGGTGGCACAGGGATAAGCCGCGCGTGGCATGGCTTGTCCTTGACCAAACCTTTTCTAATTCTTTGCTCACATCATCACAATGTTAGATCTAAACTCACGATCCAATATTTATATTATGCCTTAGCCTAAACATGATCACATTCTAATGCGGAATAGTGAATTGACCGGAGTTCATTGAAGCCATTTGCGCCGTGTAGTTGATGGGTTGGCGACGAACGGGAGAGTAGCGGCGTCCCTCCGGGCTCCACCTACACTGGCCAAGGACAGCCCTTCGGGCCTCTCCCAGCGCGGTGATGATCGGGGAAATTTTTAGGGGGTGAGGTCTGTTTGAGAGATCGTCACCTCTCACACATCCAGCTGCCCTATTTATATTGCGCTGGTGAGACTCGGGGGCAAGTCCAACGGGATGGAAAACGCCTCTGATCATGGCACGTAATCAAAGCAATTAAATGCATTAATTAAGATTTAATTCCCGCATGGAGCTCATTAGGAAGGTGCATTATTGGTGACAGGGTAATTAGGCAGGTGATTAATTTGCATTAACACGCTACTCCCTTGACCGTTGCATGAGATCAACCAACATTCTCCCACTTGATCGAAAGGCTATTATAATGTATTCATTCTTAGTAGACAGCAGTTTAGAGCAATGCGTTACAACGGCTAAAGAAAATGCCATTGAAACTCCAGTACCCATAGTCCACCATACCACCTCGATAGAATACTAGCTTAGTTTTAACGAATGTTGACAGATTATTATGCCCCTATGTCCAGGATCATTATTCAAAAGCTTTTCCTTAAACCCATGCTGGCAACTTGATCTTTAAATAAGTTGGGAGGTAAGCCTTTGGTGAGCGGATCCGCGAGCATTGATTTAGTACTAATATGCTCAATTTTAAAAGTTTGATCCTGGATCCTATCTTTCACAACATGATTTTAATATCAATGTGTTTGGCAGCACCACTCGATTTATTGTTACTCGAATAGAAAACTGTGGCTTTGTTATCGCAGTATAAAGTGAGTGGTCTAGCAATGCACCACTTTCAGTCTCGAGATAAAATTTTTAAGCCATACGGCCTGCCTAGTTGCTTCATAACATGCCACAAATTCTGTTTGCATTATCGACGATGCAGTCAGAAATTGTTTGGAGCTTTTTCCATAAAACTGCTCCTTCTGCAAGGGTGAAAACATAACCTGATGTGGATTTCTTAGTGTCCACACACCCCGCAAAATCAGCATCTGATTAACCCAAAACTTTAAGGATATCATATCTTTTATATGTGAGCATGTAATGTTTAGTGCCCTGCAAATAACGCAAAACTTTCTTAACAGCCTTCCAGTGGTCTAATCCTGGATTGGGCTGAAATCTGCCAAGCATCCCGGTAACGAATGCCAAGTCTGGACGCATACAGACCAGGGCGTACATTAGGCTTCCAACAGCAGAAGCATAAGGAATCATTTTCATTTGATTTGATTCTAATTGATTCCTTGGGCTTTGAAATAATCCAAATTCATCGCCCTTAACTATTGGAGCAGGCGTGGCAGAGCACTTACTCATATTATACCTTTCAATTACTCTGTCAATGTATGATTTTTGAGACAATCCTAATACTCCTTTTGACCTATCTCGGTGTATCTCAATGTCCAAAACATAAGAGGCTTCACCAAGATCTTTCATATCAAATTTAGAGGATAAAAATTCTTTAGTCCCATGCAGCATATTCTTATCACTGCTTACTAATAGAATATCATCCACATAGAGCACTAAGAAGAAAAATCTTCCACCTTTAATTTTAACGTATATGCAATTATCCAAACTTTATGATTATTTCGTAAAACTTAAGATACCATTGTCTAGACGCTTGCTTAAGTCCATAGATAGATTTTAAAAGTTCACATACATAATGTTCCTTGCCTTTTACGACAAAACCTTCAGGTAGTGCCATAAATACTTGTTCATGCAAGTCACCGTTGAGAAATACAGTCTTGACATCCATTTGATGCAGCTCTAGATCATAATGAGCAACCAATGCCATGCCATGACTATTCTAAATGAGTCTTTTTTTGAGACAGGAGAAAATGTTTTATTATAATCAATCCCTTCTCTCTGTGTGAAACCCTTTGCTACAAGCCTTACTTTGAATCTTTCGATATTCCCGTTAGAGTCATGATTAGTTTTATAGACCTACTTACAGCCCACAGTTTTGACTTCATCAGCTACTTCTACTAAATTCCAAACTTTATTAGAGCTCATAGACTTTTAGTTCATCTTCCATGGCCTCAAGCCATTTGGATTAATGTTCACTTGTCATAGCTTCTTTAAAGAGTAAATTACACTGTTGCCCCTTAAAGTTGGTCAAAAATCTCACTTAGCCCCTTAAACTTTGTTTTGTCCGCTGCGGCCCCTTAAAGTTGTGTTCGGGTGTCACCCAGGCTAATTTTTTCAGCACCCAAAGCCAACTTCCGGGGGATCTGGTGCAACAAAATCCAACTTTCTGGGGCTGGGTGACACCCGAACACAACTTTAAGGGGCCGCAGCGGACAAAACAAAGTTTAGGGGGCTAAGTGAGATTTTCGTCCAACTTTAAGGGGCAACAGTGTAATTTACTCTTCTTTAAATGAGGTGGGGTCATCTACCTTCTCAATATCCTCTTCCAGAAAAGTTTCATAATAATGTGGGATAGCAGACCTTCTCACTCGCGGTGATCTTCTTAATGGTTCATTAGGGATCACTGGCGGTTGTGGAGGCTGTAGAGGTTCATTAGGTGCCACAGTAATTTCTTGAGGTTCATTAAATTCTTGGGGCACTTCCTCTATTATTTGACCATTAGGTTCATTAAGAGCCTCGACAATAGGTGCTGCTCCTCCAGCCACGACTTGAGGAAAAACTTGAGGAATGGGAAGAACACTCTCTTGGATCATCGGTGATGGAACATAAGACCGAATCTCCTCAAGGTCTATCTCTGTCTCTTGTGAGCACCCACTGATTTCATTGTCCTCTAAAAAGACAGCGTGTCTAGTTTCAATAAATTTAGTAACACGGTCTTGACAATAAAATCAATATCCCTTATATCTTTCTGGATATCCTATAAAATGACAACTCACAGTCTTAGGATCTAATTTCTTTAATTGGGGATTAAATATTTTAGCTTCTGCACGACAGCCCCATACCTTTAAATAATTTAATGTCGATTTTACTCCCAGTCCACAATACATAAGGTGTCTTGGGTACCGACTTACAAGGCACTTTACTAAATATGTGAGCAGCCGTTTTTAATGCCTCCATCCACAATCCAACAAACATACTAGAATGACTTAGCATGCGCCGTACCATATCCATAAGGGTACGATTGCAACGCTCAGCCACACCATTCTGCTGTGGTTTTCCAGGCATAGAATATTGAGCAACTATACCATTTTCTTCAAGAAATTTCGCAAAGGGCCAGGGTATTTGTCCATAAGGAGCATGTCTCCCATAATATTCTCCTCCACGATCTGATCTCACCACTTTGATCTTTATATTATGCTGATTTTGTACTTCAGCTTTATAGATCTTAAATTCATCGAGTGACTCAAAACGGTCACGTATGGGAAAAATGTAACCATAGTAAGAAAAATCATCAGTGAAGGTAATAAAAGAATCATAACCATCAACTGATGCCACCGGAAAGGGTCCACAAATATCAGTATAAATTAGTTCTAACAGACCCGTACTCCTAGTGGCTCCTTTCTTAATGCTTTTAGTGAATTTACCCTTAATGAAATCTACACATTGCTCAGCGTCAGAAAAATCTAAGGGTTGGAGTATCTCTTCTTTAATGAGATGGTCCACTCTCCCCCTAGAAATATGGACTAAGCGACAATGCTATAATTTCGATGACATTTCATTTTTCTTACTCACAACACTATGCACATTCGTAACATAATCATTCACGGAGAGTAAATAAAGTTTGTCCTGCTCGAAGGGAAGATCAATTACATTATTATTTGACTTAATGAGGCACTTAGTATCAATAAACTCACATGAATAACCAGTTTTAGTCAAAACAGAGACTGAAATTAAGTTCCCCTTGACACTTGGAACAAATAAAACATCATAAAGAGATAAATTGAAGCCGCTTTGTAATGGAAACTCAAGATCTCTAGCTGTTTCAACTTCAATTTCTATCCCATTAGCGACCCTAAGGCTTCGGGTCCCCTTCTTATGGTCCTCACGGAACTCAATCCCTGCAGTGAATTAGTAATGTGCACAGTGGCACCTAAGTCAATCCACCAGGTATTAGAGGTAAATTCAGTAAATAATGATTCATCAACATAAGTAATAATCTCATTACCCTTCTTAGCTAACCACTGCTTAAAATCATCACATCCCTTCTGCAGATGTTCATACTTTTTTCAAAACTTGCAAAAATAAGTTCCAGGGGCAGGAGGAGCATGGACAACAGCCTTCCCCTTCCCCTCACGTTTAGGAAGAGGAGGGTTGGCCTTCTTCTTGGCTTTAGAGCTGCCAGACTCCCCCTAATGCTTTCTTTTGCCATGACTGACAAAATGAGCATGATCCTTCAGCTTTTCTGCCTTCTGCCTTTCTTCCTCCTCAACAGAGTGGCTTATGAGCTCAGATATAGTCCATTTTTACTTTTGAGTATTGTAGTTAATTTTGTATGGACCATACTCCGCAGGGAGAGAACTCATGATAAAATGAACTAAGAAATTATCAGAAATGTCTATATCAAGGTTCTTCAATCTTGTCGCCATGTCCGTCATGCTCATGATATGCTCCCTAACACCGCTTTTGCCATCATAGCAGGATGTGAGCATACGCATGATCAATGTAGTGGCATATGTCTTGGAAGAACCTTTGAAGTTCTCCTCAACATTTTTCTTTTACTTCTTAGTTTTTTTGGAATCAAAGATTTCTCCCTTAATCCCAACTGAGATGCTATTTTTAATCACTATTATGGACAAACGGTTGGATCTCTTCCAACCTTCATCCAAATAAAGATATTAAAAATAGTGACTTGCACTAGAAGAAAGACACTATTTATCTTATGATTTTTCTTTCAAATATTATAAACAGCTAAACTAAATATTATCCCTTAAATATATATTATAATAATGATAATATT